>CM017469.2:8234311-8834311 GCA_007827005.2 Populus simonii
AAAGTTTCACATAAATTCTACTAACATATCCCTACATCATTTTATCCTTAAAAACAATTCTCATCACATAACTTCAATACAAATAATTCTTTTAATCCAACCTCACACTCACAGACTGAAGCAAATCATCTTTTTTGATAGTCATAATCAACAAATAAAGAAAACCAGAACGCAAAAGAAAGAAAAACAAAATACTAGATTGCAAAAACAAAGGAAAACAAAATACCACATTGTAGAAACTAAACGAATACCCTCTTAAAAATTTTCAGTCACTCTACACAAAAAAAAAGTGTTCTGATACCATGTTAAACAATCCAAGTAAATAAAGAGAAAAGCAAAAATAAAAAAAAAGGAGATTAGGGTTTCATAGATATTACATAATTCAATTAAAATAATTAAAAGGAATAGGTTTAACATAAATATAAAGAGATTATATATAGGCTAAACATAAAAAACTAAAAAGAAAATTTAAAGACTATTCTACCCTTAATAAATAATAATAAAAAAATAACTTTATATTTCTTAATAAGTTTCGCTTAAGGTTAAAGGATTGTTATCTTTGTTTGTTTTTTTTTTTTTTTACTACAATAGTTTTTATAAGATTTAAGTATGAGGAGTTGTTAACTTCTTTTTAAACCAAGAAAATTTTCAATGGTGAATTGAAAATTTAATATATGCATTTATCAATAATTATATGCTCTATTAAATATTAAAAATATTTGTTAATGATGACTATGACTAAATCAGGAAGTTGACATATAAAAGTAAATAAATAGACATGATCTTGTGCCACATGGAGCTATTCAATTTTTTTATTTAATTATATATTAAAAAAAACTAATGATTCAAATTCATTTGAAACAAAATAATTTGCTACTATAAGTCCTCTTATTATTATTAACTTGACTTGACCCTCGACATGGCTAGCTCATTGTTTGGCCCCTTGTCTTATCTGAGTTTCAAATTAAATTATATTAAAGTTGGCCTAATATGACATGTTCGACCTATCAAATCTAAATATAACAAGGTCAATCTGGTGAAAACGTAATTTGACTAAAAAAAATTGTCAATACGTTGTTGTTTTAACCTTTAGGTTTTGAGATGATAACATTTTTTGATTGACTCAGAGCAACTAAGGTTAATCCACTAAGTCTGCCACATGGGTCATTGACCTAGTTAAGTTTAATAACATTGCTTTTTAGAACCAATAGTTTATTTAATAATATAATAATAAAAACAAACACGCACTTGAAAGCGATCGAATAAAAGTTAGAAAAAAATCCAAAAACAAATATGATGAAAGTTTATACAAAAAAGAATGCTTACTGATATTAAAAAAAATATTATAATATTATTCAAAAGTAAAGTAAAATTGAAAGATATTTTATAAAATAATATCCCAAATACATTTTAAATAAACTTATTTTAATGAATTTCAATTAAAAATTGAAAACATGACAGACCAAGCCCTTGTATGGGTTGGGCTTTAAATTAAATCGAATTGGAGCTAACCTAATACGACTTGGTTGACTTAAGGTGTTCCAACCCTACTCAGTTGGCCTGTTTGAAACTGGGTTTGAATTTTAAAAAATATTTCAAGATGGCATTGTTTTACCTTTTTTTATATCTAAACAATGATATTTTTGATCAATTTGGATCAACACAGGTTAAGTATCAAAATTCATGACCTGGATCGTAGGTTTTTTTAGGTTTAATAATTTTTTAATCTATTTTTCATTCAATTATATGATACTAAAAATAGACTTTCATATGAAAGAGATTGAATAGAATCTAAGAAAAAAACAAAAAATAAATTTATTAATGTTTGTATAGAAAAAGCGTTTGCTAATATTATTGTCATAGCCTAGTTTTAACTCCTTTTAGAAATGAAAAACAAATTGCACAAAGATTTTTGTATATAAAATTTCACATTTCTTTTTTAAAGAAAGACAATTGTTAAAAATAACCAAAATCACAAAAAAAAAAAAACACAATTAGCAATAAAATCAATTGAAAAATAATATTTCAAAAATTAAAGACTAGCTAGTGCAGTTACAAAAAAAGGTTAAAGATAATTTTAAGGAACAATTAGGGGGTATTAATTGAAAAAAAAGGTTGAAATTTGGTCACAATTAAAGTAATTGAAACATCAAGGATCAAAATGGAAGAGATCGATGGCAATGTTTGGAAGTCCAATTCATTCAATTAGAGGCCTAAATTGAAGTTAAGGTTTAGGAGAAAATTGGTTAAAATTGCACAAATTGGATGGACAAGGACCAAAATAGAAGAAACGACCAAAGTTGAGGATGAAAATCATAGAGGATTAGGGACTAAATTGAAAGAAATTTGAAGTTAAAAGAGCAATTGGGATCCAAATTGAGAATTCTTGAAACCAAGGATTATAATCGAAAAGGCGTTGAAATTCAAGAACCCAAATGAAATTATCCCAAAACAACTTCATTCCATTTAAAAAAAAAATTAAAGGGATGAATGATGCATCGTATGGTTTGTTCTTCAAGATTGAACAATTGTTCGACTAGTTAGGGACTTAACTGCAAGAGTAAATTAACATTGTAAAGAAGATAAAGAGGAAACAAGAAAAGGGGAAGGAAAGGGGAGGTACCCGAAGCCTTTGGCAAACAACAACGAATTAAAAAGGTGGGGAAAAAAGAAGGTCCAAAAATCCACATCAGGTATGATTCTCTATTGTTATCTTATGTTCAACACTTTCTGCACTTGTCATCTGCAATTTGTAGTGTGCAAATGACATCCTTTTCTCCTCTCCCCTTAGCACGAAACTGATTCATGGAAAAACAATCGAAATTGTCAAATATGAAGCATAAATATTGGCAGAATTTTCTTATGGTTACTGTCTAAGATTTTGTTTTGCAGTCATGTCTTGCTTGCTTACATACATTACTGACATAATACTTGAAGGAGTTGTTGCAAGACACTTGCTTGAGGAAGCAGTTTTGACAGCATGTTCTCCTCCATCAAAATGCCAAGAATGGCAGAAAATATCTCCCTTATTTATCAAATAAAAACAGTTTTATTCTCCAAACCAAGAACATGCAGTTTGATGCTTTTCCTTTTATTGTCATACAAGCTTCAGTTTTTTTTTTTTTTTTAATAAAACCTGGAACTTTAAAGGGGAAGATAAGTCTGTTTTGGGGCATGATGTTTTTTTTTTTTTTTGAAAAAAGAAAAAAGATAGCCACATGTGTTGTAGCTTTTAGTTTCTGTGAGGAAAAAAAAAACCTTTAAACCTAAAGAAGGAGAAATTGAATAAAAGATCTAGTTTTACAAGGGTGGACAGTCCTTGTCCAACATTAAGGTTTTGAGTTTTTTTTTACAAAAAAAAGGGAGTTCCAGTTAGTGTTCTTCATCGTTCATGCCAAATCTGTCAATTCATCTTGTTTAAGAAACTAAAGGCTAGTTAGTAAATGGCAGTTTCTTCATCGCTTTTCTGAAAGAACCAAAGTATTTTGTGGTAGCTTGGTTTGTCAATGAAATATTTAGCATAAACATATGTAAGAAATAAAAGAAGATGGCAGATCCCTTCTTGCTTTGTTGTTGCAAGCTCGCCAGCTATTTCGGCTGACAAACCAATAGTTTCAAAAAAGGATTAAATCATGAACAAAGAGTCATGAATTTATAGGAATCGTGGACTGAAATGCTAAAGTTTCTTTTGGTTTGGTCTTTAACCAAGAAAAGAAGAACACTTCATGTGGTTTTGTGAGGGAAAGCAGTTCTGACTTGAACAAAATAAACTAGCTAGGGTTTCTTTCTTTAAAACCTTGAATGTTAAGTTAGGGCTTAGTTGAATTTCTCTTCATGTTCGTGAGACCTTCTAGTCTCATAAAAAAAAATAGAAAACATAAATATTTTTTGTTTTATTCTCTCTTTTAGGACCAATATTAATTTTCACGAATAAATAATTCAATATATCTCCTTTTTAAGAAATCAATATTGAATTTTTCACTAACGATCTTGTTTTCGACAACTCTCTGTTTTAGAGACTAACATTGTATTGCGAATCTTTAAGTTGATTTATCTCCTTTTAATTATTAATGTTGAAATCTTATAAAATAATCTTTTTGACAAGTCTTCTTTTTAGGGAATTTATTTTCATAAATATATAATTTGATATATCTTTTTTTTAGGACCGAGATTGAATTTTTAACAAACAATATATTGTTTTCAATAAGTTTTTTTTTTTTAAGGATTGACATCATTTTGTGAATGGTTTAAGTAGATGAATCATTTTAAAGATCCAAATCAAAAACTTTTAAAAATAATATTTCTCAACAAGTCTTCTTTTTAGAGGATTCATTTCAATGAATATATAATTTGATGTCTTTTTTCTTATGGACTGATGTTAAATTTCTCGTAATTAACCTAAATTGATAAAATCATTTATTTTTAGGGATTAAAATTAATTTTTTTCAAACTCGATGAAATCATTTATTTTTAGAATTAACATTTATTTTTTTTCCTAAATCAATGAAATAACATATTTTTAGGGATTAATTTCAAAGAGTCATGTTTTCGTTACTTTGTGACAATTATAAAAAGAATACTATAATATGATTTGAAAACAAAATAAAAATTGAATGGTAGTTAATAAAATAATATCCTAAATATATTTTTAATTAATTCATTTTAATGAATTTTAATATAAATTTAAGGAAAAGAATATGTCATTTCAACTTCTTTTTTTAATATTAAAACAATGATATTTTGAATAAAGTTTTTAGTATATGTTTTTTATTTAATTACACAATACTAAAATAAGCATCCTCATGAAAGAAATTGAATAAAATTGTAGGGAAAAAAATAATGAAATGTATTATAAAAAGAACACTATAATTTTATTTAAAAACAAAATAAAAATTAAACAAAATTTAATAAAATATTATCCCAAATATATTTTAAATGAACTTATTTTAATAAATTTCAATTTAAATTGAGAAAAATAATAAATGGCAAAAAAAATCAGATGCCCGAGCCGGTGGGCTAGCACTTCGCCTATTAAAAAAAAAGGCATGGGCGATGACTTTTTCTTTATAAAAAAAATAGATAATGCATGGTCTGGTCTAGTTAGGCATATTTATATTTCGAGCGAAAGTAAAAAATAAAATTAATAACCAAAATGATTAAAAAAAAAATCACTTTTGCAGTCCATAAGAATGCTTCATTTCCTGAGCTCTTCAACTATCATGCAATGCAAAATATGGAAATTATATCTCCATCTCCGTCTATCCTCCCAGCCGGCCCCCTATGAATTATTTAGAGAGATTAAATTAGAGATAGCCAAAATAGAAATAAACTGAAAAGGAAGAAGAAAGAAATTAAAGCAAGAATGATTTAGTCATGCGGAGGAGAGTGTTGAGAGGATAAGGTGATGTGGCTTGGAGTTTAGATCTAATCAAGTAAAATATAAGCTCTGATTGATTGAAAGCTAAATATAAGCTCGTTCACTCCCATTTGTTTGCCAATCTCCTGTATTCCTCGGTACCACCAAAAGATACTGCCATTTTCTTACTTGCAGCATTCTTCAATCTAGCGATTAATTTTCAACATGAAGTTCAAGTTCTAAATATTACAACACCACCTGTTAGAGTTTAAGGATGTGAGAGAAAATACCTTTTGTTATTAACTAATAACAAATAAATAAATAATCAAATGATAAAGACAATCAAATCTTTGACCCTAAAACCCAATTAATTTCTATCGACATTTAATAGAGCACATGGTAATTTAATTGATTGTCACAACAAGAACTACAGCAATTAAGTTGGTTATAAAAAAAATAAAAAATAAAATCCTTTTTCTTCCCATTAATTTACCTTTTCAAAGACAACCTCTTAGACGAACTTTCATCACCTGCAGTTAAACTTCTGGAGATGGGAAGAGACGTTTTACTAGCCACTGGATAGGTCTCAATAGCTGGGCTCTCTTCTTGCGCCAGAACCAAATTGCAGCGTTGTATTGTTCATTCCGTATTTTCTTTGTCGCTGCCTTCCAGTCATACTTCTCCATATCATGGCGTGCTGCCTTGCCCATTGTTTCTCTCAGTTCTTGGTTATCCAACAAAGGCTCTAACTTGCTCAAGCAGTCATCAAGATCTCCTGGATTAAAGAGAAACCCAGTTTTGCCATCCTGTTCTGGAGGAATTATATCTGGTATCCCCCCAGCACGAGCTGCCACGACAGGAATTCCTGATGACATGGCCTCCAAAACAACAAGACCAAGTGTCTCGGATTCTGAAGGCATCACAAAAACATCCCCACTGGCGTATGCCTCAGAGAGTTCTTCTCCTCCCAACATCCCAGTAAATACAGCTGGGATGCCAGTAAACATCTTTTCCAGCTCCTCCCTGAAAAGAAAAAACCCATGTTTCCAAAAGTAAGATACTGGGGATTTCTAAACAACCTTTTTTACTGGGGTAAATATGAATTTCATTGTCTAGTTGAAATGGGAAAGTTAAGTTTTGGTTTTAAAAAAATCAGTTTGAAAAATAACATTGGTGACATTTCAGATTGTAAAAATCAAACATTTGAAGCTTGTGAGGGTCATGAATCATAACAAAGTCTTTGCTTCCTTTGAACTAATTGAAAAGTTTCAGAATGCAGTACCTATATGGTCCATCCCCAATAAAGGCAATCCTTGCTCCCGGAAGCCTATCCATGACCCTGTTAAATCAAATTCATTACTGGCAAATGATAGCACTACTTTTTTGTTCAGGATCAAAGGTGGTAAGAACTAAATGGGTAACATTAAAGCAACCAAGTCATACATTAGGAAGACTAGAGAGCAGAAATATGACTCCATCAGTACAAAATGGGACAGGGAATTATGATAGTGTAGCAGAAGAATTCCATTTCAAAATACTGCTAATAACAATTAAAAAGTACTGAAGTATCGCAATGAAACCCTTATTGGATATGCACATCAACTTTCAAGTAAAATGTCCATGAGAGCATCTGCAGCAAAAGCTTTCAGACGCTTCATTTAATAATTTAGCACAGTATATGAGAACAAAGGTTATTGAGTCAGCTCTACCAGTACTTTCATATTTGAACTTTTAAGAAATGGTGGGCCTAACATAGAAATTGCATTGAGTTTGGCATCTACTGATTTAGGAAAACAAATTAATATTTTCATTCATCAAAATGAAAAGGAGAAAAACATGTGAATAAATAAAGAAGTGAAAGGGGATCATGTAATACCTTTTGAGAAAATCCAAACTCTTCTCAACTCCAAGTCGTCCAACATGGACTATCAATGGTTTTTCAGGCTCACCATCGCTGTTTAGACCAAAAATATATGACACCCAGATATATTCCAGATTCCTAGCATAATGAAATAGGTGTAAAGAATGAGAGGATGGCCTTACCTTAATCTCATTCGCATTTCATTAGAGCGGAAACGGGGGTGGAAACTTTCAGAATCAACACCCTTATTCCAAAGACGAATCTTATTAGCTGTAAACAAGCAATAACAATCAATTTAAAACACAGCTGCATGGATGCAGAGGCAATATTTTCATGGAATTAACTTTGGGAATAAAGCACATTATGCACTAAAATTGGCATAAGGAAATGTTAAAAGCTATGTGATCAGGAATGAGATGTTTATGTTCACCTGCTGTCACCCTAGCTGCTTCAAGATCCCTCCCAATAGCAGCTGATGGCACTAGAGTTAGATCAGCGGCTCTGTGAAGAAATTCTGATGGAAAGGAGAAAACAAAGGTCATTATTGACTCAGTAATTTTCAGCCTGCAGAATTTGTTGTACTATGAGTATAAAATGCATAATACATACTTAAGATCATCCACATGGGTTTCACAAGCCAACTAAAAGTGTACCTTGGGATGTATCTGCAAATGAAAACAAAGAATTAAACTCTGCAAAAAACCAATTGACATATCAAAGGAAATGTCGCATAAGAATTTGAAGCTGCAGCATAGACATGTGGAAGCACACTATTAGAAAGGTCATAGGAGAATAAAACTCACACAGGGACATGAGTGTGATAAGACATCACTATGGGGACACACAACAGTTTTGCAATGGCAAGTGCACCAAAAACCTGCAGTACAAGACTGTGACTGTCAGTCTTGCATAACCAATATATAATGAAGATTGTTTGCTTCAAATGCAAAACTCACCATTATCCCAGGTGATGATGCATGTATTATGTCAGGCTTAAACCGTGCAACCTCTGAAATTATTCTTGGACTAAGTGCTAGAGAGAGGGGCACCTTCTGATACCAAGGGCAGGGGAAGCTGTAAAGAGGGAAAAAGTTTAAGAACCAAGAGAGGAATCTTATTTTTTTAAATCAAAGCTTTTGATCAAGTTGAAATAACACTATGGTTCGTAGATTATGCAGTTGAACCAGGAAAACAATTAAAGCAAACCACAATAGTACATGTGTAAGGATATGATAATCTATAAGCTACGGTGGTAATGTGCACGTAATCATAGGATATTGTAGCAACCTCCGTGATCCGATCAATTTTGCTCCATAAAACTCCTGAGGTACTCCTTCATGTGTCGTCACAACCATCACCTACATGTAGTAGCATTACAAGGCCAACTTGTTAGTTTTATGATGTGATAGCATTATTACCTAAAATAAGATGAGAAAAAAAAGGGAGCAAAATTGATGTTTTGCAGCTAGCAGCTTTAAACAAACTGAGCCAGTTAGGCTGAATTAACAAATAGAAAGATGATAAGAAGCTATATCAAAAACTTTGTTGATTTAACTCTGTTTGCTTTTGAATTGTGCTCAAGGGTTTCAAAATTTAAAGCACCATTGGTAACCCAAAACCGGAGAAATAGGTTTTCTGATATAAAATGGGTGAGCAAGCACTCTGGTCCTCGTTCATACACTCAAGCTAATAAGCCTCATCAGTATGCATGGAAAAGAAAAAACAAAATAAAACTATAGCCATGCACCAAAAAAGTCAAAGTATTGTAAATTACCTCATCCCCCATTTCGCGTAAATATTTGATGAAATTCTGGAACCTGTTTTTATAACCTGATACATATCTGCAAAATAAAAGGAAATAGATGGTATTCAATAGGTTCCCACTATTCACTCTCAACTAATAGTAAACATTGAAGAAAACAAAAACAATAACAGGATGCCCCTTGATGATATTTATGCTGATATACACGTCAGTATATGAGCATCAAGAAAATATAGACAAAAAAATCATGTAAATATATGCTGATAAACACGTCAGTATATGAAACATTTCGATGATGATATCCGTTGTGCCAGCTGAAGCATGAAACTTAAAAAATGTGGGGAGACAAGGTGACAAACAAAAAACACGAAGAGATATCTGGTTTGACTTTCTCGAAAGCTAAATCCAGGTGCAGGCAATCAATGGTTCACCATAATATGGAGATTACAAAACAAAATACTTACAATCCAATTGGATAATGCACCAAAGCCAAGTGTCACTAAATATATGAGCATCAAGAACCATAATAATTATATCTGCTACCATGACCACTTGCCACTGGCCTTCTTAACACGGTGAAAATTTTTAGCTTTTGAACTTCTATGACTAACTTCTACTAAGATTCAATCCCTAAATCTTTTTCATACAAAGAATAGTACATATAAATTCCAGTGCAAACAAAAAAAACCTTCCAAAGAGGAAACTTAAAACAAATTCACTATTAAGTCTTTAGAGAGTAATGAATTTGGAATTTATGATGGAATAGCATCCAACCAAAAAAAATAGTGGAAGATTGGAATCATTGACAAAATGCACCATATGGTGAAATACACTAGTCAAGCACAACTTCCAAGAAATGATGAGCTTCATACACACTAAACAAATTAATATGCCGTCAAACAGAAGCCATAAAACACAGATGCATAATTTAATCAACCGAGACAATGGAACATTGGAAATAACACCTAGTTAGATCCAAACTTCACACCATTGCCAGTTAGCAGAGGCCATGACATAATCATCAAAAAGGCAATAGCAACTAAAGATAAAAAAAATTCAGTCATCAAACAGCTATACAGTATTACTTAGAAGAGAATCAGCAGATGCAAACGGGAAAACAGCATGGAAATTATAACCTGAAACTGTAACAATCATTTCATCAAACACAAAGCAATCAAAGAGACTCAAAGTCAACGTTTAGTCACAGATCCAAGAATTCATCATACAATGCAAGAAACTAGCATTAAGCCCATAATTTTCCATGAACTTGTAAAATTCAACAACGTAACAAAGACTCACGCAAATGGAGAAGGCTCAACAAAAAGAGCAATGCGTCTAGGCCTTGAAATGGTATCGTAGTCAAGGAAAGGAGGAGGGTTCTCTTCGTCTTCTTCCCTAACCTCACTAATAGTCATATCGTTATTGCTTTTAGCTCTAACAAGAAAACACCATTTATTTCTTTCACCCTTTTTGAGCCTCTGAAACTCAGTAAAGCAGTTTTGTTTGCAAGAAAGATCAATGGTTTTTGGTTTACGAGAAGAAAAGTTTGAAACTTTAAAAGAAACCAGAAACGGGTACAGGAAAGAAGAAGAGGATGTTGAAGGAGAAGATGAACAAGTGATGGAATAGAAAGGAATAGGGGAGAGAGTAGGAATTATGGAGAGAGAAGTGGAAGGTATCATGATGAGCAGGGTGGAAGTAATATATGGGTGGAGTGAGCTGGGTTTTTGCAGGTTGAATTTTGGGTGTGTTTTCGCGATTGATTAATGCTTGTTAATGGGAGGGACAATAATTTTTATTGGTGGAAGGAATCATGAAGGGTACAAAGGGAAATAGAAATGGATATTCCCGATCGATGGAAGGACACTCACTTTTCTCTGAGGTATCAATCGAAGAACATGTGAAGCATATGCCTTTTGGCTAATTGAGCATTAAGATTAAAATTAAAAAATAAATAAATTTAATTTAAAGAAAAAAAATAAAAGGCATCAGACATCAGTAATGTACCAGAGGCTGTGAGGGGCTTCTATGTTCATTCGCATAGTAAAACCTTTTTTTTTCTTGTCCCAAAACATTTTTTCACTTTGATCTCTTAATTTATTTATTTTTTAATTTAATTCTTTAATATTATTTTTAAAAAAAACTATTGTAGTAATTTGTTTTAATGCCTACATCTAGAGGCCTTGTAGTGTTAAGAGAATATTCTGATGCATTATTAATCGATAAGAATTAGAGATTTATGGATCAAATTTAAAGTTGAAATAAATATTTAATCTTTTTTGTTAGCTAAGATTATGGACTACTTTGTATGGTCAAGAAAAGTTTCTTTTTATATACTTAATCTTTTTTTAATTTGATCATTTCACATTGCTTTTATATGAGATTTGACTTGATAGTTTGTTTTGATTGCCTAAGTATTGGGTTTTAGTAACGTTGAGGAAGCATTTTGTTTGTCGGTTAATGCTTAGATTTATAGGGAAAAAAATCAAAATTGGGCTAGATTAAGACAATTAAGTGTCAAGGGACCAAAATAAAAACTAAAACATGTATGGGTACTGAGGTAAATAGACATCGTAAATAGGTTAATGTGTGTACCACATACGTCAAAGGATAAGTGGCTTTCACGGTTTTTAGGGAGAGTGCGAGGCATCACTAGACGATGAAATGACGGCTTCCACAACGACGTTGGAAGCGCCACACCGCACTCTTCTAGGTGGTGTAGTGCATTTACAAAGGGTCGCAACATCCCTATTTTCTCTTAAGCTCCTGCAAAAAGTCAGAGGTGTCCTATCATTTGTTATTTGTATTAAGTTTGGTCATTGTTCTTTTGATTGCATTTTATTTTGTCTTGAATCCTTTTTTTAATTGATTTATTTAAATTTTGTCCCTTAGCATTAAGTTTTATTTAATTTTTATATTAAATTTGATTTTTATTCTTTTGATTAATATTTGTTTCTTTTTAATCCTTTTTTTTTTATTTCATGTTACCTTGCCCATTTATTGTTGTCATCGTGCTCACCTTTTCTTTTATTGTCATAGCTTTTTTTTAATCATATAATTAGATGGAACCATTTATTAGATCCAGTAGGATGTATGACCTGAGTAACAAATTTTTATTTTATTTTTTAAAACATACTAGCAACGCCTTTACATTGGCTTTTAAAGTTTTTTTTTTAATATAGCTCGGCCTGTGATGAAGTTCAAGCCACCTGTCTAAAAAATACTAGTACGTGATTGCTATGATTTATGCCTCACTTTCTTTGCATGTATGGTGGGTCTTTCACTTCTTGCATACACTATAAGAATATACACAAACTCGATTCTTTTAATATATATATGGACATGTGCTACACCACATGTTTGTATTTTTATATGGGAAAAAATTGATGTCTAGACATTGCAAGTGTGTACTAAATAAATAAGAAAAACAAATTACTCGAATTATATCCTTAACCGACTTAATAAGTTGGTTTTATTTTAATTAGATGATAAGAAAAATCAACAATAATAGTAAACAAACAAAAAATAATAACCACGATAACCTAAAAAAAAAAACTTTGGAAGTATGTAATTGAATAAAAATAGACTAAAAAACCAGGATCGAGGCAATCCGAGGTATGGTAATAAGGGGCGAGCCAACTTGTTTTACTTGCAAAACTCGTGAGTTAGGCTATGAGATTAGGTTAACCTGATAGAAAAGAAATTATAAAAACCACAATGTCTTTTTTATTTAAAAACAATTAATGTTGAACGATGAATTTAAAAAATACAATAAGGAAAAAAACAAAAGAGAACAGCGAGTCACATCAATCTTTTAAACTCATAACCTGAGTCATTAGATTGGAAGTGTCATACATGGAAAAATAATGAAACTCAATCCTCAGCAAATCTAACATTGAATAATGAATTATCATTATTATTACTATCACTATCACTATTACTATTATCATTATCATCATCATCATCATCACTAATATTATGGCTATCACTATCACCACTATTATTGTTGTTGTTGTTATCACTAGCATTATTCTTACTATCATTATTATTATTAGTAGCATTATGATCATCATTACTATTATCATTGTCGCACCCAACATCGCGGCGGCCCTAAAATAATTCTAGATTAGGGAAAAAGAACAGATTTCTGGCATCTTGTTCTTTTAGGGGAAAAAGTTGTTGTTTATAGAGTCGCCACCTAGTATTATGGTCACTAGGAACCCTAACTGGTCATCAGAGATTCTATGGCTCGGGATTGGTTACGTAAAAGGGAAGATATTATCACCCCTTAAACGTTCTGCCTGAGGCAGACTGCATTGCTGGTTTTGTCTTAAATTGCTAAATGTTTATTAGTTTATGCTGTGATAATTTACTTATAATATTCCTGACTCTGGCGCCAGTGAATATTCACATAAAAAATTATTTTTTTACGCATGCACATATTTTTTTCTAGCTAAATAAAATAAAATATAACAAATAAAAATAATATAAATTTAAACCAGTATTTTTATTCCCAACTCTGGCGTTGGTGAATAAATTAATAAATTTACATTATTTTTATTCATGCATACACATTTTTATTTTTTCTGTTTTTTTAATTTTTTTTTAATTTTTCTATATTTTTTTTGGCTGGGCCCAGCTCAGCCCACATGGGCTGGGCTGGATCCAGCCAGCCCGGCCCGGTCACTGGCCCAAGCCAGTGACCTGGCTGGGCTGAGCAACACTGTGCAAGTGAATTAAAATTCACTTGCACAATGTAAATGCTAATTTAGCTGCAACAAAATGAAGAAGAAGAAACCGCTTACCTGGTCTGCTGGATGCGATGGAGACGATGGCGAAGCTCTGGCTGGCCGAGACTGCGTCCTCTCCTCTGCTCCTTCTTCTGCTTTCCTTTGCTTCTGTGTCCACCGATGGCTTTTGTTTCCCAGCAGCTTTTGAAATGATGAAGGAACTAAGAAGATGATGAAGACGCTGGCTGGATTTATTTTGACTGATTTCTGGGTCTTTCCTTTGTCTGCAGGGACGAGGACAATTTCCAGGATAATTCTCGTCTCTGTGTGTGATGCTCTCTTGTTCTCTCCTTCTCTCTGTGTATTTTTTTTCTGTTCGTTTGTCTCCTTTGTTTCTTTGAGAAGAAACCAGGGGAACCTAAGTCTGCTCTTTCTTTCTTTTTTAGTCCCCGGTTTTTCTTTTTTTTTTTCTCTGTTCGTGGCTTTTTCTTTAGCCTCCTCTGTTTCTTTGAGAAGAAACAGAGGAATGCAAGTCTGCTCCTCCTTTTGCCTCTTGGATCTTCTTTTTTCTTCGTTGTTCCTCTGCTTTTATAGAGTCTGATCGGTGGTAACGGATGGCATGTAGAGGGACGACAACATTAAAACGTCCTTAACTGAGGTGAGCGGATGATTACTGCCCATAACTGCTGGAAACGGTCTCCGGTTAAAGAAGAAGAAGATGAACAGTGCTCTTTCAAACGACGCAGTTTTGGTATATGAGGTGGCCATTTGCGTTTTGGCCCTTGAAGTTTTAAACGTTTTGTAATTAAGCCCCTATTTCACACTGTAATTGGCCCCCTGCATTTGCGCGCAATTTTCAATGTAGTCCTTGGATTTTAATTTTGCAATTTTTACCCCAAACTTTAATATCTCTTCAATTAAGTCCCTGAATAAGTTAATTTAATTAAATTCAAAGTCCAATTAAGTCTAAAACTGATCAATTCTCTAATTAAACCCTTAATTGGATTAATTAAATTAATTCCAAGCTCAATTAAGTCTCAAAACTTATCAATTCTCCAATTAAACCCTTAATTGGATTAATTAAATTAATTCCAAGCTCAATTAAGTCTCAAAACTTATCAATTCTCCAATTAAACCCTTAATTGGATTAATTAAATTAATTCCAAGCTTAAAAGATTAATTTCAACGTTTAATTAAATCCCAAAACTTCCAATCATGTTGCCCTTAACCTAAATTTTAATTCATTCTTCATTTATTTCATTTTACTTGCTTTTCATCATTATTATTTTTTTCATCATCATTTTTTTTTATATCCTTTTCAGTAAATGAAATAATAATAATAATTAAAATAAAGGGTCAAAATTTGGGTTATGACAGTTGCCCCCTCTTTATAATATTTACTATACAAAGATATTGGAAAATTTCATTTTCTTTTAGCTTTGTGTAGTAAATTTATAAAGAAAAGTAGATACAGAAAGAACCTTTGCTTTTTTTTTTATTTTTAGTCTTGAAAACTTCGAAAACAATAGATTGACACACGACCTTTACAGAGAGATGTAGAAATCAAGAAACAAATCATTTGGAAGACGACCCACTTTTTTTAGTTTTTGTTTTTTTGTTTTTTTTTTGTTGTTTTTTTGTTGTTTTTTTGTTTTTTTTTTTTAAAAAAAATGGATCAAATTGTTTTGGGCAACCTGTCCGATGATAAAAGAACGCGAAAAGGGTTTCGCGAGTGGTCAAATTGTTCCAGGCGACCTGCCCGATGAAGAATAAAACGCGAAAAGGGTTTCGCGAGTGGTCAAATTGTTCCAGGCGACCTGCCCGATAGGAAGAGTAAAACGCGAAAAGGGTTTCGCGAGTGGTCTAATTGTTCCAGGCGACCTGCCCGATGAAGAATAAAACGCGAAAAGGGTTTCGCGAGTGGTCAAATTGTTCCAGGCGACCTGCCCGATAGGAAGAATAAAATGAAGATTTTTTTTTTTTTTTTTACAAATACAAAGAAAAGGGTCTCGTTGTAATGGGTGACCTACCCAAAAAGAAAGGGTCTCATTGTGATGGGGACCTACCCAAGTAAAAAGAGAAAGGAAAATGAGGGCTCGAATGCACTCAAAAGGATGGTTGAGGGCTCGAAAGCGCGCTTGAAAGGAAAGCGAGGGCTCAAAGGCGCTCAAAGGGGAAAGCGAGGGCTCAAAGGCGGGCTCAAAGAGAAAAGCAAGTGCTCAAAGGCACTCAAAGAGGAAAGCAAGTAGGAAAGCGAGGGCTCAAAGGCGCGCTCGAAGAGAAAAGCGAGGGCTCAAAGGCGCGCTCGAAGAGAAAAGCAAGTGCTCAAAGGCACTCAAAGAGGAAAGCAAGTAGGAAAGCGAGGGCTCAAAGGCGCGCTCGAAGAGGAAAGCGAGGGCTCAAAAGCGCGCTCGAAGAGAAAAGCAAGTGCTCAAAGGCACTCAAAGAGGAAAGTAAGTAGGAAAGGGGAGGGCTCAAAGGCGCGCTCGAAGAGGAAAGCGAGGGCTCAAAGGCGCGCTCGAAGAGAAGCGAGGGCTCAAAGGCGCGTTCGAAGAGAAGCGAGTAGGAAAGCGAGGGCTCAAAGGCGCGCTCGAAGAGGAAAGCGAGGGCTCAAAGGCGCGCTCGAAGAGAAGCGAGGGCTCAAAGGCGCTCGAGGAGGAAAGCGAGGGCTCAAAGGCGCGCTCGAGAGAAATAAAGGTTTGAAAGCGCCCTAAAAATGATGATCAATAGCTCGAGGGTGCATTTGAAGGGAGGTAAGGGTCGAAGGTGTTCTCGAAAAGGGAGGTAGGGTTAGGAAACGCAATACCTTGGATGGTCAAGGGCTCGAAGGCGCATTTGAAGGAGATAAGGCTCGAAGGCGCACTTGAAAGGAGATAAGGGCTTGAAAGCGTCCTAAAAATGATGATCAGAGGCTCGAAGGCGCATTTAAAGGAGATAAGGGCTCGAAGGCGCACTTGAAAGGAGATAAGGGCTTGAAAGCGCTCTAAAAACGATGATCAGAGGCTCGAAGGCGCATTTAAAGGAGATAAAAAAAACATAGAGATTTTTCAGTTGACCTAATCCTCATGGGCGGCCTGTCCAGGTTGAAAAATTTTCAAAAGCAATTTTTCAACCTTTGGCCATTTCAAAGTTGGCCATTTCAAAGTTGGCCTTCCACTTGATGGATTCCGTTGGAATTTTCTGTAATGAAATTTGCAAAACTCATTGTTCAATGTCTCAAAGATGATATGCATGCATCTTTACCTGTTTTGAAATATAGGCCCCCATTTCTTCTTAGTCTTCTTGTTGCTTGATTGGGGAGGACTTGTTACCTCTGATTTGGGTCCTCTTTGTCGCTTGGCTTCTAGCCCACTCGAGTTGGCCTATGTAAGTCTATTTCCAGATTTGTTTGCACAACTTAGCCTTTGTGGTGCCCATCGTGACCCACTTGCTTGCTGAAGGTTTTTTTTTTGACTCGTCAAATAATTTGAGAGGATCACTCATTACTCCTCGTTTCACTGCTAGAAACATTCGGTGTCACTTGCTGAAATGATCAAACTGTCTTTTGTAAACCAAAATGCCCCCTTGTCTGGTTGTAGGAAATTATCATCTCATTTTCTAGAATTTTTCCTTCTAAACACAATGTTGCCCCCTTGTATTGGTCATTGCCCCCAAGTGTGCTTTGTCAGCTACTTAGACAAATAATGGTTTTAAGAGGCCATTCTCTCATTTCTCTCCTTTTCAGTTTGGTGAAGGAATATGGGTCTAGAATGAATCTTGAAATCTTGATCTTGCATTTTGAAAACAAAAATTATTTCGATGTGAATCTAAAACAATTTGCTTTTGAAATCTTGCAACTCCTTGGTTATTTGCTTTCTTGGAAAATAGATTATTTGCTCTTGTGTTTGGCAATGAGGTTTTCGATGAAAATGCATCATGACATGACCTTTTGTTTCAAAGCGAAGGGCTCAAGAAAAAGCTCGAGGTTTTGTATGAGTAATATTTGTCTCTTTTTAAACATTCATTTTTATCAGCATGAATAATAATGAGTAGTTTACTCTTGATGTCATGAACCTTACAAAAATGTATTCTTTTCATTTTGAGAGCATTTTTTATTGTTCTAGGTTGCTTGCTTGCTTGATTAGAAAGGACTTCTACAGGCATGTAATGTAGGCTGTGGTTCTTGTTTATGAAAGAAAAGGATTCATAAGGCTCAAAAAGTGTTTCAGGGTTTCAAAGACTAAGGATCACTATCAACAGTTTGACTCTTGACGTCATTCATATTTTCTTTTGCCGCTCTTCTTTGATTTGCTGCTTTTTTTTTTTTATTGCTTTGCTAAGGCATACTCACTTTATCTTGGATGTCACTTTTTCGAATGATTTGGGCATGCCCCCTAGCATTTGAGTTTCTTGAGCTCTCATGCCTTTTTGGCTTTCTCACGGCATTTTCTCTTTTCTTATTGAAATTTTCTCTTGCCCCCCAGTGTGGGGTGTGATCCTAGTCGGGATTTGTTTTCATGAAAGAAAAATTATTCAGGCTCAAAAAGGGATCGCAAGGGATGTACTTATTTCAGAAAGTGAAAGGAATAACAAAGATGGCCTTTCCTCATTTCAAGCGCAAGCAGCTATGATCAATAAACTTTGACCTCATCCAATATGATGGTTTGGTCTTTGCAAAGATGCATTTCAAGGGTCATGAGCAACGAGTTCACTACATACCATTATTCATACATTTAAAAACACATGATTCAAAAGTCATGGGGTAAGGGTGTTTATTCATTTCATTTTTCTTTTTTTTTTCCTTTTTTTTTTGGTTTATAATAGTCACCTCAATGATGGAGTTGCTTGATTCAATTGTCATTCTACAAGTAGAATGTTAAAAATATCATTTTTGAAAGAACATCAATTTATTTTTTAAATCAAAACGCCAGATCAAATTTTCAAAACTCCAATAGAGAACTGATTTTGGTAAAAGGGATGAATTGAGTCTATGAGATCACGCGAGGCTTCAAAAGTGTATTCGTGAGTTCTTATAAGAAAACTCTCTTAATCAGATGAATAATGCTTGGTCGTGAACATGATTGAATGACAAACTCATTATTTCATTGAAGCTTAGGAAAATAAGTTCAATAACAAAGATCTTATACCAACATGAATACTGGCATGATAACACATAAAGGGGCTAAACATTTAGTGATCATTGATTGGAGATTCCAGAATCTTTCAATCACTCATTCTTCTTGACAAGGGTATCTTTTCAACAGTTAGTTGAAGCCATATGCAGATCATTCTTGGCCTAATATCACCGTAGCTTTTTCTTCAAGATATTTGATTTCTAGGAGTCGGTATGAAAAAATCAGCTATATGAATGATAAGTGCCTTGACAACCACTTTCAGTGTCCTTTCCTTTTTCAGTGAAACCGTTCTTTTCAGCTGGATCAACAATTTTACCTAACCCAATGGCTTGTTCAATCCTCTCAGCTATAACAACTAAGTCAGTAAAATGTTGTGCAGAGCTTCTAACCAGGTATTCAAAGTACGGGGCCTTGAAAGTGTTGACAAATAAGTTAATCATCTCCTTTTCCAACAAAGAAGGGTTAACCTGTGCGGCAGCCTCACGCCACCTTTGAGTATATTCTCTAATGGACTCCTTGTTATTCTTCTCCATAGCTTGCAAGCTTAACCGATCAGGGCCCACATCTATATTGAACTTATATTGCCTCATGAAGGCATCAACTAAATTCTTCCATTTTTTAACCTTGGTATTATCCAATCGCATATACCAAGTGAGGGCAGCGCCACTTAAGCTGTCTTGAAAGAAATGAATTAGCAATTTCTCATCATCAACCACCTCGGCCATTTTATTGCAGTATGCTTTAAGATGAGTTATAGGGCATTGAGTTCCCGTATATTTGACAAATTCTGGCACTCTAAAATTTTTGGGAATGACAATGTTGGGCACCAAACACATCTCGGCGGCTTTCATCAGGTCACACAAATGGTTTCCTTCAACTGCCCTTATCCTCTCTTCTAAGGCAGTCCATTTTTCCAAACCCTCTTCTTTCACCATCTTGCCCTTTTGAGATTCTTTCTCGGTAGAATCAATGGTAAACAGCATTCTTGAGGGGTATGCTGGCTGGAAATGCATAGCTTGTTGAAATTCAGATGACCCCCTATTTGCCCCCAGATTCTGTGGATCGAAATGAGTTATATGCATATCTTCAGGCTGAGTTATAAGTGTTGCTTTTCCGGATTTATCTCTCAAGGCTTGCTCGAGTAGACTAGTAAGCCTTGCGACTTCTTCTTTAAGATTATCCATCTCTTTTTGATGTTGGGCTTCCAACCGGGCTCTTTCTTCGTTTTCCATTTGTCTTTTTCTCGAACGGGTGTTATAGATGAGTTTCAATGGGGAACCTATATTTCAACCTTGTAATATGTAAAATCATGCAATTTATGCAAAAATATTGATAAAAAATAATAACAAAAAAAAATGTGTATGAAATGCAAACTTGCCCTTCACGGGGTGATAACCTAGTAGGAAGATCCTAATTGTTGAGTGCATCAAGGGGTTGATCATTATCTAGTTTCAAAGGGTCTCTCGCATGCTCAGTGATCGTCCATGAAAGGTCGATATGAGGCTTACAAGTAGTGTGAAGATAGAGGCCCTGAGTAATATCAGTTTGGCATATCAACCACTTCCAAGTAAACAATCAAGCGAGAGTTGGATGGTTTCACGAGTCTTACCCAGGCTAAAGCCATTGGGGTACCGTTACTCCCCCACTTATCCTAGTTTGTAAAGTGTGTGCTTCCAAAGTGATGCATGACAACATAAAAGAGGATGCATGCTAAAGCAGTAAATGCAGGAAAAATAAACAAACAAACACAACAAACAAAATAGCAATAATAAGACAAAAGACAAAGCTTAATCCTAAGGTCCCCAGTGGAGTCGCCATCCTGTCGCACCCGACATCGCGGCGGCCCTAAAATAATTCTAGATTAGGGAAAAAGAACAGATTTCTGGCATCTTGTTCTTTTAGGGGAAAAAGTTGTTGTTTATAGAGTCGCCACCTAGTATTATGGTCACTAGGAACCCTAACTGGTCATCAGAGATTCTATGGCTCGGGATTGGTTACGTAAAAGGGAAGATATTATCACCCCTTAAACGTTCTGCCTGAGGCAGACTGCATTGCTGGTTTTGTCTTAAATTGCTAAATGTTTATTAGTTTATGCTGTGATAATTTACTTATAATATTCCTGACTCTGGCGCCAGTGAATATTCACATAAAAAATTATTTTTTTACGCATGCACATATTTTTTTCTAGCTAAATAAAATAAAATATAACAAATAAAAATAATATAAATTTAAACCAGTATTTTTATTCCCAACTCTGGCGTTGGTGAATAAATTAATAAATTTACATTATTTTTATTCATGCATACACATTTTTATTTTTTCTGTTTTTTTTAATTTTTTTTTAATTTTTCTATATTTTTTTTGGCTGGGCCCAGCTCAGCCCACATGGGCTGGGCTGGATCCAGCCAGCCCGGCCCGGTCACTGGCCCAAGCCAGTGACCTGGCTGGGCTGAGCAACACTGTGCAAGTGAATTAAAATTCACTTGCACAATGTAAATGCTAATTTAGCTGCAACAAAATGAAGAAGAAGAAACCGCTTACCTGGTCTGCTGGATGCGATGGAGACGATGGCGAAGCTCTGGCTGGCCGAGACTGCGTCCTCTCCTCTGCTCCTTCTTCTGCTTTCCTTTGCTTCTGTGTCCACCGATGGCTTTTGTTTCCCAGCAGCTTTTGAAATGATGAAGGAACTAAGAAGATGATGAAGACGCTGGCTGGATTTATTTTGACTGATTTCTGGGTCTTTCCTTTGTCTGCAGGGACGAGGACAATTTCCAGGATAATTCTCGTCTCTGTGTGTGATGCTCTCTTGTTCTCTCCTTCTCTCTGTGTATTTTTTTTCTGTTCGTTTGTCTCCTTTGTTTCTTTGAGAAGAAACCAGGGGAACCTAAGTCTGCTCTTTCTTTCTTTTTTAGTCCCCGGTTTTTCTTTTTTTTTTTTCTCTGTTCGTGGCTTTTTCTTTAGCCTCCTCTGTTTCTTTGAGAAGAAACAGAGGAATGCAAGTCTGCTCCTCCTTTTGCCTCTTGGATCTTCTTTTTTCTTCGTTGTTCCTCTGCTTTTATAGAGTCTGATCGGTGGTAACGGATGGCATGTAGAGGGACGACAACATTAAAACGTCCTTAACTGAGGTGAGCGGATGATTACTGCCCATAACTGCTGGAAACGGTCTCCGGTTAAAGAAGAAGAAGATGAACAGTGCTCTTTCAAACGACGCAGTTTTGGTATATGAGGTGGCCATTTGCGTTTTGGCCCTTGAAGTTTTAAACGTTTTGTAATTAAGCCCCTATTTCACACTGTAATTGGCCCCCTGCATTTGCGCGCAATTTTCAATGTAGTCCTTGGATTTTAATTTTGCAATTTTTACCCCAAACTTTAATATCTCTTCAATTAAGTCCCTGAATAAGTTAATTTAATTAAATTCAAAGTCCAATTAAGTCTAAAACTGATCAATTCTCTAATTAAACCCTTAATTGGATTAATTAAATTAATTCCAAGCTCAATTAAGTCTCAAAACTTATCAATTCTCCAATTAAACCCTTAATTGGATTAATTAAATTAATTCCAAGCTCAATTAAGTCTCAAAACTTATCAATTCTCCAATTAAACCCTTAATTGAATTAATTAAATTAATTCCAAGCTTAAAAGATTAATTTCAACGTTTAATTAAATCCCAAAACTTCCAATCATGTTGCCCTTAACCTAAATTTTAATTCATTCTTCATTTATTTCATTTTACTTGCTTTTCATCATTATTATTTTTTTCATCATCATTTTTTTTATATCCTTTTCAGTAAATGAAATAATAATAATAATTAAAATAAAGGGTCAAAATTTGGGTTATGACAATCATTATTATTATTATGACTACTACTACTACTACTACTACTACTACTACTACTACTAATAATAATAATAATAATAATAATAATAATAATAATAATAATAAGTTATTTTAATGTTGTATTTTTATATTGAATGAGCTTTTGGATTGATAAAAACAATATATGTGCATGTTTGATAGTAAGTTATAAGCTTTGAATCCTATATATTTTTAATGTTTACTGTATATAACTAAAATACATTGGTCTGTAAATAATATAGAGAAGCGTGTGTCAATTATGATTTAGATGGATGAGAATTTTTTTGAAAGGATGTATAGGAGGATTGTTTATCTAATAGGGATTTCAATACAAATTTCAGTAGTCAAAGCCATGTTGCATTTCTGAAACCCAAATTATAGATGTTTTACCTTTGAAGACATTGATATAACCCGTACTATTGAGGAGTATGCTCAAATTTTGAATTTTCCAAACAACCCTCATAAGGTTTATTTTAGAAAAAGAATTGGAGGCACAGCTGCTGAAGTCACTAAATTACTACGCTTAGATAAAATTGGCAATATAGAACAATTGATGGAAGTTTTAAATGTAAGCTTATTGAAGCTAGGCTGAAGACAAACAAAGACGAAGGGAAGTTAAGGGATAAAAGATATCAAGTAGTTGTCTTTGCCATCTTTTGGTTAGTGTTTTTTCTATCAGAAGCTACTAATAGTATCAATGTTAAAGCCACTAATGCTTTTATTGGATATAAGCAAACAAAGAACATCCCTACTACAATTATCTTGGTCGAGGCTTTCATATCATTGAACCATTGTAGGTTATATTAAAGAGGTACAATGCAATGTTGTATTTCTTTACTATTCATATGAGTGGTAAGCCATTTGGAAACTCTAAAAGAGGTATTCAATAATTTTTTATGGTTTAACATAAGGCCTTTAAAGCTTATTGTGAGTGAAGATTGGAGTAGCTTAGATGAAAAAGCATAGGTAAAAAAATATCAGGTTGTCCCTTATAGTAATTTCAGATGGAAAGCCTTTGGGGTAGGAAACTCTTTTTATGTTATGAATTACGAAGATAAAGTATAGGTCTCATTAATTGGATTATTTGGTTATATTAGTTATTCACCTTTATTGGTTGCTAGGCAATTTAGGGGAATTCAACATGTACCAGAAACTTATGGTTTAGCTAAATACACTAGGTTGTTCAAGGATTTTAATTTTCTAGCTGTATTAGAAGTTATCAAACAAGATTGGAAACAACTTATATTGGTTTATAGAGGTGAAGAAAAGGTTGGATTCCTAGATAGTTTTAATTATTCAGTTTGGAGAAACAATGGGTTATCCATGGTATTTGATAACTTTGAAGTACAAGGCCTAATAATAGTTGATGAAGCTAGACCATCTGGTCTATCTTTTAATTATTTTGAATATATATATATGTGTGTGTGTGTCTGTGTGTGTGTATTTCTCTTCAAAATGAGCTTGTTAAATAAATGTTAATATTTACTAATTGATTATTTTAAAATCTCTAGTTGAAGTTACCTTGATTCCCCACCTATTAAAAAGGATATGTTCATTACAAATGTAACTTTTCACCAAGGCTTTTCATAGCCATCGTTGGAAAAAGAAACGAGTTCCTATTTCCCATGATGTACCTTTCTTATTCATTCACTATTTCATGAGGCATCTTATCTTTAATGCTGATCTAATTAGCCAAACTATTTCAAAACTGTAGGCAATTACAATGGTCAAAACAGATTGGGTTGGCTAGTTGGTTGGCTAACTTTTATAGTTGAGAAATTGAGATGGCTATATGAGTAATTGGGATGGTCATTTTGGTTCCACTTGAATAAAAAAAATAAAGGAACCAAAAAGGCTAGCAAAAGAAGGTAAAAAGGGTGAAGATTATATGAATGAGTGTCATTTTGTATTAATTTTCACTCTTTTTTTAGTGCTAGGGACTGTAGAAGTTTGAGCAATGGGATACAGAAGGAAAACAAACAAGATCCCCTTAATTTGTCGGCTTATAGCCTCCGAAAAGTCTCAAAATAACAAGTCAACATTGTGATCTTTTTCCTATTCTTCTTTGTTTCTTCAAACTTCCAACAAACACTGCACCACGATCATCATCATAATGAACATTGTTGAAAAAGGACTTTCCCTCCAACTCAATTCACTTTATAGTAATTACATGAATAGTTTTTTTTTAAAATAATCACTATCATAAAGAGAATTCTTTGTATCGAACTATACGAGAAGAAACCAAATACAATATCAGTTAATGCAATATCTGGACTAAATTAACTCTAGTTTTTCTTAGAACAAAACACGTATCTCAAACACATGTAATGGAGAACTGGATTGGTGAGATAATTGGGTCATTTATAGAAATCCCTATCTTTTGAGCTTGGAAATAATGAGGAGCCTGACCTATCGTGAATCCAAACTCTAGTCAAGAAAATCACCTCTTAATGTTGAAAGAGATGATTGCAATTCCAATATTTAGGACTACATCATCTGGTGAGGGATTGAATTCAAATTCTCAAATTGAATATTGCCTTTTAGAATCTTGGCAGAGAAGGGGGAAATGTTGTTGTTCTGAAAACGCCATGGGTAATTAATTAAGGAAAATTTCGGATACAAATCATGCTTTAAAATGAGAAAAAAAAACATATGTTGTATTGTTTTATGTTAATGCTAGTGTGTGTGCCCTTCATTGCAACACTATTATTTTTTTTCTTTTTTTTTTCTGGGTGGTCTTTGTCCCTTTTCTATTCAAAGGTGAGGGAAGGGAAGGGAGGTATAACTATGATCAATGGTAAACATGGTTTGAGTTATTTTGGAGGATAAGAGGGTGGCATTGTTAAGGTGGTTAGAGACTGTTTTGCATTGGTTAATGAATAAGACTTAAATTTTGTTAAGGGTACTTTAGTTACTTGAGTGCGAATATTACAGATTTTTTTTAAATTAGCACTGTTTATCTAAAATATTAGTAAAATAATACCTTTTTTTTTACAAAATAACATAATTTATACTTATTGTGATATTTAAAGTTGTCATGATTGAAAAATGTAAAAACTAAATATGTCATGATTCCTAATATCAACGTATACTCAAACTCTAAAATCAAACTCTTGAAACAATACCCTAACCCTAAAACCTCTTCTTAACTAACCTTAAACCCTAAAATCAAACACTAAACAATACCATAACCTCAATCCTTCACCCAAACTAAATTTTATAGGTGGAAACGTGAATGAAGACAATGTTAAAGAACCAATTTACCTAAAAGCTTAAACTATTAGATAAGATCCCAAGATATGAGTTTATATTACTCTCTAACACATCCTCTCCAGTTAGAGCCCTTTGGGCTTGAAACTTGCACAAGTGCACACTACCTTATACCATTAATTAAATTTTAATTAAAAGAGAGAAAGAGAGTGGTGAGATTCGAACTCGTGACCGTTTGGTCATCAAGGCTGTGATACCATGTCAGAGAACATCTCAACCTAATAACTTAAGCTTTTGGATGAAACTTCAAGATATGATTTTATATTATTCTCTAATAGACAATAAGGTTGATTATAGTTGGAATGTTAATATTGTTTTAGGTTTTTTCGTGTTTGATAAATTACTAATTTCAATCATTTTTTTAATTTTCATATTTAGATTATTCAGAATTTCAAATCATTCATTTATAGGTGAATGAAGCCAACATTATTATGTTGCATTATTAGCAACTTCAATTACTATAATACAAGTTACAAAAAAATAATTTACATGAATATGCTTGAAAATAAAATAAAATAAAAGAAATACTAGTTGGAAATGGTTAAGAAATTATAATTAAAAAAATTAAAGTTTTTACATAATATTTAATCTAGGTTACAATAGCCCACATGTTATGTAGGTTTAGCTTTGAATTTCTATTATAAGCTACTTCAATTTTCAAAGCAATCTATAGTCAACTTTAATTTTATGTTCACAAAAGATTTCAAAATTTGAATTTAGTATTTAATGTTTAAGATTAGTTAGAGTTAGAGTTTGGAGTTAGGATATTGTTTAGGGTTTCATTTTAGGAATTGAGTAAATATCATGATGGAAGATTATAATATTTTTAGTTCTTTTTCAGTCGTGATAATTTTAAATATTATGATTTATAATTGCAACATTTATAAATTGTTCTATTTTATTAAAAAATTTCAAATTAAAAAATTTTATAATTTATTTGACAAACATTATTTACAAAAGGCGTTAACAAGTGAAAATACCCAAATATCACCTCCAAGGAAAAGGCGTAGCCCATTCTGATTCCTAATCGTTGCCTTCTTTAAACTCAGTCAAAATTCATTTTGAATCTGTAAATACCATACTTACTGCACAAAAAAGAAAAGAAAATTACATTCAATCAATAAAAATATCCACTTTTCATGAGCAACCATGACTGATTACTAGTTTTTTTTATACATTGTTTGGGGCGTTGGGCTCTGATCCAAAAGATTTTAGCCCACCAAGCATCAAGGAAAAGAGAAAGGAGTGTAAGCCCAATTTAATTTGAACTACTTTCAATCGCAGCCCATTGTTAACAATTGATGACTGATTTTTTCTTTTTTCTTTTTTCTTTTTTCTTCTAGTTACAGCCAGATTTTGATTCCCCAAAAATACCATTAAATGCCTTGCAGGATGCACTCCAATTTTTAGTTTGGGTCGGGTCGGGTTTGGCTAGGAAAGTCAAGGTCCGATAAGTCAGTTAGATGGTTGGTTGTGATTTATGAATTGAGACTTGAATAGAGACTTCATATGCCAGCCCCGCGCGCGCGCCAGCCGACATGCTCCATGAGATAATTGTCAATTCAGAGTAGTTGAAACTATGAGCATGTTTAAAATAAAAAATAAAAGATCTAGGTTAGAGAATGAAATAAACTTATAAAAACAATAAAGAAAATGATAAGGTCTAACTTTCAATAAATTTAATGTCGAAGATGAAACTAAAAAAAAAATAAGTGTAAAAAAAAGATCTAAATTAAAGATCGATATGTCAACCGGAATTAACTTTTTAAATCTGTGACTCGTGTCATAAGATCGAGATAACCCAAAGAAAATTTACATAGTTCAATTCCTAATCAACCTAATATTGAAGGATGATATTGAAAAAAAATTAATTTTAAAAAATGATCCAAAGCAAGAAATAACAATTAAAAGAATGAATACTAAATTTCACATTAAAAGAAATTGATAGGACATTTTTCAATTTTAATTGAACCAACATGAATCTTAAAGAGAGGGGAGAGAAAAAAGGGTAGAGAAGAAAAAATATCACCGACATATCATTGTTGATCCTTGTTAACCCTCATACACTGTCTCACATGACAAACCTCGACACATTGCTTCGAAAGCAATTGTGAACAAGTGTGTTTGGCCACCAGAGAAAGTCGTGCATGCTGTTTGAATATTACGGGCTTTCTCCATACACAGGTGTGTGTGAACCATGTGCTAGCCAAGTTAACCTATCTATCCACCCTAGTCCATTATATTTTTTTTTAGTTTTAATTTTAGTCCCTTAACACTTAATTGATTTACATCAACATAATTTTAGTTTATTTTACCAAAATAAAAATCAACTGAGTGTCAAAATTCTTCCTCGACATTATACGAACCTTATATATAGGCAACTGAAACAAACTACAAAGTCAAATCCAAAATAAAGTCATGTGAATGGATCATTTTTTTTATAAAAAAAAGAGGTTAAATGACTGAAAACAAAACACAAATAATTTCTGGACTGTGAAAATTAGCCTCTAATATTAGCAAAAAAAAAGGGACTAAATATTTGTTTAAACTTTAAATTCGATCCTCGAATTCTAATTCTTTTAAATTAATAAAATTAATTTTTATTTTGCAAAACTAAGTGAAAAGAGATTCCTCTAACATCATGAGATATCCATACACATCCATAAAAAAACAAATCACCAAGAACAATTTTAAATCAATATAACATTAAAAGACCATAAAAATAATTGAGAGATAAAAAAAGAGCAAAAAAAGAGGAATCACATTACGAACTCATATTGACAATGTTTTGTTGATCTCCTTTAGGTTTTTGTTAATATATTGTACCACCTCAAAAAAAATAGTATACTAAATTCCATCTCCTCAGCCCATCTCAATCAGATATCTCAGCCAAATGCCGGCCAAGATATTTTGAGTATGTTCCATCCGTTGTATAATTCTGAATCAAACCAGGACAAGATTTAAATTATAATGGGTTTCATCGAATTGTTTTTTTTTTTCCCCAATATCTTTCATTTGTAATCCAATTTTCTAATCTTATATACTAGACTCAAAATTAAAAAAATGTACTTAAAAAGGATAATTTAGAAATTTCAAAATAAAATTAACAATCAACTTTGTTTAAGGGACTGATTTATGATTTTAAAAATAGAAGGATTAATTTACAAAATAATAAAAATAGCCACTAAATTTATTTTTACTCTTTTTTACAACTTCTCTCTTTTCTTTATTATATATATGCATTATGTATATTTCTCAAAAAATAATTTATGTTTCATATGTGTCCTTTATAACTAATTAATAATAAATGAGAACATAAAATATGGGCAAGTTCTATGAGAAATTGCAAGAATTTATTTTATTTCTAACATGACACTGATTTGTGAGTCTTACAACTTGACCTTTAATAATTTCTCTCTATAAATTTCGTTTATGTTAAACACATTTTAATTTTTTTAAGCATTTAATTGAGAATGTTTTAAACTTTGAAATTAATTTTAAATGGTTGATATTTTGTTTACATTTCATCATCATTTGAAATAATTTATCTTTATATTTAAGTTGAAAATGAAGTATCACGAAATTAATATTATGTTGATTTTTTTATATATGTATTAATATATAAGACTCCGAAATGAAATTCTGAAATGTTTTGATACCGAGATATCTCATGCAAAACAAGAAAAGTGAAATGGTGCTCGGAACGGAATTTACAACTATGAGGCCCCCCTCCATTTCTTTAAGAGTTATTAAAGAGTCTTCCATATTCATGTTAGGGTAGCAAAAAACAATAATTTACTTTAATATTGTCTTATAGTGTAGATCACTCTTTAGTTTTTCAACGAAATAATTTGTTAGTGCCATTTGGTATGGGGTGGATTTTTCGGGTGAAAATTCCTCACCATTTGGGTTATGTCCAAACGACTGAGGAAAAAATAATATATATATCTTTTTGAAATTTTCTATACCATTGCCTATTTTTTTATTTCTGTTTATTACTTAATTTTTATGTTAAGTGTCCCGTATTAATATATTGAATTGTTATGAATTTAGTTGTTTTTCTTTCCAAGATATCCTTTTATTTATATATTAGTGTACTAGTTTGCGCTACATTATGAGTTGGATCAATTTTTTTCAAGCCGCAAAGAATTATTTGATATTTTTATTAAACTCGAGCATACAGAACAACCTTGAAACCTCTCGACTTGACTCTTTGCCTAGCCAAAGTTTAAATTAAATTAAATCATGTGAGAGTTGTCTCAACATGATCTAGTCGAATTGACGGGTACAAATGCAGCCTGAATGATTGATAAAAAATGTTTTTAGGCTTTAAAAAAACTTTCAAGATGATATTTTTTAATATTGAAATGACAATATATTGAATCGACCCAAGCTTCACAACTTAACTAAAAACTTGGATCATGAACTCCACCGAGTTTAAAAACTTTTTTTTTAAAACTATTTTACTTAATTATATGATAACAAAAATAAACACTCATAAAAATGAATACCAATCAAATGTTGAGAAGATTTTTTGAGAGTGAGACAACCTCATATGAAACAAACTGAAACAAATTATAAAGATCAAATAAAAATCAACCAAATATCGAATGATGAAATAAAAAAAAATCAATAAAAACTTAATATTGAAGGATGACATAACAAAAAAATAAGCCAAAGGAAAAAAAGGGTCAATCGTGCTAACCTAGGCGGTCTAGCATGCTTAGGCCTTAAAAAAAAAACCATGAGCGTGGGCATGGAAGCCCAGTCTTGCACCCATGCTTCTTCTTTTTTCTCTTAAGATCATTTTTTTTTTATTAAGCAAGCGACAAGTCTCTTGTTGGGCTATAGCCCAAAGTCTGATCACCACTTTAGTAACTAGAAAAATAAAGGGTTTTGCCTTAAGAATCTAATTTCAACCCATTTAATCTAAAAACATTTTCAAAAGACCTTAAAAATATCTTAAAAACACTATAAAAACTTATATAAACCACCAACAATTCTAAAACACCTTAATATCACAAAAGAAAACCAAATCTCAAAAATCAAAACTGAAACCAATTAACCTTTCCCGTCATGTTTGGAGAGAAAAATCACCTTCAATGAACTTCTCTTGAAGATCTTTATTTTTTATGGTTGAATTATGGTCAATTAACAAGTTCTCTCTCTTTTATCATTTCCAATGACTTGTATTCTCTCAACTCTATATTGAAAAGTGAACAAAATAAGTTTTTAGATCAAAATAAAAATTTTAAACATTTAAGATTAGCGACATATTTTTTCTGTATTTTACATTATGGTCCTCTTTTTTAATTTTGTATTTCTACTATAATTTAAAATTTTATCTTATGAAATTAGTTGACAAAAAATTAAATAAAAAAGAAAAAAGTAGAACAATTTTTACTTTAAATCTCTTATAGTTGTTTCGTGAATTAATTGAAATAAATTCAAGGAGTAGTCTGGCCATTTTCTAAGAAATCATCGAAGCTTTTAACGAGTTTGCGATAAGAGACAGGCAGTCAAGGGATTAAGTTGTGGCTTCCAAAACCAGGACTAAGTTGCTATATCACTAGAAACATAGGCATTGAATTATTATTTATTTATCAAAATGCTAAGATGGACGGAATCGAGCAGCATTCTTAATTTCTTACTTCCACCAAATGCTTGCAAATGGACAACTGAGTAGTATTTTTTAATTAATAAGAAAGGTTTTGAGTTTGTGTCTGTCCATAAATGCCTTAGCCATGTGCTCTCAAGCTGGCTGTTTCCTCTTCTGTCTTTAAGATCCGATAGTTAATTTCAAAAGAATAAAATAAAAAATGGTCCGTTAATTAATAGCTCCATGAGAGACCAATATCTCAAGTGAGAAAAACAGGACATAAAACTGGGACCTTTAAGCTCCAAGAACAAAAAAAAATTACCACCAAACAGATTTGTTCAACAAGAATTTTCTCCTGTCAAAGTGACAAAAAAGAAGGAAAGAAAAAGAAGAGTTCGATAATATTCACGCCAAGCCCACACTTCCATATTCAAATAGATTCCCTCTAAAATGGGGGCCATCATTAGTAGAATTTTTTTTATCCTTGTAGAACCAGGATGGCCACCAAAAGCAAAGGGTTGGTAGGGCCTTCAGAAAACCTAAAAAGAAACGCTGACGAGAAGAGTATCAAATTCTGTCCCTCTTTGTGCCCTCTTCTAATATTCTTGTTTTTCTTTATTTACCTCATCTCTCTCGCCCTTACCCTATTAAAGGCTCCACCTGCTCCTCTTTCTTTTGACCAAACCTCCTCCTCCTCCTCCTCCTCCTCCTTGATTCTGTTGAATTCTTGTATGCACGCAATCTGGTTATTGTTCAGACTTGCGTAAAACGGGTAAAACACTGAAATGCTCAGGCTTTAATTATTTAGCCAACTGATAGAAACCTTGTACCATGCCTGTCATGGTGTTCTGGGGTTCTTACCGTTGGCTGTTAAATAAAAAGTATATTCGTACATGCGAGAACCATGCTTAAAATATGTGATTTCAAATAACAACCGTAATTCAATAAAGATTATTACATAGGTTTAGTTCATATAAACCAGATCAATAATATATTAAGGATTGATGATTCTAAAGAGCTAGAACAGTACTAAAGTCCGATATACCTATGTCTTTGTACAGTTTTGATTCACATGAATCCGATTCATGTACTGCTTTCTCCATTTTCAATAATTGAAAGAGAGCATCCTAAGTTATAATCATATGGCATGAGTGAGGAGGATATTGTGGATGGGTATGTACAAGATGTAGAATACAGTCAATATGCCATGTGCATGGTTAATGCATGTCTATACGTATTCCCTAAACAAAGAGGTGAAGTTGAACCAAACAGCTGCTTGCTAGGTCCTTTGTCTTTCACAATCAGCCAACCTCTTTGAAAATGCATTTATTTTCACAAATACTACTGTGTCTATTCCTCATTTCGATGAGAAGCCCCAATCCAGTATTTAATTTTACCTTTATCGGTTTCCCTTCTCTTTATGTCACAATTTTCATCAATAAATACCCCCCCACAACCTTACCAACTGGCCCTTCTTGTTCACGACTCTCTCTCTCTCTCTCGCTCTCTCTGTGTGCGCGCACTGCCCTCTCTCTATATTTCAAACAAGAAGGGTACTTTCCGCTTTGGAACTCCACTCCCAGTTCTAAATGTCACGTAAAGCAAGCAAGCGAGTGAGTTTCAGTCCCGATGTCAATGATAAGCCAACAATCTTTCTTAAACATGGAAGTGGAACAAGAGTAGGTGGAAACAGGAAGAAGATAGCTGGAACTCTCACTTTTAGGCTTCCTAGAACCTCAAAATTTTCACCAGCAAGACTACTAAGGAGTCTAAGTGCTAAGGTAGCAAGAGTTCTACGTTTTGTGTCCATGAGAAGGGAGTCTTCACATAATGTCACTTCATCAAGTTTGCCAAGATCAAGATCACTTGCTGAGGCAGTAGACTCTCAAAGAGCTGAAGCTATTGAAGATTGCATCGAGTTCCTAAATTCTTCATCCTCTTTGCAGAGGTCAAAGTCAGTTTCTACATATTCTTACTAAACTCTGCAGTCATGAGATAAGTACGTACATGAAGGATCAAATAGTTCATATTATTTCATTGATCATCGGTGGTTTCTTAGTTTCTTATAGAGAAGTAAGCAAATACTCAAGTGTAATCAGTACAAATAGCAACAGCCACAAATATGTTCATGCATAGAGTTCGAGTATCAAGAATGTTTTGCATATATACGAAGTCTTAGAGTCTAATTCTCACCCAGTACAGCAAACACCTCTGAAGCCAAACAAGACAATTAATTTCATGTATGATAATGCAACACCATACACCTAATGGATGCAGACCATTCCAAGGGTGGACCACACCCTAGAGGGGAGAGCCTATCTAACACCAAAAGGTTTAGTCACTATCATGGCCATTACACAACAAAAATCCCACCTGGAATTCACTTTTTTCTTTATTCTTTTTACTGTAAAAAAGTTAGCCAGCTTGCTCAAGAAACTCGATCACAATTAGTCCACAAGTCATGGACTCAGTTCACTCAATGTCTTCAATAATAGGAATGGCCTAATAATTGTCCAGTAATCATGTGTAAGCATTGCTCTTGACACTAATTTGTCTGAACATCACCCACTGAGAATTTGAGAGACAAAAGGAGCATTATGAGAGAGCTCTTATATAGTATTTCTAATCATTGAATGTCAACTAATAGCACACTAGTACAAAAAAACTAACCTTTCCAAGTTCGTTTGCTCATGTTATGTGCAAGGAATGGTATCAAATGGCACAATCAAGAATATCCACGAAGAGCTTTTGAAAGTTCTGAATGCAATAACTTGAAGTTTTCCAATTTCAAAGCTATCTTATAAGGAGGAAGCATATTAAATTGTATGGAATCCAATCTCCGGTAAGTGCCCTCAGCACTTTCGGCAGCGGATATGGGCAATCAGTATCATACTTATAACTGAGGTCCCCGCAAGCTAGAAATGAGATTAACAACTTATTCGGCTCATTGAATCACCCATTTCTGCGATCTTTGTTGCTGCAACTTCAATCTTATACTGATGTGTTCAATTCGATTATTACATATTTGTTGAATCAAGCCTTGTTATTGTTATGTTTTTTAATCTCTTGTGTTTTTTGGTAGAGACTTTTCTGTATAGTAGAAAAATTATAGCTTTAGAGGAGATTAAGTCTTTGATATTCTCTAAAGATCTTATAGATAAATACTTGAGTGGCAATCCTAGTGGTTACTAACTAAGGGGATGTGTTTTGTTGGAAGAAGGATAGTTGTTGTAGAAGATAAAAATCAATAATGCAAAGTAAAAAACTCAAGAATAAGAAAAAGATTAAGAGGAAAGTATATTTTTATTATGTGCTTCTCTCTAAATTCTATTAGCTATTCTTTCTCTTTTATAATGCTGAATTATAAGTTTTTTATAGGTATAAATTAAGTTCTAGATAATCAATGCATTAAACTAATACAAGGAAATCCTAATCTAAACATGAATTATATTCTGCCAACTGAACCAGCCGACCAGTTCTTAACCAATAGATCAGTTCCTATGTTTTTCAGAACTAAAATCTAGTTTACTTTCAACACCCCCCTTAAACTTGATTTCTTTATAATTCCCAAAACATCTCTCATCGATAAAAACATCATATTTAAGTGGTTTTGTGAATATATTTGTAACTTAATCTTGTGTCTTCACATACTTGATTTCAACTTCCTTGTTTGCAATGCAATCTCATAGGTAATAAAAAATTGTGTCAATATGCTTAATTCTATTATGAAATACTGGATTCTTTGCTAATAAAAGTATCACAACTCTTTTTGATCTTTACATAGATAACATATTCATAGGGACATTTAACAAATCAATTCTTTAAGAAACAACCATAAATGTGACTATACCAAGTCCTTGGGGCTTACTTCAATTCATAAAAGACTTCGTTTAATTTTAATACATTATCTTCATGTCCCTTCACTTCATATCTTATAGGTTATTCAATATAGAACTTCTCCTCAAGAAAACAATTAAGAAATGATGATTTAACATCAATTTGATAGATTCTCCATCTATGTTGAGTAGCGGTGACAATGATTAATTGAATTGTCTCCAATCTAGTAACAGGAGCAAAATTTTTATCATAGTCAATTCAATGCTTTTGACTATAGTCTTTTGCCATTAACCTTGCCTTGTATCTCTCTACCTCTTCTTTGACATTCTTATTTTCTTTGTAGATCCACTTGACACCTATTGACTTCTTTCCATTTGATTTAGGAACCAATCTTCATATGTCATCCTTATCTATTAATGCAATCTCCTCATTAATAACAATTTTTCATTTTGCATCCTTTATTACTTCTCCAAGCACTATAGGATCATATGTAGCAAGATGACAATATAGTATTACATCATCATCAATTGAATTAGTTATCTCATATAAGTCATCAAGATTCTTCATCTTTTTTTATGGAGTGTCACTACTTGAGCTTCCACTAAAAAAAGAAAAAGAAGGAGAAATTGAGCTCATTAATGTTTATAGAGGTGTAACTATAGGTTTTGATGATCTTCATATCTTTCATTTTTTTCTTCAAGAATTGGTAGGAAGTTATATTTCCAACCATCATCTACCTTTTAATCTCATGCTCCTTCTTCATTGAACTTAACATCTTTACTAATTACTATCTTTTCTTCATTAGAGTTGTAAAGATTATGTTATTTGGAATTTTTAATCATATCTCACAAAGATCATCTTTTTGCTCTTGTAATTCAGCTTGATCTTTACTTGATCATCTACATGTATATAGCCAATGCTCCCCAAAACTTCAAATGAGAGACACTTGGCTTTCTTCCACTTCATGCTTCTTATGGAGTTATGCCATTCAAGCCTTTAGTAGGACATCTATTTGACAAATAGATAACACAATCTACAACTTCAGCCCGAAACTCTTTAGGCATCTTCTTGGTTTTAAGCATGTTTTTTGCCATGTTAAGGATGCTTTTATTTTTTCTCTCTACCATACCATTTTGTTATGGGGATCTAACCACTGTTAGGAGTCTATTTTTACTATGATCTTCACAAAACTCATTAAAATCATTATAACAAAATTCACTCATATTCATCCTAAGTGATTTTATAGAATAACCTTTTTTTTCAAATAACATTTTAAACTTCTTAAAACAACTAAACACATTAGATGTTTTTTTAAAAAAGTATACCCAAGTTTTTCTACTATAATCATCAATAAAAAATAGAAAATACAGATTTTTATCTAACGAACATGGTTTGATAGATCCACAAATATTGACATGTATTTCTTGTAGGTTTTGACTTGCTCTTAATATAGATTCATTTGAAAAGCTCTTGCAAAATTGCTTGCCCACTAAACATCTTTCACATAGCTGATTTAAATGTATAATGGATGGTAGAACCTTCAACATCTTCTTTTGTGCCATCATCTTCAAGCTATCAAAGTTTGTCTGGCCAAGTCTCATATGCCAAAGCCCAATCTCATCCTTCACACATGCATTTAAACATATCCATCTCTATATTTAGCAAGAACATTATATTATTTATCATGACTACCTTTGCAATCATAACTCCTTTAGTGTCAAATAATATCAAAGTATGATCTTTCATCTTAATCTCATAGCTCTTCTCCAGTAATTGTTCTAAACTCAAAAGTTGCTTTTCACCGTTGGTATATAATAGACATTACCAATAAATCGATGAATTCCATCTTTCAATTTAATCAAAATCATACATTTTCCTTTGATGAAAACTTTTGAATGATCCATAAATGTGACATTATCTCTAATTGCTTCATCAAACTCCATGAAATTATCTTAGTCTCTACACATGTGGTTACTGGCTTCATTGTCTAGAAGTCAGATGTTCTCTTTATCTTGCATTCTCTTATCATGCATTAGTAATAGGATGACTTCCTTCTCTTCTATCACTAGATTTACATTCTTATCAACTCTCTCGTTTGGACTCCAGCAATCCCTAGCATAATGACTTATCTTTTGACAATTATAACATTTAGCTTTTGATTTGTCAAACTTGGATTTTAGATTGTCATTGTCAATGTAACCAATCGATTGTTTTACTTTATATGGTCTACTAGTTGACCTATTAAGGCTACCACGACCTCCTTTTCTAAATTTTTCTTTTCCTCCTCTTTTTTTGCTTTGTTCATATCCTCTACCCCCTAGTGAATATCTAGAACTATCTTACTTTGAAATTGAAAAAAAATGCATGTGCACCCACACTCTTGAATCTCATTGACTCTTTTTTCATGGGCTTGTACTTTTGCTATAAGACCTTGAATTGAAATAACATCCATATTTTGTGACTTCTCTATTGCAACCACCACATAATGGAACTTTTTTTTGCAACAAATGTAGGTTTTCTCTACCATACATGTCTCTTTTATCTTCTCCCTATATCTTTTCATTTGATTGCATGTGACTAATAATCTTGCAAAGTATTCTGAAAAATTCTATGATGCATGCATATTTAGATTTTCAAAGTCACTACGTAACTTTAATAGATGTATCTTTCTCACAATATCAACTCCTTAGTTTGATTCTTGCACAACTTCTCATGTTTACTTAGTAGTGGTTGTATTGGCCACTATCTCAAAAAGTGGCATCATCTAGATATTGGTCAATGATTGTGAGTGTTTGTTGATCCTTCTTTCGTGCCTTTTGCACAACCTCTCTTTAGGCTAAATTCAATGTTGCTAGATTTATTGGCTCTTCAAAGCCTTTTTCAACTGACTCTCATACATCTTGAGAACTCAACCAAGTGTTTACTTGAATATATAAAGTTGCATAATTGTTCTTTATCAACCTAGGACATTGAAATGAAAAGTTTGGATTGGCCATGTTAAATAATCAAACTTAGCTTTGATACCACTTGTTGGAAGAAGGATTAATGTGGTAGAAGATCAAAAACAGTAATGCAAAGTCAGATACTCAAGAACAAGAAGAAGATTGAGAGGAACGTATATTTTTATTAAGTGTTTCTCTTTAAACTCTCTTAATTATTCTCTCTCTTTTGTGCTTCTAAATAATTCTGAATTACAAGCTTTTTTTATAGGCATAAAGTCATAGATAATCAATGAATTAAACTAATACAAGAAAATTCTAGTCTAAACATGAATTATATTCTGCCGACTGAACCGGTTCTCAACTGGTAGACCGGTTCCTTTATTTTTCAAAACTAAAATCTAGTTTACTTTCAACATGTTTATAGTAATAAATAGGTCTAGGAGGCAAGGTTCGAGCAACAATGGTGGTCATGGTAGATTACAATCATGGCATATGGATTTGTTATATTTTTTTATAAGAAAAAAAGGCACATTAAAGTTGATTGTCTTAAATGGAAGAAGAATAATCAAAATTGTAATCACGATTATCATAGTAATTGGAAGAAGGATAACAATGAGAAAAACGCTAAGATTAATGGTGTTGAAGATAATTCTGACGAGTCAAAGTATATTCTTACTGCATTTAGTAATTTAGATTTTAAGAATAATTAGATAATGGATATGGATCATTTAAAGCTTAATTAGTTGCTATAATTCCAGCACCACTAGAGTCATCGAGGTTGTTTAAGGTTGCTTTATTGTAATAGTTTTTCGGTAAGGAAGATTGTGCCCTTCTGGTCATGGAATTGACAATGGATTGTGGTGAGTGTATGGCGGCTAATTATTGCACTCTAGGCGTTTGTATGGCCTCCAATAATCTGTGTACTAACTCTTCATGGAGAGAGTCTATCGAATTGCAAGGCTTCGATTGAGGTTTGTTAGATTTTATTAAGATGAAGTGCTGCATGTGGGTTTTTTATCCAGAATCATTGCAAGGTGTGACTATGAACTCAGTTTAATGGAAAGGCAGCAAAGACATTCTGCAATTGAGTTTTTAGAGGAGTAGGAGGTGCTTATTCATGGATTTTTAATTTTGGTTTCTTTTCCCCTTCTTTTAATTATGAGAAAAATAAGGTGTGAGTAATAAATGTTTGTTTAAACACATTTTTCTTTTCTACTATTTAGTTTTTTTAAATTATATAAATACCTTATTAAAACCATATTTATTAAAACCGAATAAACATTACATTACAGTAATTTGATATTTGTATACATGCTCAAAAAAGAAAACAAAAATTAAAGTTAACAGTTTTATACTAATTAATCACAACAACAATTATCAATTTTTATTGTTATAACAATGTTTCAAACATATAAAAAACCAGTAGAGAAATTAAATGATGAAAACCAGTAGAGAAATTAAATGATGAATTTTCTTTTTTTGCTTTTTGGAGAATTTTCCTCAAGCATTTTCCTTCTTAGATAGAACACGGCCGTCTGTTCCTGCAAGCTTAGCATACTTGTCCTTCCTGGTCAAGTTAGTGCACTCAAATCCAAGTGTCCCAGCCAGCACCCTTTGTATGTAATTTGCAACTTCAATGGCTGATTTGCCTCCTTTGCAAGTAAGCTCTTTGGGCAGCTGATTCAAGAAGGTGACCTCATATGTTGGCATTGGATTCATGAACACAAAATAGGGATCCAACAGTTTGTGCCCTCGAACCGTCGTGCCATGAAACACACTTTGTTTTGTATTGATAGCAACTGGCACAATCCTATCAGTAAGCTCAGCAAAAAGAGCACTAAATCTCAAGAGAAATGGCTCTCTACATGTGGTTCCTTCAGGGCAAATGACCAAGTCACCTTCTTCAAGCAGTCGCTTAATGTTAGCAGCATCTTTGTCTCTCTCCCTTGATAAAGCAACAGCTTTAATGGGTGAAATAATTTCAGTGAACTTGCTTATGCTATAGGTGACACAACTAATTTTTCTTCCTAGTGCAACAGCAGTGACAACTGGGTCTAAGACAGTACGATGATTGCAAACAAAGAGGACTCCACTATGGCCTTTTCCTGGAGGGGGTGGAGGGGTACCCTTGACAATAACTCTAATTCCTAGTAGCTTATAAGTGTACCAGGCAAGTCTCTCGGGCAAAGGGATGTTAAGGTAGACTCTAAGTATGGAGAGAATAATACCAATTGGCATCCATAAGAAGGTCAAAAGGGCAACCAAAGGAGTAGGCCTTTGAACTAACCGGCCATCGTGGAATATGACAGGGCTTAGAAGCTTGTTTCTTGCTAGAGGCTCACACTTGGTTCCTGGCACCATATATCCTTCCTGCAGTAATTTAACAAGATTAAAGTCATGGCAGCAATTGATCATAAATTAATCTCTAATTCAGCAGTACTGTTTCACATGCACGTCTGAGCCAAATCTGCTTGCTACTAATTAATTATTCAAACCAGTGAAAGCTATGGAAACTAATCATGATCTCAATTAAATGAATGGGGATCGACTTATGTCGTTGAATTAACTGCACTTCATCTAACTCTGAAAACGACTGCAGGAGAGACTATCTAAAACGATTAAAAATGATTTTTTCCATACATGCAAAGTCATTAAAATTAATGGCACTACATCCCTCGCTAACACAAATCAAGGAGGAATAAAATATAGCTAGTGCTGTGTAATTCACTCATCATAGCTCTTACATGAGGTGCATGGATTACAAGTTGACTTGAATAGAAGAGTGGTTTGGACATGAAGAATGAATGGTTGATATTGCTCTGATAGTAAATGCTCTGAATGCTATATGTACTTCATCGGTTAGGTATTTGAAATTTATTAGATTGGAGCAGTAATAAAAAAATAGGAGGAAAAGCAATAAGATTAAGGGCTAAGAATAGAAGCCGTTAGCTCTACACTGATGGACAGAGAAAAAGTTCATGCACAAAACACTAGTGCCATAAACATTCTCACCAAACCAATAATAAACTGTACTCTCCATATTGAGCTAGAAACAGCGCAGCACACAGTGCTCAAATTGTTCTCAGAACTGAAGAGCAAGCTAAAGGGCCATTGACTTCTTTTGCTCATTGACTTGTGTTCAAATTGAATACCAACTGGTTCAATTCGGATCGAATATTGCATGTCTGTCACATTAATTGATTATTAATATTCGGTCCAAATTGCATAAACACACAACTTAAATTCCTTCACGCTATATTTTCACCAAAAAATTGAATAATTTACTTAGAAAGAATGAGGGGCAAGTAAAGAGGAGAGAAGTAATTTTACAGTTCAAATAATACGGAGATCTAACCTTGCAAATGGACATGAAGTCATGGTCAGTTTCGCGGTCTCCCAGGCCTAAATCAGGCAAATTTGTGCCAAACTCTTTTAAGAGAGCATCTCTTTTATGATCTCCAACAAGAACTCCAGGTTTCTTGATAAACCCAGTTGCTCTTCCAGATTTTGTAGCCTCTAATTCAGTGCCAAGAACCTTGTCAGCCCCTAAAAAGGTCTTGACAAATGGCTCGACCATAATCCTAGGATTAGCAGTAACAATGTATCTTTTTCCAAAAGAATTGAACACCCTCCAAGTTTCTGGATGAACATCATCAGCATAAAACTTTGGCAAGACAGACCTTGAAAAAAGCTCAATATCTCTTATTTTAAGTCCCGCAAAGGCAATGAAGATGAAAGTCTTGATTGCCATTGCCTCTGATATAAATAAGTACGTAAAGTATACAAATGGGACTGATGCTAAGAGAATTAGTCCTCTTAAGAGACTCCCAGCTTCAATAGCAACAAGCAAGAAGTATGGAAAAGCACTTCTTGATACAAGAAGTGTTCCATCCAGGTCGGCAGCCACAGTCTGATTTGATCGTCCCTCTGTGCTACACTTTGCTATTGGTTCAAAATGGCGATGAGCCCCCATTACCATGAGAGAGGAGTAGAGAGAGAGAGAGCGAGCGAGAGAGGGAGGGAGAAGAAATGACTGTTAATTTATTGTGTGTTTGTGTGTTTTTTTTGTAAGTTATGTCGTGTTAAGAAGAGTGAGGGAGAGAGATAGAGGAGAAGGGTATATAAAAGAAGAGAGGAGAAAGATTGCCTAGACAAGAAGTTAATTGTTTGTGCGAAGAGCATGAAACTATTATGTTGTTGGGAGACTAGACCAGACGTTTCATTTTTTTATCTAAAAAAGAAAAACAAAATAAATGAGGGATTGATACGAGAAATTTCACGGTGTTATGAAAATAATTAATAAAATCTTATTGGTTATTTTTTTAAGTTTATTTTTAATGAATTATGAATTTTTTTTATCCATTTTTTTTAAGGGAGCACAATTAATAACTAATTAATACAATACTATTATTTTTATTTTTATTAAGAATTGAAAGACAAATTTTTGACGCGTAAATGAGGGCAGTTGTGAGGAGGGATCTGAGTAGTTGGCAGTTGATATTAACACCTACAAGCCATTAAATTAGCCTACTTTTTTTTTTTCTTTTTTTTTTCAGTTTTTGGACGCCGGCCATATGGCTCCCTTATTAAAGCTCAGCTTAATTCTCTTTAATGTGGCTAAGTTTAAAACCAGCACTAGCAAATTTTTAATAGGATCGAAACTACATTGAACCTTTATAATTTGCTTAATTGTTAGTTTAATATTAATATTATTAAGACTAACCCACGGGAAATTATATATATATATATATATATATATATAGTACTGTTGGATACCCAAATAATAACACCTCACACTTAGACTTATTATTAATATTGGATCTAAGTGCTCAAGTTTTTTAATTTGACGTGATAATTCAAATAATCACTCCCTTGGTTTTACAAAAAGAATATTAAGTAGAAAATATTTGGTGAATTTAATTAGTTCATCATGAGCTATGGGCTCTATCATGCATGAAGCCTCGGTTATTTATAACTTAGAGAATAAATTGAACAAAAAAATATACATCTCCTTTTTATCCTGTTGACGTTCCTCTTCAAGCTTCTACGTACCAACAACTTCAAGAACCACCTTCTTCTTCTTGCCAAATTTTCTAACGGGTAGATATTGACATCAACCAAAAATTCTCTCTTGTTTAATAAGAAACAGTTAACTTGGAAGCAATCAAAACCACAAGATAGAAAAAATGCAAAGCCTTAATTAATTGCATTAACTGTGGATTATGTAGTTGAGATTAGGAATTCTTTTGCCCTCTCCATTCTTCCATATCAATCAAGTCTCTGCCAACGACTCACGTTAGCCCATGCAACCGCATTGTTTACTTTTCGTAAAATAAAGTACTTGTCACATTTTATTTTTAAGCTTTAATCCTTTCAAAAAAATAAAAATATTACTCAATGAGATTAAGTAACCTAATTAAAACTACACACACACACACCAAATGGGACAAAATCGTATGCTAGCTGATAGTCGTGGCATGCCTAGGCTTTTATGAAAGCATAATATATATGACAATTGATGTGCAAATGGATAGGGATAGTAGATAATACAGACTAGGTGCTTCTTTATGAAAAGTTGATAATTAGTTGAGCAATAGTATATATAACTACCACAACGAACTTATGATTCCACGGGTATATATATATATATATATATATATATATATATATATATATATATATATATGCATGGGCAGAGTTAGAATTTAGAAATCGAATGGTGTTTTATTTTTCCTAAGCGAATGTAATTTCTTTCTTTCTTTCTTTCTTTCTTTTTTTCGAAATAATCCTTAAATTCAAGCTCATGTTTTGTAATGTTAAAGAAGTTTAGGACTAAACAATGTCAAACTTTAGGGTGGCATGGCCCTTGTAGGCTTAGCTATGACGTGGTCTGCCGCTACAAGGAGATAATGAGGTTCAAGGATGATTATTTTTGGTTCGGATTGGTTTTTATCTATAAAAATAATTATATAAAATTATTTTTTTAAAAAAAAATTTATACCAAACCGGTTCCAACCAACCAGTTTCGGTTTGGTTTTTAATGTCAAGAACAGAAAAAACCAAACCAGATTTCTATATGCATTTAGAACTTTTTATGATAAAATCAAGAAACAAGTAAATAAAACAAACAATGCTTATGTCGGTAGCGGTGGGCCTTCCGGGGCATTGTGGAATTTTGACAAGTTTTCTAAAAGAACTTATTTAGAAGTTAAATTAAAAAGATTGTTAAGAATTTATGTAGATTTTTGTAAACAGAGAGAGAAATCTATATATACAACATATAATTAGAAGTTAAATTATTTGTATCAAGTCCAAGAGAAAAAATAAAAGAAATGATACTAATTCATATGCTAGAATAGGAGATGTAAATTGAAAGGTTGGGTTGAGTGATGACTTGATGAAGATTTCATAATATTGATTGAAGAATGAAGAAGAAGAATTGTTTATGACTCTGTGGACTGAGGTGGGCAGTTGATGCCTGCCAATGTTATTAGGTTAGAAAAGAAACAATACTCTATTAGAAAAAAAAAATTTAATTTATAGTACTTTTTTAAAAAACTGAATCGGTTTGATTTGATTATAATTTACCGGTTTTATCCTTATAAAACTGAAACTAAACTGAACTGGTAATTTTTTTAAAATATTCTAATCAATTTTTTTTCATGATTTGATTTTTTGGTTAAATTTTTTTTTATTTTCTTGATTTAATTGATTTTTTAGTTTTTTTGTTCCCATGATCATTTGAATAAAAAATTGATTTGGAGGCTTCAATATCTGTTTTTATTTATAATAAGAAGACTCGGGACTTTTCAAGTCTAATTCTTGCAAATAAAGAACAACGCTTCCAAGAAATCGTGGACATTAGTCAAGTTCAGTCACCAGATTACAAAGAAGATGGGAATAGCTTAAAGAAAAAGAAACACTACTTGATCATAACTATACGACAATATATAAGAAAGTCTATGAAATACTCCTCGGCATGACTCGTGTTGGGTCGAGCTACAGCCTACAGGAGCACGATAATATCATTTGGATGGTACTGTACATAACTATAAATGTCGTCCTGTGAGTAGAAGAACTTGTCACGTAATTCATATTAATACTTTACACAAGATTGTTAAGTTCAAGTTTGGTTAGCTATGAAGGTCACATTCTAAATATGAATGCCTAAGATTCGTCGAAGGCACTTGCCTTTCTCTCATAATATTCTCAACTAAATGGCCCGTTTGCTTCTCCAACACATTGATTAGGTATATGAGTTAAAAATGCACTAAACACGACATATGATAACTAAAAAGCAAAAAGTCTTACAGCGCCAGAAAAGGGAAAAGGCTACCTAACCAAAATATCGAAAAACAAAAACAAAACCAGACTGCAACTAGAAAAATTGCAGAATTAAAGACTAGGACAACTGCAGCTAGAAAGGACCAGAATAGAAGAAAAGGTAAGCGACAGAAATCGGTTCATTTTAATTTAGTCTTACTAGTTATTCGCCTCACGCTATGCCGCAAGTTGTATATTATTTAAAAAAAAAAAAACAAATTGAATATACAGTTTTTCCTTTGTGTTTTCTAACATATAAAATTTCTAAATGTAAATTGAAAAGTTAATGTAATTATCTAATTAAATAAATTAAGAATTATCTATGTCAATAAATAAATAAATAAATCATTAATGATAACTAAAAATAAAATTAAAAAAAGTGAGAAACTAATGTACATCAAGATATTTGGTTTCGCAAAATGAAATATTTATCTAGTTGTGTTTACTGAATTTTTTTATTCAAATAAATTTTTTATTCAATCAAACAATAATAAAAATACACACACATGAAATTGATAGAATAAAATAAAAGGACAAAAAAATATTATGCAAGACTGCACATATTAAAAATATATCTAACAATAAATATTTTTATTTAAAAAAATAAAGTTCTTCTATATAAAACATAAAAAAAGTTCATAGATGAATCAAAATAATATCTTCAAAAATTAAAAATATATAAAATAAATTAAAAAAAAATCCATTAAAAAAGGCTAAATAAGCAAAATAAAAAATCATAGAGGAGTGGTATTAATTGAAATATAAATAAAAAAAATTAGTTAAGAAAATATTAAAAGAACGTATCAAATAAAATCAAAATCAAAATTAGAATAAAAAATAAGAAAAAAGCAAAGATAGTATAGGTTCCACAAGCATGTTTCAAAGAATATGAAAAAAAAAAAACAACACCATTGATCGAGTTTAATAAGTTGGTTTTATTTTAATTAGATAAAAAAATAGACAATGATAGTAAACAATCAAAAATATTTTAAACAAAAAAGATCATGATAACTTAGAAAAAAAACCCTTATAAGTACGAAACTGGATAAAAATGAACAAAAACAATAGGCTCGAGGTAGCATGATAGATATATAACCTAGGTGATAAGGGGCGAGCCAACCTAGGTTAAACGGTAAAACCCGTCGCCTAGGTCATCAGATTAGAATAACTTGATAGAAAAGCAATTGAAAAAAACCACAAAACCAATACTGTTTTTTAAAAAAACTATTGTCGAACGATGAAATCTGTAAAGAAAATAAGCCAAAAAAAAATGTAGACTTGTATTGACTTTTCAAATATGTGACTCAGGTCATTAAATTGGAAGTACCATATATACTTGGAAAAATCGTGAAGTCCAATCCCTAGTAAATCAAATATAGAATGATGAAGTCAAAAAAAAAAATCAATCACACAAAAGGATGTGAAAAAAAAAAAACAACAACAATTAAAAGAATATGGGTGAAAATTGAAATAAAAAATAAATTAGAAGGCAATTAAAGGGTTAAATTGAAAAGAAAAATAATTTTAATAAAAGAAAACGAATCAAAAAAATAAGGAAAAAATTGGAAAAAATAATACACCAAAAACTTGGATTAAATGATGAAATTAAAAACCAATAAAACTTTTACAAAAGGATCAGATAAAAGAATTAGAAATCATAAGAATAAGGACTAAAATCAAAATAATAAAAACAAAGAGAGCCAACCTTTGATTTTTGGGGGAGGAGAGAGAAAACATGCCATACTAAAAAAAAAAGTTCATTAGTGACAAAACCGCCTCATCACCGCGAACACATGCCATACTAAAAGGAGGAGGATGCGGCAACACTTCTAAAAATATGGGGAAAAAGCAAGTTAGGTCACTACAAGGCACCACACGTGTCCTTCAAACGGCATTGGAGTGTGGACAACACGCATGTTTAAAAAGCAAAAAAATAGAAACACCCTTCGTCATCAAATTTAAATTTTATCGACTTAGAAGTAATTTAGTTATTTTACCATTTCAAGAATTTAGAAAAGACATATATACCCCTGGATAATTCTTTAATGATCAATGAGTCATGCAAAAAGAACAAATTATCCCTAACACCAATGCATCTTATTTTTTCTTCCAATGATAAAAAAAGAACTTCATTATAGCAATGAATAGTAAACTAAGTTAGGGTGTACAATGATTTCTATACGTGTTTTATAGATTTAGTTAATCTCGATCTCATTGATAGAGAAATCATTGGTTGTATCCTCTATTATGGACTTTTCAGAGTTTTTGTTAGGTTTGATGTTTCTAATATTATATTTATGGTCTATAATTTTGTCATTTCTATTGTTTGGACCTTTCCAAGTAGTAAAGTTTGATCGTGAATTTATGTTAATGGGTGTTCCATAAATTGGTGATTACTTTTATAAATCACCAATAGATTTATAGACAGAAAAAACACACCAAATAAAAAAAATTACCAACACCATTCCGCTAGTAATTTCATTAACGATTATGGCATATCACCGATAGAAAAAATCATTTGTAATTCCATAAGTGATTGAATTTATATTACCAACATTATTAACCTATTGAGATTCACATACTGTTAGTGGCAAGTCCAATATTTTTTTCAACTTTCTGAAACATTCAAAGGGACTTAGTTCATTGATGATTCCATTTGTAATTGTTAGTGGCAAAGTCTTGTAATTTTTTTCTATTCTCTAGAACTTTTCAAAGGATTTAGTTTATCGATGATTCTATCTGCAATTGTCAATTGCAAAGTCATATAATTGTTTTCACACTTTCTAAAATTTTTCAAGGGACTTTTTCCGTCAATATTCCATTTGTAATTATTATTTTGTTTGTAATTCCATCAATATTGTATTTAATATTTTTTTAAGAAATGAAATAAAAAAAACATAAAACAAATAAAACAATTAAAAGAAATAAAACTAAAATAAAAAAACCACATTTTTATTATAAATTTTAAAAATATTATTAAATACAATTATTTTAGAGGACAGAAGCTGAATTAGAAGGAGGAGGAGGCGGAGGCTGATCTTCATCAAGACCAAGTGGGCAACAAGGTAGACCACATGAACCACCGATGTTTGACAATAGCTCCTTGTAGGATCACCTAAGTTAAGCAGTCTCGGATCTAAGTTGGGTCGTCTCAACACTAAGCAGGGTCATACAATCGCTTGGACAGCCGGAGGTTAGGTGATCAAACCTGATTGTGAGGAACCAATGGTCAATACACTATGGCTCATCCGCATATCATCACTTGTAGTGTTTGAGATACCATAAATCTAATTTATATTGGGTCTACCGAATGATCTAGCCTACAGCTATAAATCTGGATCGAGTTCTGAATGGATTGAAAGATCGTCTTTGTATCTCTTGTAATCAGATGTTAATATTTCCCAAGAAAAAACAATCAGCAAATTTAAAAAAAAAATAACTTCAGAAAACAATTGTTGAAATCCAACTTACCATGAACTTCTGAGCTCGGCTATCAATGAGTCGCTGCACTGCTTTTTAGCGGTCCTCATTTCGCATATGAATTTCAACAAAAAGCTCAATTGATCTTGGATCATGTCCAAGAGAAGTAGCCTGCAAAAGAAAGCTATTGTTAGTTAAACATTTTTATATAACACAATAATTTTTTTAAAAAAGTAATAAAACAGAATTTTACAACCTGCTTCACATACAAAATGAATAGAATGGATCTGCTTGTGTGTGTGGTAATTGAACCATGAATCCCCTTGTTCGGTTCTTTGCATCTTACTATAATCGCCACATGAAATGCTAAAAAATAATGTAATGGATATAAGCATTCTAGATAGCCTCCGAGACATGTAAAGGTTTGAAATCCCTCTGCACAACCACGTCTTCCCAACCTGGAAGACCTCTTTCTTTTGAATATTTCTTTGATTTTTTTTCACCTCATATTAGAAATCACGCAACCCATATGGTAGTAGTAAATTATTGGTTAAGATAATGAAAAATAAAATTTAAACATTTAAAAAAAATATAACATTTTGAATTGAATCTTACCTAATGGTGCCGTTGTGATTCTCCAACACCCTCCTAGCAAATAACATTGTCAACCTCTTCCCATTAAAAGTTTTCCTTACACGTCAATTTTATAAAATAGTTAGTTCATTAAAATTAAAAAACTGATCAAATTAAAAAAAAAATGTTAATATATATACTAACCTTAAATTTTCTAAACCAAGCATCAGTCATAAATTTCTATTTAGGATTTTTGAAAACCTAATTCCACTGAAACAAAGGTACTTGCATTCATGATTTCTACATTGATGTTATTGTGTGAAAAGCTTCCATATTTATAAACTTGAAACTTCATTCAATCATTAAAATTAATTATTCAAAAATTATCTATTGTTGTTTATTTTTTAATCATGCAAGAAAGGAAAAAAAAAACTTTCATATTATTGTCGGGCTTCCACTAAGTAATGTATTTCCCATTGTATACATCCTGCTTATAAGGCACACTTTTTATGCGAGGCGGCATCGCACTCAACAAGCATGTGTCGAGAAATGGTGCAAATGACTTAAGTGCCTGATCATAATTGGCACCTAGCAACTCATGGTCCTTAGAAGCGTTGCTAGAAGAACCAGTTGCGCTCCTATCTAAATTAATTAGTATGATATTACAGTTCAATCACCTCTTTTAATTTCCAATAATAATCAACTTTAAACTCTTTAGAAGTTAATCATATAACACAAACTCATTGAGTATGAAAAATATATCCATTTATGAAATACCTCTTATAACACTTGACCTTTCTTTCAAAACCCCAACATAGTAAATTTAAACTACCACCAGTATTTTGGTTGTTATTGAAACCACCAAAATTAATTTTGACTTTTCTCTCTTTTTAAAGACTTGATTTTTTATAGCACTATAGTAAAAGCCAGGTCGGACCCAAAGGAAATTATTCTAATTCTTCTTACAAGAAATTGAAATAAAAATTAGGAATTAATAAAAAAACTAAAGAAAATTAAACTTATGAAAATAAAGTATAAAAGATAATTCAATGTTTATATGCTCGATTCAAAGAGATTGTTCATTCAACAAAGTAGGTTGATCATCGAAGCAAAATAAATATTTTTTTTAATTCAAGAAAATTCTTAAATTTCTTTAAGCAAGGAAGGTCGATAAAGATTAAATTAATTAGCAAAAGCTCCTAATTAATTCCTTAACGTCAATGGAATTATGATTGAAAAGCAATTTTTTTATTAAGTGATGAAAGCTTTAAGAGAGAAAAATAATTAAATATTTTAAGTTATTGTTAAAAGGTTTAATAAATTTTACTTATCTTATTCTTTTATGTTAAATCAACCTAATTTATTTATTAATTTTGCCTCCTTTTTATTGAAATTAATAATTACGTATTGACAATTAAAAAAAAAGAAGAAGCATACTTACCATATAAACCATTCAAAAATTAAATGAAAACAATAATTACATACCAAATCTATTGTTTTTGGGACAGATTTTTTTATTTTTTTGTTTTAGTTTAATCTATTGTTTCTGGGACAGATGTTTGTCCTGGTGTAGTTAGATTTATTTCACTGTCTTCTCATTGATTGAGAGGAAAATGAACTGTGCCTTGTCTTCACTTGTTACCGACACATGCTCCTTGAAAAAGTAGTTTCTGCTGCTGTGATATCATGAGAAGATTTTGATGTTATTTCTTTCCCGTCACTTTACTTGAACAACTTGAACTCATTCTTGCCTTTTAATGTAAGTTTGAACTATTTTTCCCAAGATGGTGATTGCCACAATCTGGTTGAAAATAGCCACTCAGATTTGGAATGATAATGGCAGTCCTCAGCAATGCATATGCCAAAATCATGGGTTTTTTATTATTATTATCGCACCTGACAACGCGGCAACCCTAAAAATAATTCTTGAATTGTGGAAAAAGAACAGATATTTGGCATCTTGTTCTTTTAAAGGAAAATGTCTTGTTTAAGAAGTCGCCACCTAGTATTATGATCACTAGAAACCCTAACTGGTCAACAGAGATTCTATGGTTCGGAACTAGTTACGTAAAAGGGAAGATATTATCACCCGTTAAACGTTCTGCCTGAGGCAGACTGCATTGTTGGTTTTGCCTTAAATTGCTGAATGTTTATTAGGTTATGCTATAATAATTTACTTATAATATTCCTGATTCTGGCGCCAGTGAATATTCAACTACGGATAAATCCAACTCTGGCGTTGGTAAATATTACGTAGTTATAAAATAAATTTAGATCAATATTTTTATTCTAACTCCAACGCTAGTGAATAAACAAATAAAATAAATTTATTGTTACGCATGCATATATTTTTTATTTTTCTAGCCAAATAAAATAAAATACATTGAATAAAAATAATATAAATTTAAACCGGTATTTTTATTCCTGACTCTAGCGTCAGTGAATAAACCAATAAATTTTTATTATTTTTATTTATGCATACGCATTTTTTATTTTTTTTACTTTTTTGTTTTTTTTATTTTTGTATTTTTTATTTTTTTTGGGTTGGGCCCAGCTCAGCCCACATGGGCTGGGCTAGACCCAGCCGGCCCAGCCCGGTCACTGGCCCAGGCCAGTGACCCGGCTGGGCCACAGCACGCATGAACCAACTTCATGCGTGCATGGCGTTGTACGAAGGTAATTAATTACCTTCGCACAATGCTAAATGCACTGAAATTAAAAAAAGAAAATGAAGAAACAGAGGAAGCCTACCTTGCTGCAGATTGCCTCGGTGGATTGTAGGTGTCTCGGGTGAAGATCGGTGACGGCGTCTGTCGATAGGAAACTGGAACTCCTCCTTCTACCTCTGCCTTCCTGCCTTCTTGTTTATTCTATCCTTGTCTGACAAAAAAAAATCTCCCCATGCTCTATTTTTCAAAGTCTCTCTACTCTCTCTCAGTCCGTTTCAGTTTTCGTTGTTTTAGGCCGGTAGTGGTGAGGGAAAGGTTCACTTCTGGTCTGGGGTTTAACCAAAAACTTAGGAGTCCCTCTGGTTTATTTGTATATGTCTTGTTTCGGGTTTGTTTCCTCTCTTTCTCTCTCTAACCAACCTCTGCTCTTCGGTGCTGCTCGGTTTATATAGGGCTCGGCGGGTTGATAACGGGCGGTAGGCTGAGGGTCGGCCACCATTAAGGCGCCCATAACTAAAGCCAACGGACGACAATTACTGCTGCAACGTTTCTCCCTCCATTACTACAGAAACGGTCACTGGCTTAAAGGAGAAGAAGATGAACAGCGTCTTCAAAACGACACCGTTTGGAGATAAACAGTGGCCATTTTCACTTTGACCCGTGAAGTTTCGAAAATTTTATAATTAAGCCCCTGGTTTAAACCGTAATTTTCCCTGCATTTCAACGCCTTTTACAAGTTAGTCCTTGGACTTTAATCTGCTGCAATCGTGTCCCCAATTAACCCCATACTTTGCTATTTATTTAATTAAGTCTCTGATTTCATTAATTTAATTAAATCCAAAGTCCAATTAAGTCTAAAACTTATCAATTCTCCAATTAAACCCCTGATAGGATTAATTAAATTAATTTCAAACTTAATTAAGTCTCAAAACTTATCAATTCTCCAATTAAACCCTTGATTGGATGAATTAAATTAATTTCAAGCTTAATTAAGTCTAAAAATTTATCAATTCTCCAATTAAACCCTTCTTGGATTAATTAAATTAATTTCAAGCTCAATCAAGTCTAAAAATTTATCAATTCTCCAATTAAACCCTTAATTGGATTAATTAAATTAATTCCAAGCTTAATTAGAATAATTTCAAAGTTTAATTAAACCCCAAAACTTCCAATCATTTTATCCTTAACCCAAATTTTAATTCATTCTTCATTTATTTCATTTTACTTGTTTTTTCATCATCATTATTATTATTATTATTTTCATCATTTTTTTTATCCTTTTCAGTAAATAAAATAATAATAATAATTAAAATAAAATTATCAAAAATTGGGTTATGACAGTTATTATTAATGTGAGTATTCGAGTCAGCTTGTATGTACCTCAACTAATCTCACAGGTTCTGAAATTAACGATCATGTAAACCTTTAATGATCCTAAAATTTATAAAACTCGAACCGGTAACCTCTAAAAAGTAAATTCAAAAATTACTCAATTAAACTTAATCCCTCGTGATTAAAAATCATGTTTCTTTTGTACATGGTCATCCCTGAAACATTTCTCATTGTGTGAGGGAAACGTAACACTTTATTAGGGAATAGAAATTGTGGTACTTTTACAGCAATGCATATGCCAAAATGTATATACTTTTACAGCAATTCCTTACTCTTACAAACTGTACTACTTCATCCAGAATCCCTAACGAAAGTAGCCATTCTCGGAGTGTTTTTTTCCATTACAGATTTAGGGCTGGCCCTATTTAGCTAGGTAGCTTTGCGTTCGAAGTAAAAGGTGCCATTCATTACATATCTAGCTGGCCATCAATCAATTTTGTACGAGTTCTCGCTATAACCTATAGTTTTGAATATGTTGCTTTTTAGAGTCTGCTGAGTGCCCTTGCATATAGCGCTCAAATTTTTAGAATTTGGGACTTCAAAGAGTAGAATAATTGGAATTGATGGTTAATGATAAAATTGGCTGATGTGGAGGATAATAATTAGTATTTTTTTATTAATTTAGCACACTAACAAAAAAATTGAGAAAATAACACTTTTTTAAAAAATAAATATTTATACAAGTTTAAATTTATAAAAAATAATATAATCTTAAATCCTAAACCTTATACCTTTATCACCAAAACAATATATGAAGATATTATTCCCAACCATATTGATGATTAAAATATCATCATGTAATCCATAACTTATCAGATAACAACTTCGGTTAGAAGAGCAGTACCTGAAATGCCAGCAGTGCGATAGACAAGAGCAAAAATCATCCCACCAAAAGACCAAGCAATGCCCTGAATTCCAACCGTGGAACACTTGGTGCGGGATTTTTCCGCCCCCATTACAGTTAGCACTGTGATGTAAAGGAACAAAAAAGTGGCAAGCAGTACCTGAAATGCCAGCAGTGCGATAGACAAGAGCAAAAATCATCCCACCAAAAGACCAAGCTATGCCCAGAATTCCAACCGTGGAACACTTGGTGCGGGATTTTTCCGCCCCCATTACAGTTAGCACTGTGATGTAAAGGAACAAAAAAGTGGCAACAAATTCGGCAATGCCTGCCATGTAAAATGACCATGATGACAATTCCCCAGGCTCAAGAAGTGGTGCTGGAGGTGGCTCTGTCTAGTCCTTGACATTTTGGGTTTGAGCAGCTGTTCCTATGGGTGGCCTCTCTCTATACCTATTTTGATCACCCACCCTCACATCTTCTTCTCTCCCCTCCATGTCCACTATATCTTTCACGATTTATGAAAAAAGAATTTGGTCTCACTTGCCTCTTATTACTATTGTTTTAAGCCTTTTTTTATTACAGAAGTTAAGTGTATTTGATCAATTGAGAGGCTCACCAGTTACGAGTAGTGAGAGTGTGGGGTGGGGTATTTGTAGCTAGCTTGCGTTTGGGACGAATATTGTTTGTCCTGGTGTAGGTGAATTTATTTCATTGTCTTCTCATTAATTGAGAGGACAATGAGCTGTGCATTGTCTTCACATGCGACCGATCCATGCTCCTCGAAAAAGTATTTGTAGCTTGAGTTTGGGACAAGTGTTTGTCCTCGTGTTAGTGAGTTTCTTTCATTGTCTTCTCATTGATTGAGAGGAAAATGAACTGTGCATTGTCTTCACTTCGCTGTCCTGTCGTGAAAAGATTTTGATGTCATTTCTTTCCCATGTGTAGCTTTCACTTTACTTGTACAATTCTTTGAAATCATTATTGCCTTTTAATGAAAGTTTGAACCATTAATTTTTCCGAGATAGTGATTGCAACAATTTGGTTGAAAATAGCCGCTCAGATTTGGAATGATAATGGTAGTGCTTAGCAATGCGTATGCCAAAATTATATTTCATTTGTACATAGTCATACCTGAAACATTTCTCATTGTGTGAGGAAAATGTAACACTTTATTAGGAAATAGAAATTTTAAGTGCATATTGTTATGTTTCTTGAAATATATATAGACAATGAAAATTGTAAATTTTAAAAAAAAAATGAGAGTTTCAAGGATCCCGTTAGACATCTAGACTTGTTTAAGGTTTATACGAAAATTATCTGAATATCATATATTTTTTTTTGCCTTAAATATTTGTTTTAAGGCTGAGTTATCACAAATCACAAGTCGTCCAAGTTTCCGACCTCTAATAGTAAGGTACACGAACCACTAGTGAGAAATCTTCTAAACCTTTTTAAGAGAGAGGGATTATTATACCTTATAGTACTAACTCTTTTATTTTTTATTTTAGGTGTTTACCTACTATACTTTTCTCACCTGATGAAATAAGAGGCATAGCTTTTTATTTATAAGTAAACATAATATAAAAGGTAAAATATCAATTTGTCCCTTAAATAATATCACATATATTATTTTAGGCTAATTTTAGAAATTTATTCAATTAAATCCTTACTTGATTGTTTATATGTTTAGAATTGTAATTTTCTGTATTAATTACATTCTAGTCCTCAATTTCTAAAATTTATTTACAATTAAGTCACAATTGATTAATCATCTCATTTTAATTTTTGATCAATGGTTCTTATGTGTGTGACTCATTAGGTTTCCTAATAAGTTAACTCAAATATAAATCACAATCTTAAATAAATAGGATTAAATAAATTAAACAAATTAATTTATTATCAATGTTGCTACCCAAATTTTGACCCATGTTTTGATAATTTTTTAAAAATAAAAAAAATAAAAAATAAATAAAGATTTACATGTGGCGAGAACATAGAGCATCAGGGTTAAGGAAGCAATATGTCAAGGAGATAATTACTGAATCATATATAATTACTGCAATATCATAGATATATGATTTGATTCGTGCTGGTTATGGAAAATAATCACTGCAATAAAAAATACCATATATATAGGATTTGTTGATTCTAGTTATAGAAGACAATCTCTGCAATAATTATTGCAATATCTCTTTAAATAGAACGTGTAAAGATTTTCTATATAAATGAACATCCAGTCATATGCACAAGGGGGAAAAATATTGAGAAGGGGGTAATTTTTCAGAAAAGAAAGAAAACACAAAGAAAAACCTAAACCTATCCTCTCTAGCAAAGAAGCCGTAGCCCTCCCCCCTTCTCATCTTTTTAAAAAAACGAAGCAGCCACCCCCCTGATTTTAAAAAGAAAACAGAGATCTCTCTCTCTGGCCGGACACTGTCCCCTCTCCCTCTCATCAACATAGACCTTTTGCCCTGCTGGTCTCCGCTCACTCTGCTCTCTTGAGGACACGGCGTCCCTGAGCCGCATCCGTAAGGCTGCAAGAATGTTTCTCACCCTGGATGAGAAGAACCAACACTGAATTTTCAAAGGTGAAGCCTTTCTCCGCAGGATGAACAGGTTTGACTCCCAGAAACACATTGATTTTTCTCTCATAAGTCCACTTGGAGGTGGCGGTCCTAGAAGAGTGAAGATAAAGAATCAGAAGGCTGCTGCCTAGTGGATGCTTGAGGCGAGAAGGCAGAAGCTCTGTCCATCGGCTTGCACGTCATCTTCTACATTTAAAACAGGCCATATCAGCAGGTATGAGCCTCAGTTTTTTTTTTCTTCTTTGTCGTATGTATATTTGGGGTTTGATGTTCGTTCTTTTCAAGAACTTGTTTCTGTTTTCTTTAAAACGAGGTAGCTGCCATTTATTTCTTTAGTCTTAGTCTTTAACATACGGGGAATAGAGCATGCTGCCCAGGTTCTTCTCCTTTCGCATGAAATTAGTATGGCTACACTGCATCAGTTATTTTTTAGCTCAAACTTTGGTGTCAGAACCTTGCCCCCTTTGCGCATACAGAAGTATTCATTTTCCAGTTATAGCATTTTAAGTTAGTTGGCTTTTGAATGGGTTTTTATGAGTTGTTTTAAGTTTTTGTGTAAATCTTACAATATATATAATGGCTTGCTATTTTTTTATCGTAATGTTTGCGTTAAATTGCGATGCTTGTGATTTGGACCGAATACAAAAAATGTTTTTTTGTGTGTTGCATACGGCCAATACCCTAACATATTTTGAACGTTTTTTATAAACAAAAAATATTGGAAGTTTTGAAAATGTGTTTTCGCATGGATTTTTTAAACACAACAAAAAAATTGTTTTCTGGCATTTATGGATTTTACAACATGTTTGTAAAACTCCAAAGGGTATTGGCCAATATTCCAAAAAATATAAAAATCTTATTTTGGGGGGAATTCATCTATTATTCACCGCTAATGTTTGGATAAAGAAATCCTTAAAGGACGAATATCCAAAATATTATTGGGAATAATTTGTTATTATTCACTGTTAATATTTGGATAAAGAAACCCGGAGTGGTAAATATCCAAAATAATTTTCTAGGAATAATAAATCCGCACACATCCTTGAAAGAAGCCTTGATTATAATCGAGGACATTTCAATTTTTTACTCCACGGTTTACGAGCCGTGAGAGTATAAAACACTAAGGCAAAAATAGGATGTTAAAGCACCATAGATTTCTAAATTTTTGTCCCTCCTCCTTGCAATTTACAAGTCGCAAACTCTTGAAATACCAAGGGAAAAATGAGCTTTTGAAGCACATGGAATCTCCTTGGATTTCTATCTTAATCAATTTAGTTTGAATCAAACCTAGGAAAACTGATGGGATTAGAAAACACCAACACCATAGCAATTATAAAGCAAACCAAACACCAAGCAGCTTACCTTAGGTAGGGCGTACTAGGGGTGCTAATACCTTCCCTTTACGCAACCAGTCTCTTGCCTTAGAATCTCTGAAAAGACCAGTTAGGGTTCCTAGTGACCAAAATACTAGGTGGCGACTCCCTTATTCATAATAAAACAAAAGACCCCGAAACCAATCGAGGATCGCCGTGACGCCGCACTCCGCTCGCGAGGGTGCGACAATCAATTCAATAATTGATTGATATATATTTGAAGATCAAGTACAATATCTAATAACCTATCTTCACCCTCCAAATAAAGTCATAAGTGATTTGACTTAACATTTCAATAACTAGTTTCTAGTGTAATTGTTATACCTTTATCAATAATATTCTGATTTAAACATTATAGCATGAAGTGTCTACTCTATCAAATTATGTTTGTTCTCAACACCATAGTTATTAATTCTTTGAATAAGATTTGAAACTCTTTTCAAATCTCATTTCACTTTGCGCAAGGATTTATAATCAATACTATTTGAGAATAAATGGAACATTTTCTCTAATTCACCTAGGGTGATGAATCCTCTCTTGATTATTAAATACATTTATATAGTTTATGTTATACCCAATATTTATCCATTTGTTACTCTTGATTAGAAAAAAGTATAGTGGGATCAAAACATAGCACTCTCTATATAAGATTACTTAATGATCTCAAGTCTAATGATTACTCACACAACCATCATGTGAGTCTTTTCATATATACAAGTGATCTCTCCATATAGAATTCTTATATGGGTTAGTTCAGTGTGTATGTCATCTGACAAGCATCTACATATTAGTGCTAGATATCCTTTATATCTAAACTTATGAGAACAATTGCTTACTTTCATAAATATATATATTTATCAATCTCAACAGTTCTAATTAATATTCAATCTTAATAGAGCATTGATTAGGAACAATGCTTTGATATAATAAAAATCTCATAATTATAAAAATTTTATAAGTTTCTTTACAGATTATTTTTTATCTCAAAGACTTTATCTTTACTTTAGATTAATTAATAAAATATTTGATGAATATTAAAGATAAATAAATTTTTATTAATAAATTAAATATATTTATATGAATAAAGTCAATATCACATATGTATGACAATTGACTATAAAGTATACACATTAACACATATAATGTATATACCTTTACAGCAATTCCTTAATCTTGCAAATTGTATGACTTCATCCAGAATCCCTTACGAAAGTAGCTTTTCGTGGAGTGTTTTTTCCATTATAGATTGAGGGCTGGCCCTATTTAGCTAGGTTGCTTTGTATCCAAAGGAAAAGGTGCCATTCATTACATATCGAGCTGGCCATCAATCAATTTTGTATGATTTCTACCTGTAACCTAGGGTTTTGAATATGTGGCTTTTTGGAGTATGCTGAGTGCCATTTCATATTGTGGCTTTTGATAATTTAGAATTTGGGTCTTCAAAGCGTCTAATAATTGGAATTGATGGTTCATGATAAAGTTGCTGATGTGGAGGATTTGCTGATGTGGAGGATATTGATTATTCATTAATATGTATTTTCCAACTAAATATTATATTGTAGAAGCTTACTAGATCTGTGGACCAGTGCCACAAAGTGGTCTAGATTTTTTTTTACATAAAAAAAATAATATTTAGGTGTTACAAATACATTCTAAAAAAAAAAATTAAGACTTGAATCATAGAATAAAAAAAAATTGAAGGCTAGAAAAAAAAAAGATTAAATATTTTTTAAGAAAAAAAAAAGTGATAAAAAGGCTCAAACCAATCCGGGTTAACCAGACAACCCTATATATAGCCTAGGTTATGGGATTTAGATAATCCAATAGAAAATAATATAAAGAAAATCACAAAGCTTGTTTTGTCTAATGATAAAATAAAATAAAAATCTAAAAACAAATTAAATAAATAATATCAACTTGTGTTTACTTTTTAAAATTGTGACCTAGGATAACAAACACTCTTTTAATAAAGAGTGAAATTGAAAAGAAAGATTGATTTAACAAAAGAATCCCAAAAAAATAATGAAAAGAATGAGGATGAAATTGAAGAAGAAAAATAGCATATCAAAAATTTGAATTCAATGATGAAAATTGAGATTTTACAAAAGGGTCAAGAATAAAAATAAAAAATAAAAAAAATAAGAACCATAGTTGAAATCTTGCAAAATAAAAAGATAACTCTGAAATTTTAAATGGTTAGCATGAATTTTAAGGGGAAAGAGAGGGAAAGAGAGAGAGAAAAAAAATGGCATCGACATAAACCGTCCCATACTTGCCATCATATGTCACCCAAAAGGAAGAAGTCATTATGATGCTTCCAACACCACACGGAATGCAGTGTTTGACCATTGCATGACATCTCACACAGTTTAAAGACATTGAAAGCATCGATCCTAAATGCTAGGGCGTGCATTGCATGCTCTAGCCAAATTGTCCTACTAGTTTTTCTCGATCCTCATATTTATTATATTTTTAAATTTGATCCCTTAAAACTAATTTTTTTTAAATTAGTGGAAATTATTAATTTTTTTCAAAATCAAGCCTCAATCGAGCACTGGGAAAAAAAAACTACCAAGTCAAATCCTAAATTAAGGCAAAGTGAATGGATCAAATTGAAGAAAAGAAATTAAATTGATGGATCAAAATAACAGGAGTTAAACCTTCCCCTGCTCGTGCATTTTAGTCCCTGAATTTGGCAATAAAAAGGAATTGGATATCTTCTAATTCTTCAAACTTGATTCCCATAGCTTGAATTGTTTTAAATCAATTAAATTATATATATATATATATATATATATATATATATATATATATATTGATCTTATGATGTGGAGCTACCTTCAAATATTTTTTATCTAATTATATAAAAATAAATATATTTTCATTAAAAAACATGATCATTTACATTTTACAAAAACATATAGTTGTTGTTATAAATTATTTTTTTATTAATGTATTTCTTAAAAAAAACATATATTTTCTTAGATATTTTTTATTGTATAAAAGCTTAAAGAAATTAAAACCAATATTTAAAAAAAAAATTATTTGAAATAAGTATAAAAAGGGTATCCCTTCAATTATAACCATTTTCCCCATATTAATGTGTACTTTTTCTAATAATTTTTTTTTATCAAAAGTTATGTTTTAAAATAAAGAAATTATCATAATCTCAAAAATATTTTTTAATAAAAAAAGGTAATGAATCATTAATTTTGATGCAATTTTTAAAAAAACTATAGTCTTATTTTGATCTCATTAATAGAGAAATCATCAATTGTATTGATGCGCGCAATTGAGCTTGTAAAAATTAAAACAATTTAACATTCATGTAAGGATGTGACATAAATATACGGGGATTTGACTTGGACAGACTATATGGATGGTCTAATAGATACTTTTATTGATCAGTAAAACAGATTTATGTCTAAAAAAATCTAGTCATGCCAGACTTAATTAGCAGCTTAAAACAAAGATATCGGAAGATCTAATCATTGGATCGGACTCAAATTTTTTTCATACATCTTTCGTGTGGGAAGTCATTGCATCACTTATCAAATCGCTCGAATGTTGTTTGGGTTAGTTTTATTATTTTTTCTAGGTTTTTTTATTTTGTTGTTTAATTCGGGCTTTTATTTTAATTTTCTAGAAGCTTTTAAATTTTTAGTTATTTTCTAATTGAGATAGGGTTTGGTGAACTATTATAGGTCTTATAAACCTCTAAGGAGGTAAACTTCATTAGTTTTATTTAGAAATAAATTATAAATTTAGAGTTCACATCTATATTCTTTTAGCTTATTGAAATTATTGTATTGTTTTTGTTCTTATAGCTTTTTCTTCTTGCATCATGTATCATTTGGACTTTTCTAAGTTTTTGTTAGGTCTGATGGTGGGACCTTTCTATGTAGAAGGTTTGAATGTGAATCTGTGTTAATGGGTGTTCCATAAATTGCTGATTACTTTTGATGTTAAAAATTAATAAATGCTTGTATGCTGAAATTAAAAGTAAAATTGTCAATTTTGAAGGTGAGGGGGTGGTGATGATGGCAGCAATGCGAAAGATGATTGAATGGTTTGTTTGGTTGTACGGTTTTCTATGATATGTAATTATTTGTTTATTTTAAAAAAAGTTCAATTGAAGTTCGGCATGTAAGATTATTGTAGACACAGATAAAACTTGATTGAACTGAATTCTATGGACAGCGTTTAAATTTTTTTTCGTTCTTTATTTGAGTTTTGAAGCAGCACAATGGCGAGGCCAGCTCAAGTCTTCTGGTGAAATGAATGCTTCATACTCAACCCTCGAGTGATTGCTGTCTATGAACTGCTTGTAATTGGTGCAGCGATAAGTGAGCTGGAAAAGTTGCAAATGAAGGAGTCTCATGTTGTTTATATATCGCTTCAGCAGTCTCTTGTATGAAAGCCCAACTGAAATACGCAACTGGGAATGACAGTGTTCTAACCTTATCTCTTTTTGTTTTACCTTTTGTTTGTCTAGTCCAGGTGCCATTATTGCATCTCTTGTGGGCAATTCATGCAACCATCTTCACATCGATTTTTCTTCATTCTACTTGGCACATGTCATTAAATTGTTTAAGCTTATTCTTAAGGGGTTTAAGCTGGGATCTTTCTGTCTGTAGATAAATGGAAGTTATTGTGGCCTTGTATATATTTATTTTCTGTCTATGATCCTAGAAATTCACCTTCTTGATACTCGTCTCTTGTTCATTGGCATGTTACGGTACTCTTGAGTTTAACTTGACATCAATTATTGAAGATGGAGTGAAGCCATTTCCATACTACCTGTCTAAGTTTAGAAATCATACTTAATATTGTCACCTGTAGATAAATCCATTCCAGGAAACAATTTATTTAGAGTAGATAGGACACTTCCAAAGGAGCAGACTCAGACACAATTGAGAGCCAAACTCCATAATTTCGAACGTGTAATTCTGGTAACCTGGTGAGTGAGTAATTTACATAAACGGAACCACCACTACCATAAGCTATAACATTTCTTTCTTCACCATCTACATGCTAAAATGAGGGACGAAAAATAAATAACTAGATCCCTTAATAGCAGAATAATGAGGATTATTTCAGATATACTTTGATCGGGAACTCTAAAGAACCTTGTTTTCTGTCATTCATCATTTGGATTTGAAAGGGATGGCCCTGATCACTATCTGATGGTACAAGGATGCAAGTGCCGCTCCAATAAATGGTCCTACCCAGAATATCCACTGCACCAAAAAAGAATTAAACGCTGCTAATGTTTTCCGAAGGCCTTACCAAGATGAAGTGTAGGGACCAAAATAACGTGTGAGAGGCTTACATGATCATCCCAAGCTTTGTCCTTGTTGTAGATGAGGGCTGCACCAAGACTTCTGGCTGGGTTAATACCGGTGCCTGTAATAGGAATGGTTGCCAAGTGAACCAAGAACACTGCAAATCCAATAGGTAGTGGTGCCAGGACCTGACCATCCAAATGTAGCATTTTGGAAATCAATTTCAATGATAAAAAGACATTAAGGAAAAAAAATAACATTTATTTTTACTTACAGGAACATGGGAGTCTCTGGCACTACGCTTGGCATCAGTGGCAGAGAAGACGGTGTAGACAAGTACAAAGGTGCCAAGAATCTCAACGCCAAGTCCACTGCCCTTGCTGTATCCTGTGCTGACAGTGTTTGCACCTCCACCAAGTATCTCGTACGGGCTCTTTTGGAAAGCTTTTACAACACCAGCACCACATATTGCTCCAAGACACTGCATTATCATGTAAAACACTGCCCTTGTCAATGTCAGCTTCCTTGCCAACAGCAGCCCGAAAGTCACTGCTGGGTTGATGTGACCCCCTGCATCACAACAACAACAACGTGAAGCTATTATTCCCAACCACATTGATGATTAAACATCATCATGTAATCCATAACTTGTCAGATAACAACTATGGTTAGAAGAGCAGTACCTGAAATGCCAGCAGTACAGTAGACAAGAACAAAAATCATCCCACCAAAAGCCCAAGCAATACCCTGAATGCCAACCGTGGAACACTTGGTGCGGGATCTTGCCACCCCCATGACAGTTAGAACTGTGATGTAAAGGAACAAAAAAGTGGCAACAAATTCAGCAATGCCTGCCCTGTAAAAAGACCATGATGACCACTCCCCAGGCTGATAAAGTGGTGCTGGAGGTGGCTCTGTGTAGTCCTTGCCATGTTGGGTTTGAGCAGCTGTTCCTATGGGTTGCCCCTCTCCATACCTATTTGCACCCACCTTCACATCTTCTTCTCCTTCCTCCATTTCCACTATATCTTTCACAGTTTATGAAAAAAGAATATGATCTCCCTTGCCTCTTGTTACTATTGCTCCAAGCCTTTTTTTATAGCTTAAGCTAAGTGTATTTGATCAATTTGAGAGACTCGCAAGTTACGAGTACTGAGCAAGTGGGGTATTTGTAGCTTGTTTTTGGGACAGATGTTTGTCCTGGTGTAGGAAGATTTTTTTCACTGTCTTCTCATTGATTGAGAGGAAAATGAACTGTGCATTGTCTTCACTTGTTACCGACACAGACTCGCTCCTTGAAAAAGTTTCTGCTGCTGTGATATCATGAGAAGATTTTGATGTTATTTCTTTCCCATCACTTCACTTGACAACTTGAAACCATTCTTTCCTTTTATTGTAAGTTTGAACTATTTTTCCAAGATGGTGATTGCCACAATCTGGTTGAAAAATAGCCACTCAGATTTGGAATGCTAATGGCAGTGCTTAGTAATGCATATGCCACTGAAACATTTCTCATTGTGTGAGGGAAACGTAACACTTTATTAGGGAATAGAAATTGTGGTAAATATAATGTATATACTTTTACAGCAATTCCTTGCTCTTACAAACTGTACTACTTCATCCAGAATCCCTAACGAAAGTAGCCATTCTCGGAGTGTTTTTTTCCATTACAGATTTAGGGCTGGCCCTATTTAGCTTGGTAGCTTTGCATTCGAAGGAAAAGGTGCCATTCATTACATATCGAGCTGGCCATCAATCTTGTATGGGTTCTTGCTATAACCTATAGTTTTGAATATGTGGCTTTTTAGAGCCTGCTGAGTGCCATTGCATATAGTGCTCAAGTTTTTAGAATTTGGGTCTTCACAGCGTATAATATTTGGAATTCATGGTTAATGATAAAGTTGGCTGATGTTGAGGATAATAATTAGGACTTTTTTTTAATTTAGCACGGTAACAAAAAAAAATTGAAAAAATAATACAATCTTTATATGGAAATAACACAGTTTCTTTCTGTATTTTTCCCTTTTCTTCTCATCCTCAGCCACCACCCACGACCTATCACTACTCACGTACCCTTCTCCCTCTCCACCACAAAACACCAACACTGTCACCGTGACACCATCTCTCCTCTCACCCGCGGGTCTCCCTTACATTTTTGGCCGCCGCCACCATCCCCCATCATCACATGGGATGCCAGGAGAAATTGGATATTTGTGGAGCTGCATCCACAATTGATCTGGACGACTATATGAGATGTGTCTGTCCATAACGCGTTGGTTTATTACATTTAACAAATATTGATAATGTTGAGGGCTAATAATTTTTTATTGTATTTATTAAATGTTTTACTTGTTACGGAAGGCTTCAAGAGTAGCGGTAGATATTTGTGAAGGATTCGATGAGATAGAATATATCTTAGTCAACAATATATTTAATTTGTAGACTTTAAAAGTTTAGGAATATTGGGCATCTCAAAGCGCTTTTAATGAAAGATAAGATCGTTTATTGTAAATAGAGACATGTAGTTAATGAGATAAATTCATTCAAGAGTGATCTAGGCTTGTCCATGAGCATTCCAAACCTGTTTATAGGCTGAGGCAATTTTAATACTAACCCCTACACGAGCGTTATATGTTTATCCTCGATTTGGATAAGTTGGGATGATGTAGGTTCATCCATAAACATTTCAGGTTTATCCATGAACGCTCTAGACCTGTCCACCAGCTTGAGAAATTTTATAATCCCCTTGCTGTCTCCCTTTCTATTTTCTAAGCAAGAATTGTGATTTTTTCCCAAAGTAAATTGTCAGCAACCATTAGTTCTGTGTCGAAACATGGACGATTTGTAGGTTTAAAGCAAACTTTAAATCAAGAACAAATTAAAACACAGTGCCGTTTATCATGGAAATAAGAATCCAATCCACCCCCACCCCGATAGCAAGTTTAAAAAACAAGACAAGACAAGACTGCAGCCACGGTACGTTATTGACTATATACTTTCAATAATAAAAAATAAAAAAATCAAATCTATAGAATAATTTCTTTAGCCGTTTGCGTGTGAATTGGTTTTGGGATAGGGAGACAGATTAGTCCAAGAGTGACCTAGACTTGTACATTAGCATTCCAACCCGTCTATAGGCTGAGGTAATTTTAATGTTGATCCTTACAGGAGCGCTACAAGTCTGTTCTCAATTTGGATAAGTTGAGATGATGTAGGCTCATTCATAAACATTTCAGGCTTCTCCATGAATGCTCTATACCCGTCCACGAGCTTTGAGAAATTTTATAATACTCAATACTCAAGAAATAACTAGTGATTTTATATTAGCTATTCTTTTAACCCATTTTTAAAAAAAAAAAATACAAATAAGATAGAGAAATTCTAATTGGAAATATTATTATCACTTTTGGTGGTTTATGAGTTTTATTTTTTCTCTCTTCTTTTTATATATCTCTTTTTTTAAGATGAATCTAAAAAGTAATTAACAGAATTCTAAGAGTTACTCTCTCAATACTATAAAAGTTTTACAAAAACGCTCCTCGAGCTAGTATGATTTTTAAATGTCGCTAAATTATATACTTTAAGGTTATAAGAATTATAAATTTAATCTAAATTAAATGTAATGTGAATTTTCATTATGTTTAATTATGAATTGTTAATTTTGATAAATTGTAAATTATGTTTTTAAATTGAGAATTGTTTGGTTGGTTTTCGTGGCAGGGAATTGAGAAGCTTGAAATCAGCCTTGACCACCTTTTTTTACGAGTTATAAATAAGAAATACAACTCATCAAACTGTGTTATTTATCTAAATATTTTATGGACTATGTTATTTTTCTAAATTTTTTTGTTAATGTGCTAAATTACAAAACAACTCCTTATTTAGTCATATTTTTTTTGTATTTTCCAAATAAACATTATATTGTATAAGCTTATTAACAAAAGAACTAAATGATGTGGGGTTGGTTTAATTGTTTATATGAGCAGTAAACCAGATTAATATTTTTTTTAGATTAACGTGGGTGTCCGGGTCAACTTGCACGCACCTCGACTAATCTCACGGACCTCAAAGTTAACAACCATGTAAATCTCTAGTGGCCCTGAGATTTGTGAGACTCGAACTGGTGACCTCTCCTGACTGGTGACTTCTAAGGAACAGAGAACCAGATTAATATATTTTTATTATTGCTTTATAGCTTCTTGTCTCATAGCTCAATTAGTTACCGTTTGTAAAATGACTAGGTCGCAAGCTCGATCTCTTGTTATGCTAGAAACAATACTCTTTTTTATTCGATAAACAACTTATCATCTATTCATTTTTAAAAAGGGGGTAGATGACTCGAATGCCTTTTATTAAAATAAAAAAATAAAAAAAAAATAGACAGACCACATGTCGTATGTTGAATGAAAGGTAATATTGTTTCCAGCATTATCATCTGGATTGTTGGTTTGACGAGTTAACTAGTGTTAACCTGACTTTTTTTTTCTTTGGATTTGTCTAATCGATAAAATCACGTCAAAGTAACTCTTACATGATTTAATTTAAAATTTGAGCTAAGAAAATAGTTGGGTAAAGAGTTTAAAATTTGAAGTATTATACCAAATTTAAAAATAATATCAAAAGGTTTTTTATAATTTAAATATTATTTTTTTATATAAAAAAAAATAGTACAAGTCGTAGTGATAAGATGGGAAATAACCTAGTAATAATACATAATGGGTGGGGTGGGATGATAGTGTCGGCACAAGTGAAGAAAAAATCATTTGGTGCTGTTTATAAAATAAATATCATGAGTAGAACCAATGGGATCAAAGAGTGGAACTTAAATTAAATTGTTCAATTTTTTTGGATTACAAAAATAACTTCAAAATAAAACAAGGCCATCCTGGAAGTAGAGTTTCTTGTGCTTATTAAAACAAAAGGCCACAAGATCATAAGGCCACAAATGCCTGCCAAATCGATTTCTGCAACCCACATCTACTCTAGATTTCAGGTTGATTTTTAGCATAAAAGAAGAATACGAATGAATTATCAGCATTATTTAGCGTTATAAAAAAAATTATATGTATATTAAATAAAATAAATTGAAAACTGTATAAACCAAGAAGTTTAAAAAGAATCATTAACACTAGTCAGAATAAAATGTACATTAAGATATTTAATTTATTAATATTAAGCTCTCTTCAACTATTTTTATTTAATTATATAAAAATAAAAACATATTTTCATAAGAAAGGTAATCGTTTAAATTTTACAAAAAAAAAAAAATTTATTGATGAATTTTTTAAAAAAAATAAAAACATATCTTTTTTAGGTATGTTTTTTATTGTATAAAATTTAAAGCAACTAAAACCAACATTCAAAAAAAATATTTAATGATTTGAAATAAGTATAAAAAGGGTGTCCTTTAATTAAAACCACTTTCCTTTTTTAATGCGTACTTGTTTTTAATAATTTCTTTATCATAATTTTGGTTTTTTAAATAAAACAATTATCATAATCTCAAAAAACAAGTTTTAATAAAAAAAACATAATGAATTAATAATTTTGACTCATGTGTTTTAAGAATATGGAAAAATAATAAAATGTAGTAAAGTCATATAAAATATAAACACAAAAAAACAAAAATAAATTATCCACGGTTAGAAAATTATGCATATTAGATTCATATATAATCATTTTAAAAAAATTGTTAATAGTACCATAAAAAATACTAATATCATTTTAAAATAATAGCATAATTGAATTATTATTATTTAAACATCATTCATTCAAAAGAATCAAGATTATAAAATGTAAAAATATATATAAGAAAAACAATTGAAGAGCCAACACACGTGGGTTAGAAGAATGGGCTCGCATGCCTAGCCCAAGCTTACTCTCCTAATTTTTTTCTTAAAAGGAAAACCACAATTTGTCCACCTTTATTATTTTCTTTAAAAAAATGGATGACATGTCGCTTACTTATGCATAGACATGTCATCCACTGCTATGTTTTCTGGTCACTAGAGATTTGGCACAGAATTCAAGGTTAAAGATTTTGGACTTTAAAAATCTAGAATTCATCTATTTTTTCAATAAAAACCATTGAATCTTTGTAACCTTGTTTCTAACAACAAAACACATTTTAATCAGTCCAAAAATTATATAAAAAAATTAATTTAATTTAAAAACTTTTTGAATTGTGATATACTTTCTTTAGCATCATCAAAAGTGGAAACTATCTCCATCAAGTTTCCCTCTTAAAGATGAATCCATAGACAATAAAATCAAAGTCATTGTTGGTCAGAATTCGGCTACCTGAGAGCTTTTTCTCTCCTCGAAACTTCCGCTAACATTTTATCTTCTCTTTCAAGATCAAGGGGTTGTAGCATAAGAAAAGTAAAGTTTGGGGCGTAAACAAAAGATTAAAAAAAAGACCAAATATCATAACATTTAAAATTGAGGGACTAAAATGTAGATTTGCACACCTTGAACAATACACATGGGAAACAGCTTGTTAGTTTTTATCAATATCAATTTTGATCCTCATTTTATTTGATTTTCCATAATAATTAAAAACTTTGTCATGCAAAATCAACACTTCATTTCACCATGGGAAAAAAAATTATTTTGATAGCTTAGAAGCAAGGTAAAACACAACCTAAAAAGAATTAAAAAAAAATAAAAAACAAGTAAGGCATAACTTTAAAGGATTAAACTAAAAAGAAATAAGCTCGCTGACCAATTGAAAAGAAAAAAGGCTTGATGACCAAATGAAAAGAAATACAAAACTTAAGGGATCAATAAAAGGAATTTGTATACCAAATATGAATAGTGAAATATGATAGGATGAACCTGGTTTTACAAGGTGAAACCCCATTCTCTTTTAATTTCTTACTGGATTTTTTTGTCTGCTTTACGCTGCGAGGTGAGTCAATTCTTTTCTAACATATAAAAAATATTCAAACAGTGATAACTTAAATAAACCTGGGTTAACTTGACTAACTCGTTATATGACATAACTCCAGATAAAGGAAAGGGAAAAATATAGAAAGCTTAAAGCTCGATAGTCTAATGTTAAATAAAGAAATAAAAAAAATTTGAAGTTAAATCAAGCTAATATTCAAAATCAGCAACTCTAATCATGAGACCAAGATAACCATATAGAAGACCAAAAACAATCTTGAACAAAATTTTAACCAACAAAAAACTAAAAAGAAAACAAATAGTAATCAAAACAATAATAATCAAATCTAGTATAAAAACTAATGAAAGAAAATAATGAGGGATTTAATTAAAAAAAAATAGAATAAAAAAAGAAAAAGGATAAAAAAACATGAATTAAAATAATGAGAACAAAAATTGAATAAAAAAACAAATAAAATAAAATACTGAGGGAAAATATTGAAAGATAAAACAAATCAAGAAAAGGATTAAAAAAAGCAATTAAAAAAATGAGAACTAAATCTATAAAAAAAATGAAATAAAATTTGGGGTGGGGGGGAAATTGAAAGAAAAAAATACCAAGGATAAAAAAAACTAACAATCTAGAGAATGAGTATAATATTTAATATTAAAAACAAAACAAAATGGAAATGGAAATGGATAAAACTGGAAAAAAAAAATAATCTAAATAATAATCCAAAACAAAGAAAGACCAATAAAAAAAGGATCATAATTGAATTTTTCTCCATTGTCTTCTTTATCAAAATAATACCATTTTTATTTTTTATCTAAATAAAAAATCAAGCGATTAGTTAGGAAAAAATCATGTCAACACCTATTGATTTTTTTATTTTTTTTCATTATATTTTTATCAAACTAATGTCATTTTTACTTCTTGCATAATTAAAAAAAAATACAATTGACCTTGTAACCCTGGTTATTCAACCTAGCCCGTGACCCGACACATGATGGGGGTCGATTCTAAGATCGGGTTTTAAGAGTATGATAAAACAAATCATCAAATATGATATGAAAATTCAATGAAATTAAACAATAAATGATGAAATTGTAAAAAAAAAAAATTAATCAAGAAGAGAACTCAAAATCAAAAGAAATTGCAATCATAAGAATAAGGATTAAATTCAACAAAAAAAAAATAAAATCAAATGATCAGAGATTCAATTGAAAAATAAAATCTAAAAGCAAAATAAATAGGAATCAAAATAATGAGGATTAAATTTGAGAAAAAAAAAAAGCACAAAAAATCAAATGTCAATGGATGAAATTGAAAAATAAATAAATAAAGTTCGATACATTAAATAATTAAGAACCACTTTGCAAGGCCAGCACACATTTTGAGATGGAGGAGAGAGAAATGGAGGGAGGAAAAAAATTATTGCCAGAGCTCCTCTATTCTATGAATGTCAGCACATGCTGACCCGCAGTGTAGAAGGTGGTGCAATGCTTTGGACGTCATTGTGGAAGTCTATCTACAATCATTGAAAGGCGTTGCACGCGCTGCCCAAAGAGTATGGGCACCTTCCACTTGCTTGCACATGCTCAGTTATTTTTTTCTTTTGAATTATAGAAAAACCAAAACACTCCTAACCCCATGAGATAATTCCAAGAAAATTAAGATTAAAAAATCTAAAATGCCCCTTGACCTTGGGAAAAAAAAAGCTGATCTTAGGGGTTATACAGTAATATATTGTACAAGAAAAGGTGAAAATCCAAAAACATCCCTCAGCTAAATTTTTAAGGGTATGAGTTATTACACTACAATAAATATATGAAAATACGATTCTACTCCCATATGTTTGTTCAATTTTTTTTTATCATCCAAGAGTTCATTCATCGATTTATTGTCAGATGCACTGTGACTATTCCAGAGGAAAACAGTGATGAGATTTAGTTTTATTTGTAATTGTAATAATATAATACTACAAGTGCGGTGTTTGTGACATGGAACACTTAATTCCTTGAATGAATATCTCATTTCAAAGTGTTCAAGAGCGAGTTCATTTTAGAGAATGCATGCAAAGACTTAGCTGCTGATCCATTCACTATTCACTTTCCCGTCACCAGCAAAATCAAGGATGGGATTATATGTCTAGTTAATTTTGCTTAGGAATTGAATTTCTTTATACTGTTCCTTACACTTTAGCAATATTCGCTTGAGTTTTCCCACCCAGATAAACAGACACAGGAACGAGTAACCAGCATTTAACATTCGGTCCTCGCGGACAACATTTCTCTGCTAGCAACGATGAGTACTTCCATGGTTGAGCCTAGTGATTAAACTGATGGCAGGATGTCTTTTGCATTGCTAGAAGCATTCCTACTTGTAGTTAATACATTTCCAAGAAAAATACACACTTTGAAAGGCAACTTCTATCACTTTCCTAAACACCCCTAAAAAGGGGCAAAAGTTATATGCTTTGTGGCAGCAGATATATAAAAGTCAATTAACATACCCCTCTGTCATACAAATTTCAAAGAACTCCCAAGTATCTTGAACTTACAACTGTATCTGTAACATTAACTTTCACCTTTCTATTTGTGTCGAAAGGAGATTATATCAACATTACTTATTGCATCACAGGAATTGACCCCCCATTTGCCACAATCTGTCGCTCCAGCTACAGCAGCCAAAAAAGAAGAAAAAATATTGAAAAACATTAACTTAAGATAGAAATTGAAAATGTTAAAACATTCTTATGTTAGACAAGAAAGCTGCTCAAGCAGTTTTGATCACCCAAAGGAATGAAATTTTTAAGAAAATTCCCCATGATTCTTTTACAGAACATGATCGGACACTAGAAACCAAATCAAACTAGGGATTTTAAATTGCTGTGGCGGACAACAAAGATGGGCATTCAATAAATGAAGTAATCTTTTTCAAAGCACGTTGAGCAACAAGCTAGTTTTCCCCTGTGGAATACCAGGATAAATAATGTCGAGGGAATTCTCGCTTGGATGATCAGATCCTTCCCAGGAAACTAAAACTAACTTTGACTATAAATTATAAAACTCACCGTGAATAAAGATTGAAGATTGGTCTTCAATTGAGTGTGTTCATGATTCACTTGTTGCAGACATCTCAAACACCTGCACCAACATTCTTGGGTCAATCAAAATCCTCTGCAACTATCATATGACTTGGGTAAGAGCCAAAAAAACAGGACGAACAATACCCAGCAAGATCAACATGACTGCACTAAAAAACACATTGGTAAATCACGGCTCCAATACTTCACCAGTCAATGATTTTTTTAACTTCAATGAAACAACAGATGCTTATAGGACTCCATCCTAATTCTATGATCAATCAAGGAAAGCAGATAGACCATTCCTGAAACACGAGTATCTCTTGAAAACCTATTAAACTAATTGATTTACTGGTATAGTATCCAAATTGTCAAACTTCATATCCACTACCATCCACCTAAGGTTAACAATTCTGGAATCCAAAGGGACTCTGATGTCACAGGAAAAAATAAACACACAAGAAAACTTGAACACGTAAATTTCTTTTGTGACTTTTAATATATCAAAACATAAACAGTCAAGAATCTTATGATACACAAACTTTCAAGTGCAACTGGATAAGACTTACAAATTAATATTGATTGAAAGGAAAAAGCTACATATTTGCTATAAAAGTGTGGAAGAGATCTCACCCTTCACGGTTTTGGGCTTCACAAAAAGTTTTGAAGGCAATGCAGACATTTTTAATTCTTGCTGCACCTATGCTGTTAACCATAAAAAGCAATATTATAATTAAAAACTATAGAAGACAAAACAATTAAAGTAATAGACATGCACGCAAGTGATTTTGATAGAACAACGATAATTCCATTAAATATAGGTCTCCTCACAAGTGACTAGAGCACAAATGGAACAATCAAATAACCTATAATGAAATAAGGATGTGAGTAAATACCTGGAGCTACTACCTTTCAGTTGATGGACATGAGAATCCACCTGTTTGAAGTCAACATCCTGCTGTTCTCTGAAGAGAAAAGAAAAAAACCTAGCAAGTCAATTTTGCAGGCAAACTTGTACGTTCTGCCTATCCGAAGCAAAGAGCTCCACAGTCAACTAAACAACCGCATGCATCTCGAAATAAAACCAAGAAAATGAAGACAAGAAAAACAAACTCACAAGGCTTTGGCCATATTGTTAACAAGCTTTTCACAATCTTCAAAGAAGAGAGACACAACCTCCACCACAAAATCAGGGCTGCTCTCATCTTGCAGCTTTTGCAACTGAGTGAACTGATCGTCCACAAAACCCTTCTCAAAACCAACAAAAACCCTATGTCAAAAACCCTTTAAAACCACTAGAAATTAAAGTCTACGACTACAACCCGTTGATTGATTTTCAAGGAAATGAAATATTACCCAAGAAAACGATTTCCCTTAAAAATAAAAATAAAAATAAAAAGAGAAAACTCAAAACTAACCTCTTGGTAGAGATGGGTAGTGAAATCGGTATACTGTCTCTGCAACTGATTAAGAAGATCCATGGGTCCGGGTCGGGTTTCAACACTGACAAAGTGATTAAATGAGAGGGGGGGGGGGGGGGGGGGGGGCAAAGGAACAGATTTTTATGGCTGCATACTGGGAGCAGCACTATATTGAGCGTAACGGATTGGGCTAAAATAGCAAGGAGGAAAGCATGAATTATATTTGGAAATATTAAGGTTATAAAGGAAACTAACTAATTACTTATCATAAGTGGGCAAAATACCAATTACATTACACAGGATCATATAAAATTTCTTTAGATTATTATTATTATTATTATTATCAACAAAACCAGCGCAGCCCAATCACGTAACATCAAACTTAAATATACCTTCAAGAAAAGGTTTTTTTGGCTAGGAAAATAATTTGAAAATTAGCAAACTTTTATTGGTTACACTATTAGTGCAACTTATTAATTTTAATTGGTTACCTCTAACCAACCAATCTAAAGCTAAGGTTATTTTTCTCCTCTAATTTCTCTCTTTCTCTTTGTCCTTAATAACTTCTCTTTCTCTTCATTTCAAGTTTTTCCTTGTCTCCTTGTCTTCTACCCCTCTTTTTCTCCACTCACCACCACCACTCACGCTCCAATAACTCTCATTTAAAAATTTTAGGTTCACACTCAATCTCACTCTTGATTTTATAGAATTTATTATGATTTGGTGATTATATTGGGATTTATTTTCTTATGTTAGGGTTTAGTTGAACCGCAATAATGATGTGAGAAAAAACTATACTATGAGAAAAAAATAAGAGAAATTACAATGCAATTTTAAGAAGAATTTAGATGCTAAATACATTTTTTCCTATTTTTTATTATGTATATGATAAAAAAAAAAAATTGCAGCGTAAAAAACAATGCTAATGTGTTGTTAGTATATTTCAAAAAACCAAAAAAAATCCGCAACTCGACATCATAGAAAAAAATTGAAAAAATAAAGATTAAAATGAAAATGTAGAAGGATAAAATTAGAAAAAAAAAATGAAAAACAATTCTTAAAAAACAAAGCACCAACAAAACCAAAAGAGATTATCAAAACTTGGGTCACCCGGACAAACCTCCTACTTAAATCACGAGATAGGGATAACTTAATTGAAATTAAAACCAAAGATAGTAACAAAGTTTACTTTTCAAAACAAACAACTTCGAGGAAAGAAAATGATGTCAACCCCGTGTTAACTTTTCAAACTCATGATCCTAACTAGTGACTAAACTAAAAGCACCATATCTAAAGAGCCATTATTTTAAAATCTTGTTCGACCTGACGAGTTGACCTATGACCTAGATGACTAATGGCTTAGACCGAGCTCGATTTCAAAAGAAATTTAGGTAGAATTGATCTAATATAAGGTGGTCAAAGACTCAAGTTGACCCATGTCCTAGTTAACCTGGGGCAAAACTAGTCAAAACCCGTTGACTATTTTTCTTTTTTTTTTCAAAATTGTATCATTTTACTTTTTATAAAACAAAAGGATTTGACTAACTTGGTTTCACTCATGTCAACCCACTTGAACCGTGACACAATATTTGTTCTAAATTGACTACTGGGTAGTGCCTAAAAACAATAGGAAAAACCAAGGAGATCAAATTCCAATAAATCAAATGTCTAATAATAAAATAAAAAGAAATTCAATGATAAAGAAATAGTAATTAAGAGAATAAAAACCTTATTCGAAGAAAAAAAAAGACAACCTAAAATTTTGAATTGAAGGGCAAAATTGAAAAACAAATTAACCAATGAATCCAAAAAATAATAAAAATCAAGAGAATGATGATTAAAACAAAAGGTAAAAATCAAAATATTAAGGGTCAAACCTTAAATATCATCAAATCTTGAATTAAAGATAAAAAATTAAATTCACAAACGAACCCAAAACAAAAATAAAAGGATGGGAACAAATATGAAAGAATTAAAAATAAAATCATGAATCCAAGGATGAAATTGAAAATAAATTAAAATTTGATTAAAAAAAAGACAAGAATGTAAATTAGAAATCAAAACATTGAGGGTTAAACCCGAAACATCATAAAATAAAATGACAAATTTGATATTAAAAGCAAATGCCAATGGATGAAAAATTGAAAAAACAAATAACTAAAATTTGATACAATTAAAAAAATGAGCATCAAATATGATAAAATTAACAAATAACACACTCTTTAAATTTTTTACAATGGCAACATGTTTTTCAAGGTTAATGAGAGAGAAAAGAGAGGGAAAGAAAAAACTTTGTCGAAGCTTCACCGTGCATGGGGAGGTTGCACCACCTCATTACCATTGAAAGAGCGGAGAGACGCATCGAACGCTGCCCTGAAATGTGGTGTTCGGCCAACGAAAGGAATTGCATATGCCAACAACTTTCTTTATTTTAATTTAATTTATACAAATATCAAAGTATTCATGACTTCACAACCAAAAAAATATAATAAAAGAACAAAAAACCCCTTCAATCTTAGATATAGATTATTTGACTCAAATAACACTTTAGTAATTACACTATGCCTAGAAGATAAAAAACTCAATACACCCTTACCTTTATAGTTAAGAAAATTAAATTTTTGAAAGTATTTCAGATATTACATTGTAAAAATAAAAGGTTAAAAGACTTCTTTACTCTTGAATACATCACATAAGATTGAAATATTCAAGAGCAAAACAGTAATTTTATAGTTAAAATCTACTGTGAGTATTTGCACAGTGAAACTTTTCACTGAGTTTTTTTTTTAGGTTTTGTTATAAAAGGAGTAAAGGTTTAGGTATAAATATACCCTTTTCTCTTGAATGCAATTGCATGAAGGTTCAAGGCTCTTAACACCAGCCTGGCCCATGTATACATGATTTCTTTTTTCCAACTTTCTAAGCCTTGTTTGATGTAACTGGTGACTGGTGATTTATTGAGTCTAGACGGAGTTTTGGGCTGGGCTGTACAGGCTAATTCCATACAGTCTTGAAATGTTCCTTCTAATGGTCTATGACTCTACAGAGACATTTGGAGGTAAATTTTCTTTGATCTCTCAAAAACCTAAAAGCATTAAAAAAGGCGAGGAACCGCTGTGGAACTGAATGTTTGATAAAATCACCATAATCCCAGATTTCGTTTATGTTTGAAATCGAAAAATAAAAATAGAATTAAAAGTATCTGCTACAAATTACCGCACAGAGGGAAAAAAAAACTTTGAAAACTGAATTCCATTTATATTGCTGGGCTCAACGTCGTTTAGATATTTAAAAAAATCTAAGAGTAAAATGTTCCTATTCTTAAAAACCATAATTTATAATCTATACTCTGTCATGATGCTTATTTCCACATGCATGTGTGCCCGCTCTTCTAACAAAAGAGCTATGCTAGCTGCAGCACCTGATCTTATGTTCATCTGCCATGATTTGTATTCTGTAAGTGCTTTCTTCACCACGATGCTTATTTCTCAAGTGTTCTTGTGTATTAGAATATAGAAAAGGGTGTCATCAACTTGCAAGTTTCTTGCAAGTGCAGATTCTGACAGTGGGGACCTCGTCAATTAGATTGATGCAACTTCTTGCAACGGTAACTGTAAGAATCTTAGCAACATTAATCTCTGCTATATATTATATTAACAGAAGCTACCTTGTTGAGGAAGACTAAGCTTTTTGAAGGAATCAAGAAAGGAGTACATTGTTCTAATGATAATAATGATAACTATATTCCTGCAATGACAATTGGGAATATATTTGTTTGCAAGTCTCCAATGAATTTAGTGATGATGAACACATCTCCAGCTATGAACAGAAGTATATGTCACAAAACTTAATCTTTGGCTCAATAATTTTGATACTGTACGGGGTCCCATGTTGAGTCAAATATCGCATAATTGTTTTTCCCAAGTTGGAAGTGACAACACATGCCCATCAATCCCAATTATGAAGGAATCACGAGACTAATCTTAGCAGGTGATTGATTTCATGTAACTATCTTATCTCCCTAACTATTAAAGGGTATTTAAAAATGTTGTAGCAATTAATTTTTTTAAAAATATTTTTTAAATATATTAAAATAATATTTTTATTTTTTAAATATTATTTTAAATATCAGCACATCGAAACAATAAAAAAACATAAAAAAAATAATTTTAAAAAATCAAAATTAAAAAAAAATACACATTTGATGTGAAACATCAATTGTTGTATATGGATCACAAAAACTATTTCTCTTGGGAAAAATTCTAAAATACTAATTTCCTTGCAAAAATCCAATCCCTTTACCTCGTATAAACTGTTTGTCCCTAATACAGTTTTTTTTTTTTTCAAAATACTCAATGGATTCAATTTATTAAAACTATTATCAGAATCAATCATGAATTGGAATATTCGGTTTCAACAAATACAATTCCTTTTGATTTTTCTTTCTTTTTTTACTACAAATATCCGCATCTACGATGACTTCTTAACTCTAAAGAGAAGATTAGGATTACCAACTAAATTGATAAAATGGTTGAAGTCCAAGAGTCTTGCCGAAGGGAGAAATTAAGCTACGTGATCTCACCAAACCTGATTGCCATAGGCCCAGCTATGACGTGTAAAATCTTGACTAATGACTAACAAGAAGCAAAGGAAAGGTTAGGCAAATCGTGGCGTAGATGACGATTAGAAAAATTAAAGAGCTTGCAGTAGTCATCATTCAGCACTGTTAAAGGAGGAGACATTAACACACTTTTTGCTTAACTTAAAGAAACAGCAAGACGACACCGTGCTGCTGCTGGGTGCATGTGAAAGCCAAAAACAAATATATTTATTAAAGGGAGGCCTCGTACTTGTAAGCTTGATTAATGGGAAATCAATTATGGGTTATGATTAATCAAGCAAGAAAAGCATGTACGGTAAGGTTCGTGTATGACTTCACATATGAATTTAAGAGGAAAACATTTAGGAGTGAAGACGGGCACGTGACAAGCACATGAGCCAACGTGCAACCCATGTGGATGTGGAGGTGGCCCACGGCCCACTCTCTAAACAGAATCTAAGGTCAAAAGAGGCCATTAGGACATGTCCACATTTGGCCCTTAAGACCAAACCTTTGTAGCGATTTTACAAGGTTAATTAATAATGCGCTTTGGAAACATATGCTTAGTAATAATGACATTACAGCCAAGAAGAAGAAATACTTTATAATAATAATATCCCCAACAAAAGAGAGGTCAGAAAGAATGGGGGGGAAAAAGAAGAAAACTAAACATATATTTATATGATTTAATTAACTAGCCTATGCCTTTAAGGGGCAAAGGAATCATCAGAATTCAACACACAATTTTATCAACTAATTTAAGTAAACCAAAAGGATAAAAAAGAAGCAAAACGCAGCACAACATCACATGTAGGAGGAGATATTACTACTTCCCCTTTGTATGATACAAAATATGAAGAGAGAGAGAGAGAAAAAACAGAAAATATTCTTTTCTTAAGCTGAATCTCGTGGCTGATTTGTGCTATAAACGTAGTCAGCTCACTCAGCGATGGTGTGGCGGTGCTGCTGCTGCTGGAGGTGCTGGTGGCTTGCATTGATAGCACTTGGCAAAGAGCCCAAATGTGTCTACTTGCCTAACAAAGTTTGTCATGCTAGCCCATCCACCGAACCCAAAACCAACTACCAGCACCCACACCACCACGAAGGCGTTTATAACATACATGGCTGTCCAGCTTGGCATAAAAGGGGGCGGCTTTTCTGCAGCATTCTGCAAGAGAAAACCCATGTCAAACAAATTAGCAAGTGGTGAAGTTAGGCCAACTAGATTTGTTGACGAGTGTTTCCCTTTTTTTTCCAGACAAAAATATACAACTTCGGCCTATAATTGAAGGGAGGGAGGGAAGGTCAGGTCAGCCAGCTCATTTAGAACAGAGTACAACACATCAACTGTAGAATATAACTAAATGAAAACGACATGCCACCCCATTCAATTCTTCTCGTAATATTTCCAAATCCAAGCCTTGAATGCTCTCTTGTACATTTCCTGCACCCTCTCTCCCTTCTCTCTCTCTCCACTCTCCACTCAGTTGGGACGCTGTCACCGTCGAATACGGGATTCCCCATCAAAACGCGGAGTGTCCACTCACTCTACTATGACCAAAACACCCCTAAAAGATGAAGATAATTGCAACTTTCTTTCAGCTAAAAAATGACAAGCAGCAGCAGCATTATTTTTACCTGTCTAGCAGAGGCTTTTCTGTAAGTGAGCATGTGGGCTAAAGATGGGATGATGTAAACCGTGAAGCTAACCAGAAGAGCACCAACGGCTGAGTTGATCGGTCCAAAGAAAGGGAAGATTATAGCTAAAAACCATATCGGAACCACCACCGGTAGCCTTGCAAGTGCCCTCAAGCAAATGCTCCTTGTGTCATGCATCCCTATTACCTTCTCCCACACAAAGTACAATGGCGTACACGCAAACCCAAATGTGATGAACTGCGTCATTCAACAAAAGCAAACTCCCAGTCAAATTCCATTAAAAAGCACAAATATCGATTCTTTCAGGGGCAATCAAGTAGTCCGATCAACGCAGCCAGAATTAAACAGACCTGGTGGATAAGCATGAGGATAACGGCGGCATCACGGAATCCATTCTTGGGGAGGAGAGAAAAGGCATTGGCATGGTTGAGGAGCTCGTCACCAAAGGCCCAATAGACGGCGGAAGCTGACGGAATTGTCAGTGTGAACACGTAGAGAGTAGCTAACAAGTAAATACACTTGAACTTTTGCGGCTTCCACATGGCATGCATAATTTCCCTGTAAAATTAAAGTGTGATCAATATTCCACATTTAATATAATGATATTAAAAGCTAATTTAAAAAATAAAAAAAATAATATAAAAGACTACCTAATTCCGACAACAACCATCGCTGGCAACAGTAATTAAGCTTCTAAAACCTAATTACACATGTATACTGTTAAATGACTCAACTGACATCATGTAAACAACATTGGATTCTCACTCTCTAGTTTCCTGCGACGCTCCAATAAGTGAATCGATAAGCTTTTGAGCCCATTCATGATTAGGAAACTATGCGAAAGCTAGGCTAGGTAAAGACAAAATAAGAGGAGGTTAGAAGGTCAGGAGCACAGTGAAACAAGAGCAGAGGATCATTTTACTGTTCATTTCAATTCTCTTCTTGAGAACTGGAAAGGGAACAAAAAAAAAATTGCATGATTTTGTCTGCGGGTCTCGAACCCAACTTTACCGGCAAAAGCTGCAAACAGAAGCCGTGTAGATACTAGACACGAAGGAAAGCAGAGGAGGATAATATAAACTTTTAAGAAATCGAAAAAAGCTTACACAGTGACAGCATGTCCACCAAAGGTGTATAGGATGTTGGTGGCTCCGGTGAAGTAAAGCACTAACTTTGTAGGAGCAGAATGTTTCACTCCTTCACCTTGGCCATGAACAAAAGCTGCTATGGCCAAGTACCAGGCAGTGTATGTGGTCATACCAAGACCAAGAAAAGACCAAATACGGTAGTTGTGAAAAGAGGGAATGAAAACTGTGGTGGCACAACAAGCTCCAAAAATGTAAGTCCAAGTCCTCTTGTCCAAGTGGTCATTGATATAGTAAATATTACTGTTCTCGTCAAGAAAAAAACAAGAAACAGTTAAAAATCAAACAAGAAAGACATCAGACTCTTTTTTTTCTATTTCTAATTGAAGACGAAAGTAGAAAACCATCGTGAAGGTCTTACCTTGCACAAGCAATAAGTTGAATTACAGATCCAAAGAGTAAGAAAGTACAGTTGAAAGCAAGTCCTACTGCCTTCCAGTATGGACCCAGTAACCCATCAAGCACTTCAAACCACTGAAATCCAGAAAAGCAATCTTTTTTTTAATTACATTAAATACAAAATTAAAAGAGGGTTTAACTTGTTACTGTAATTCAAGATATTCTGGCATTTAAGATTAGTATTGGTGGCGGCGGCGGCGGCAGTTTTGAGAAGCAAAAACAAACCTGAATGACATGGTTCTTGAAGTTAACGTTCTCTTTCTCCTTTCTGCTTCTGTACTCAATGTAAAGCACACTTATAAGGTAAGCTGTCCAGCTTCCTAAAAGCCCATAGCATATCTGAAGCAATATCCCTGATAGCATACCAAGCTGAGAGAAAGAGTAAGGTAGTGTCAACAGCACTTGTGCCACCTGTAACAGAAATCATCAAAGTTAATTACTTCTTTTTTTTTGCAACAAGAAATCATGGAAGCAAAAAATGTTGAGCTTCTTGAAAATGGGTTTAGAGGGATACAGTACTTGATTAGAAGCACAGCTGAACCAGGCATCCCAGGCAGAACCACCATGCCAAAGAACACTCTTGACACTAAAAATGGAGTGGCTCTCTTCTTTCTCTTCTTCTTTGCCCTCGTGTTGATCTGTCTCGCTATAGTTGGAGACTATTGCTTCTTCTGCTTGCTTCTGAGACAACATTGTCTTAGTTTTTTTTTACTAAAAGCAACGTCTAAATCCTGGTAAATCTGAAACATATAAAAGACAGAAAATGAGACAAAATACATACTGCATAATCAAAAATAACGCAACCCCAGAAAACGAAAGCCAACAAGACTCTCCCACCTCTCAGATCCAAATAAAATCACCAAACTCCCTCTTCCAAACCTTTTAAAAAAACAGTGAAGTCACTTACAGTCTCCACCCCCACACAAACAAAGAGAACAGAGTTTTGAACTTATTTTTTTCCATGAATACTCCACTTTCAAAACTAACCTTGTTTTTGAAATTTCTCTTTCGAGTTGGGAAAAAAGAAAGAAGAATCCCTCTCCTCTATGACCCAAAAATGACTTGTTGATATGTATTCAAACCCTCCCTCGCTGTTATGTCCTTCGCTGGACTTTGATTTGTCACACCTTTACCTAGTTTTCAGAATGGAAAGCAACCAACAAGCACGCAGGCAGAAGGGAGGTACAGCCACAGTTGTGTGAGAGTTTTTAAGATTTCTCTCCGTTCCAGGACCCAGACTTAAATACCTGCAGCCTGAGCATCCCAAGAAAAAAAAATCTCCAGCTACGGATCTCTTTAGTAAAAGCTCCACTTTAATGCGCCACCAATCTGAATAGACAAAAGGAGCAGAGCCGAACTTCAAAGACGGCGAGACCTCAAAAGCAGGAAAAGATGCACTAATAATAATCAATGGTTTTTGCAGATGATGAAGAAAAAGACCCTTTCTACTCCTATCCTATTCTCACTTAACAACCAAAATATAAATGCTCTCACTCACTGCTCCAGCCTGAACTATAGTACTGCCTGCTTGCTACTGCTCTAGCTGTATTACAGTTTAGTTTTATTTTTTAAAAAAATGGCTTTGAAATTCCTCACTTTCACTCTTTAAAAAAACAGGTGGAATTGAACCCCAAAATCCCTTGTTGTATTCCAATTCCACTATTGATTCGATTCTTCGTCAGTCATCGTTTTGGTGTTTGTGTGTGAGAGAAGAGAATTTAGAGATCTAGGCGATAGGGACTTCGTTCTCATCAACTTGCCAAGGACTGAACCTCCACGGACCTTCCTTTTTATAAGCACCCCAAAATCAAAATTAAGTCCATTTTTGTTTTCTTTACTTTATATTAAAGTTACTACTACTATATACCACTAGTATTAACATTGCAGGGCTACAATTTCTAGCCTAAGAACCTGTTTCCCAGCCTTGAATTTTTTCAAGGGTTATTTATATTTTTCGAACCTGTTTTGAAGCACACTTAAAACAATTAATATTATAGTGCTAAAAAGTATAGTATTATTTTATTAGTTATTCTCTAGAGTTTATTTTAAAAAATAAAAATATATAACTAGAAAAGATAAATTAGGGATATTATCTCTTCTTTATATATATATATATATATATATATATATATATATATATATATATATATATTCAAAATGAATCCTAAAAAATAACTAATAAAATCCTAAAGAGGCTATTTGGCATTGTATTTTAACATGTTTTTTAGAAATATTTTTAACATGAAAAAATATTAAATTGGTATTAGTTTTTAGTGTTTTTTTAATAATTTGAATGTATTGATGTTAAAAATAAAAAAAATATATATTATTACATTTTTAATAATAAAAAAATGTTTTACATCATAATACTACACATGTATAACATTTAGATAAAAAAATATGGTGTACTCAGGTGATGTTTAGCCCCGCATTCCAATAAAAGTTTTCAAAATTTTTGAAGTTTTTCATCTTGATGTAAATTATTTGTTATATGTTTTTTTAATTTTTTTTATATATTTATATAAAAATAAATTTTAAAATATAAAAAAATATTATTTTTATATTTTCAAATAAAAACTATTTTAAAAAATCAACCATCACCCGTGTATCGTACAAACACCTAAGCTCAGATCCAATAATTCCATGCATTTGATTTCCCAATCAATTCCTTCTTCCACTTTTTTGAATTTCATTTCTTAAACTAAAAAAGGATTATTAAATGTTAATTAATCGAGCTCCATCAAACTTCTTCCCTGTCCCCCAGATCAATACTTACATTATATTCACAAGCTATAACTACCATGCGTGTGTTACATGCCTCGTCTACTTTGCAGAAAAATAGATGGTTTGGATGTCACGATACCTGTGAGCGAGTGAGAGGAACAAGTCTCCATTGAGAGACACGATAGGATTTCTCTATCGTGGGCCGCCAAACCCAACCAAATATATGGAATGGAGGCCCACTGTTGTTTTATCGCCTTCTTTCTATTTTATTATAGATTTATTACCAATATATGATGCCTGGGTAAATTATTTTACTTGTAAACTACTCCTTGACTAACCAGCTAAAAGGATTCTCCAAAATCTAAGGAGATGTGTTCTTTCCTCTCTTTTTTTAACCGTGATAAAAACCTAGACCATGTTGTCGGAAATAAAAACTCTTTGAGTATTTTCTTATCTTAACATTTTAGTTTTCAAAATGAGAGTAAATAAAAAATAGGTGGATATTTCACAATATATATATATATATATATATATATATATATATATATATATATATATATATATATATATATATATGCCGAATGCCAATTTGTCCATGACATGTATATTGACACCTAAAATATTATTTAAGATTATGGGCGAAACTAGAATTCGTAATCAATGGAGGAGAAAACAAAAATATCACTTTGATAGATGTTAGTAAATAAAATACATTACTTTATTATATAATATTGGAATTAAACAAGATTAATATCATATCTAAAATTGAATTATAAAACATAAGATACCTCATTTAAATTATAATCATATGTATAGTTATTCTCAACACATTACTCTTTAATAGATATTTTAAGAAATACAAGGAGCATATGTTTAGAAACAAGAAGGCAAATTCAAAATTATTAAAGACTATTATGATTTTTTTTTGAAGATATTGATGGGGTAATTGCCCCTTTCTCATACATTTATCTCCAACTTTATTTAACACAAACGTCATTGATAAGATATCATGTCTATAATTAAAGTTAATGGAAAAAGATTTTCTCCAAAAAGACCAAAACCTAATTAGAAAATGACAATTTTTTTAAACAATAATTGATAAATAATTGTTATTTTCTAATTTTTTAGTTTGTTTTAGAGATAATTTTGATTTTTTTTTACAATTATTTATTGACATGGCATATTATTGATGATATTATTCATAAATTATCTTAGGTGTTAATAATCGCGTCATCACTTAATGGACACATTAATATTTGACCAACATACATCCATTCATACCCTGTATTGTATAGAACTACAAGATTAGATATATATTTTTTAAAAAATGAAGATTAAATAGTCGATTATAAAAATCATACAAGTTCAAGTAATCATTATTCCTTAATCAAACATAATTTATCACCCCGACAATCTCTTACTTCTAATTAAATAATCTTGTCTCTTGCCATATGATCAGCTACTTCCTCATAAAAAACTTGTATGAATGATGTTGTTTCAATCCAATACTTAAATTTTTTTTATAAAAAAACAACTAGCCAAAAATAACATATAGTAATGAAATTAAGAAACAACGATTAATAATTATCTAGTAGGTGGTCCAGTAATAAGAGCTTGAAATCAAGAGGATTGCTCTTCATATGGTTTCAAGTTTGAGCACTGTGGTTGTTAATATGATGGTCATTGAAGGCTTACATGATCATTAACTTCAGGGCCTGTGGGATTAGTTGAGGTGCGCGCAAGTTGGCCCAGACACCCACGTTAAAAAAAATAAAAAGAAACAGCGACTAATGTCCCCCACCTTTTTAAATAGCTAGTTACATTTACTTTTCTTCAGTACCATGAAATTATTTATAAATATACAGATCATATGTTATATTTTATATTAATTATTCCTTGAGATTAAATTATGAGAAGTGAGGTTGTGATTTTTTCTTCTTCTTCAATAATGATATAAATAACTTATCTCTGAAGCATGAACCATTATTTTATTTAAAACCCGAGTAATAAGTTAAAATAAGTTAATCTGGATTGATTTGATTTATTTAAAATAATATTATTTTATTTTTTAAAAAAAATCAAAATAATTTTTTTTTTAACCAACCTCAATTTTTATTGGATCAATTAAGTAACAAGTAGATCAAATAATTAAAAAGTTTCCTCGTGATTTCTACTCTGCCACCTTTAGAGTGATTGTTTTATATAATCCTCTTTTCTTGATTACTAAGATATGGAATGAGAGATGACTATCTAGTTTCTTTTACAAAACCATACAATTATGAGTTGTTTGTGAAGCAATTTTTTTTGGTTTGAAAGTATGATAGCAGTTGTTTTTTATTTTAATATATATTAAAATAATAATTAAAAAAAAAAAAAAAAACACAATGTTAACACACCCAGAACTGAATTGGCATCTTAAAAGTCAGATGGACTGAATCTTGGGGGAACTCACTACACCGGACATATTTTATAACTATGATAATCTGAAAGGGAGAAATAAATGTTAATATTTACGTGTCAAGACTACCAAGACACCATGCAATTGCTCACACCAAATTAATATGAAATTGGCGCAGCCGCAACCGCACGAGTATGATTCCTTGTAACCAGAGTTGGCTCAAGCCGAGCCACGATGACCCGCAAAAATACTTTGGGCACGCCTTTAAAGAAAAACACGCGCGCAATGAACCACTCTAACCCTACTTGCCGCCGGGTCATCATAGGCGAATGCCTTCTTATTCAACGGCTCAGGGTGGCCCATCAAAACCACTGTTGTATTTCTTAATAATTCAACTCTTTTGTTTTTGTCAGAAAAAATAATTTATAGAACCTTTTCTCACCTAAGAGAATATTGTTTTTCTTATCATAGTTTTTTTTTTTTCTGAATATCTTTTCTGACCCATTAATTAAGGAACTTCTTCCTTTGCTTTTTTTTTTTCTTCAGTTCAAGCATATGTGATTGAATCTTATGTTGCTCGTTGGCACAATATATACAAGAAGTTGATTAATTTAGAGTGATTTTAGCTAAATATTTAGGGAAGAGATTTTAGTTAAATACACTAACAATAATAATTTTTATTTGATTATTAAATTGAGTAAGTGATTGTAGCAATATGAGCTCGGTAAGACCCTTAAATTATGCCAAAAAATTTCCCTTTTTTATAATTGTTTCCTAGTTAATTTAGAATGTTTTTGTATTTAACTAAGAACTCTTTTGTTTTTTTTTTATATATATTTTTAAATTGTGCACGAGTAGGGTTTATAAACCCTTTTTGTATAACAATTCTTGTGAATTTTTTTTATCTTTTATTGATGTAGTTTCCGTCTGTGATAAAAAAAACACTAGTATACATCCTTGATTTCTTAATGAGAAAACAATTATTTATTTATTTATTCCAATGACGATATAATCGAGCATGGTGCAATTTCGTATAATTAAGACCTAACAAATACTCTACTTATTAGACAACTTTGACTATCCCAAGAGGCAAAGACAGATTCTTTGGCTAAGAGATTATGGAACCGATAAGCATTAGTCCTAAACAAATTACTCAAGTTGTGTCAGCAGCGGAAACCAATGAGGAGGAGGAGGTGGTGGTGGTGGTGGTGGTGGTGGAGCCAGCAAGCCACCATGGTCCTGTGCTTAAGGAAGTACATGTAAAATGGGAAATGTGTTACTCATATTCCTTGCAAAATCCACACGTTGCCGCGTTCAAACGGGGATTTGTTGGCTTGGTTGAGGGTTCCAATCTTGGCCCGCTTCCCAGCCAAACGCAGCCGAATTCCACTTCAGTTTCTTTTTTCCCATAATTACCCTCTACTTCTTTCTCAAATTATTCCATATTAGAGGGAAACAAAATTGACTAATAAAGTGCACATGGTGCGGTGGTGGCAACCAATGAAAGAAAGCCGCTTCGATTTTGTCATACTATAAAACATTAGGGTTTTTTTTAAAAAAAAAGAAAGAAAAAAAACTCTGTGGCTTAGTGGGAGAAGTAATGATTAGTGAATGGATTTTGAGGCCCCCTTTTGGTCTTTTCCACGAGGATCAATTTTCGGAATATGTTCCGCCCATGCCCCTCACATGGGCCCCTCCTTAATCTCCATCTTTCACTTCGTAGTTAATTGACTATATTGGTTTTTTATGCTACACCATGAGAACGAGTTCGATTTTATTTTAATATTAAAAAATATTTAGATAATATTAATGTTTTTAAATAAATAAGAAAAACATGAGAAAAACAATTTTTTTACAATAATTAACTATAAAAAATAAATTATCAATATCATACTCAGAAGAAAAAAAAAAAACTTATTGGAGACTTAATGTCGCTCCATCATGAACATTGCTCCATCACCAGAAAGAACTTACCGATATGGTTCTAACACTATTGCGAAAGGTTCCATTAAGACATTGAAAGAGGTTGTACACGTTGTCAGAGTAACGATCTGAAAAGTAAACCAAATAAAACAACAAGAATCAAATATGATAGGAAAAAGACTGAAGGAGGATAAAATTATAAAAAACTTAATTTTAAAAATTATCTCAGATAAAAAAATACAAATCAAAATAATTGGAACCAAATCTAATAGATGAAAAAAAAATTGGAGGATGAATTTTTTTAAAAAAACTCAATTTTATAAATTATTTCAAATAAAATAAATAGTAACAAAAAGAACATGAATCAAATTCAACAAATGAAAAAAATTGAAAGAGGATGAAATTAATTTTTTTTATAAATTATTTCAAATAAAACAAATAATGATCAGAAGAATATGGATCAAATCTAAAAAACAAACAATCAAATGATTGCTTTGAAATTTTTGAGGGTTAGACATGAAAATCAAGGAAGAGAGAGAAATGAAAGAAAAGAAAACAAAGGTTGTCGGAACCAAACTAAAGGTTAGTAAGCCACTCGCGTCGCTTAAGTATGGAGAGGTTGCCGAGATGATTTAAACACCTCCCAAAAAGCTACTGTTTGGCCACCAAACATCTCCTCACATACTGCCCAAATGGCGTGGCCACAACCCATGTGCTAATACGCGTATTAATCACTTTTTTAAAAATAATTTTTATATTTAATAAATTACCAAGTTATCTCATAATCAACTTGAGTATAACAAAAAAAACCAAGATAATAATATGAAAAAGCTTCTGGATGCAAGTTAGAGAAACTTTGTTTCTAATGGTAACATAGTTATTTGATTGTGCTTTGAAAAGTAAAAAAACAAAAAAGCTCGTGGATATCAGTTTATTTTATTATTATTATTTGTTTTTAAGGGTTATTTAGTTATTTTACTATGATTAAAAAAATATTAGAAGATTGATTTGTCTCTTATCAATATAATAATGACTAATGAATCCTTGCAAAAATATCGTATTACCTCAATAACTAGTTCATTTGTTTTTTCAAAATGATAAAATGATTATCATACTGTTCCAATCAACAATGAATTATGTCTTTGTTTACCATGAAAGATTAAACCCTATTAGTTTTTTTTATAATTTTTAATACTAGTATTATTTTCATTTTTCTATTAAATATATTTAGGGAAAAGAAAAAAACAAACAATGGAGAACTGCACCATATATATTGACTCATTGTTTGGCTTTGTTTTCTTCATTATTAGAATATCCACTCATTTTATATTGACTAGTGACCATATATATTGTCACCATTCACGATTTATGTGCCTTTTCACATCAAACTGCACCGCACCCATAGGTGTTCTTTAAACTTGGTAAGTGGTGCCTGGTGGGCAATTTGATGCAGTGTTAGTGCAACAGTGCTAAATCCCTTAAGTTTTAATCATTTAATTCTTTGGTTCAAGATTTGCTAGTAAACTCCTGTTTTTAATATTTCAAGGTTTGAGTACAATTACTAGCTTGGTTAAAGGACTTATTAACTATGACCACCTCAATATTCTTATAACAAATTAATGCAGTCAAGTCATGATCAACGTACAAATCTCGGGCACTTGGCATTAATTAAATGAAATAAACCTCTTCATGGGAGTTAATTATGTAATCATGAAATAGTTAGTGGATCTTTTGCACGATACCTCCAGGGAGGCCATGCTTTTTGGATAAAAACGCATTTCTAAAACAGTGGAATCTTAAATAAATGTCGTGGATAACAAGAGGACTGGGTGCATGGGGGCCAGTTCATCAACTCAGACGGAAAATACCTTTTCATGAGTTTAGAGCTGATGATGCACTGAGGAGGTACTCGATGCCTCCACTCACTTGAACCTTTCGCTTTAATGGATGGTCACGTAGGGTCTCGCCATGTATAACCCTTCATGACATGGTTAGCTAGCTACTCCTTAGCTTCCTTCATTAATTCTGTGTTTTTAGTAATCAATTAATTAAAGTCATGAGACAATCATACCTCGTCCAAGATCCCAAAGTTATTTTTATCTTTACATAATTGAAAAGCTTGGCCTCTTGATCAAGAGAAGTTGAGAATTGAAGCCTCGTCTGATCACCATCCATGTGCATATATGTCTCTTTGATATATATATATATATATATATAGAGAGAGAGAGAGAGAGAGAGAGAGAGAGAGAGAGAGAGAGAGAGAGAGGAGATAAACATTATCACCATGGTGCACTTTGCAGGACCATTGATCGATCTTGGTCCACATGAGTAAAACCTATAAGCTAACAGTAGTCCAGTTGCCGCGATTTCTTAATTGGCAGGGCGCAGCTGACTGTGGTCCTGCAGCACCTCACGTGGTGGGTGATCAATTGATGAGAATAATAATCCGATCAATTTTGCAACTGAAAGAGAAGGTATACAATGACCCACATAGCAATCAAACAGAATAGCGGACTAGTAGTTACTTGAATGTGATGTTTTTCTTGGTTAAAGTTTGAGGGCCAAATTGCAAATTTTAAGAGTTAATTAGGTCAAATCATGGCTTAATTGCATAAATATTAAAGTTTGATGAGGAATTGTGGATTTGATTGAAGAAATTCAAAACTAAGAACTAACTTGTAAAAGGTGCAAGACTTCAGGATTTGAAATCGGTGAAATAAAGGGTCAAATTAAAAAAAAAATTAAAAGTTGAATGCTCAATTGAGGATCAATTTGCGTAAATTCAAAATCAAGGACTAAGATGAAAAAGGCGCTAAATCAAGGGATTTTTTAAAAACTTGGCAAGGGTGAAATTGAATTGATTTTTAAAATCAAAATCTTAATTAATGGCCTGATTAAATAAATCGAAAATTGAGGATTGATTTTGAGAGAAGAGTTTCTAAACCTCGTTTGTTTTTTAAACGCCAAAACAACACTGTTTCATTTTAATGAAATGACTTGTTTTGTTGAAAACGACATCGTTTTGGTAATTAAGTGAATAAAAGAAGAAGGAGGAGGAGGAGGAGGAGGAGGAAACAACATTGTTTTATGTTATTGTGCACCATCTTCTTTCTCTACACTAGTTTTATAGATGGAGAGAAGAGTTTTTTTCCTCTCTTTTTACTGTTTTTTTTTATCCCTCTATCTCTCCTCCACGTTCCCCATACTATGATGCAAAACACACCCCTTTTGTGGCCTTCCATTGTACCTCAAAAAGAGCAGAAAACTAGGTGCTTTGGCAACTCTGAACCCGTTGCAAAGTGACCCCAAATAACATTGCCAAGCCAGCCTTTTTTGGCATGTGTTTGGGCATGAGTAAGGTGGTCCAACATTCTCCTTACCCCTATAAATACCATCCTCGTGACAAATATTAGGAAGGGAGAAATGAAAGAAAAACAAAACCCTTTTTGCACTCATTTTTCTCTTACTAGGAAGATTTTTTGCTCTAAAAAAAAACCCACCTTTCCGTCAGCCATAAACCCAACCTCTCTCTCTCTCATCTTAGCCAATGACCCCTTTTGTTTTAGCTACACTAGAGACCCCTCAACAACCATCAATACCAGCAAATTCACATCCATCCTCATTAGCAGCGGTTGCAAAACTCAATCCCAACAGTGTTTCTATGACTAGCCTTACTAGTAGCAGCAACAATGTTTCTGTGACTAGTCTCACCAGTAGCAGCAACAATGTCATATATACCTTCGACCACTGTTATTCCTCCTAGCCACCAATGCAAGCAACGCCACCATGAGCTAGCGCCGACACTAGTGACTAGCAATTCCCCATTCCAAGTAATCTTCTTATCCCTTGCTTAAAACCTTTAACATTTTTTACTTGCATACAGAACGTGAATAATTCATGTTCTATAAAAAGTAAATAATTAACATGGTCACTAGATCTAGCTTAGTGACCATGTAATTTTTAGGTTGGACCTTCAACTCAGCCCACAAGACTAGGTTGGGTCCAACCCTATCCTAAAAAAAAAAACTATTAGGCTTTCAGTCGGCTCGACCAACTAGGCTGGGTTTGGGCTTTAGACCCAATAAACCCAACCCCTAGGCTAAGGGTGTGTTTGCCAAACACACCTTTATGCTTTTCCTTTAGTTTTAAACTTGTTTTTATTTTAATATCTAACTAAACAGGCCATTAAAAATTTCAAAATGTTTTGAAAAAACTCAAGGACCATTTTGAATTTATTTTTGGGTCCATCACATGTTTTTTCCAATAATTTTGCTTAATGTTGGGTTGTAAACTTATACTGTAAGATATGGGCCAAGTATTAAAAATACCAAATTTTCTTTGAAATTTAAAATTTATTTTCATAAAAATACACTTTTAAGTACTTATCATCCATATTCATCTATTTTCCCATGTAAACTAAAATATCATTGCTCTCTCCTTTTGTTATTTTCAAGAATTAAACCTTTTCATCTTTTAAGCTATCCATCATATTAATTCCCTTCACTTTATATTGATGCTTAGTTACAAACTTATCTCTACATTTAAAACATTGACTCAATTGCCTTCTTTGTTCATATAAAGTCTTAGTGTGTTTTGATCCTTCTTCGAGATCTACCTTAGAAGTATTAAGAGATTTTTTCGGCATATTACCTGATGCTTTCCCTACTCCAAAAGAAAATTTTGTTCTTGATAGCACCACTTTGGCCCTTTTTACTACTGTATAATTCAATTTCTCTTGTCATTTTACATGCTTAAGAGCTTGCATCATTATAATAGGTTTCATAATCTTGAGCATAGGTCTTGTGTCACCCTTCAATCCACTTAGAAAAGTTGAAATGTAATAAGATTCAGGTAATGATGGATCTAAAGCATTCATAAGGAACTTTAGCTCTTCCAATTTCTCCACATATTCCTTTATAATTTTGTCTTGCACTAGTCTGTTGAATTCCTCGACCACATCCTCTTTGCTACCAAATCCCATACAAGTCCTTTACTAAATTCTTCCCAACCAACCAAATCCTCCCCTCCAAACAAAAATCCTTCATACCACACTTTTGTCTTTGCCTTCCAAATATAAAGAAGTTATCTACACCCATTGCTGAACTAGAATGAAATTTAGCTTAAAGAATTTCCTATATTTCCCGAGCTAGTCCCTTGGATTCTCTACATTAAAACTTGACAATTCTACTTTAAGCAAGGTTACGTTGTATCCTCTATTTTGGATTTCCTGACTTTTTATGCCTTTTTTCTTTAATTATTTTTGTCATGAAAAAGATTTTATCAATATCTGTATTAATTCTTTCCTCTTTTCAGCCTTCATTGCCCTTAATGATACTTTCAATGAAGTTATGATAAAATCCAGTTTTGAGTTGAATTGATCATTTTTATTGTGCTCGATCCTCTGTAATCGCATATAATTTCTCATGTAAGTGTTGTATTTGCTTATCTACCTTTCTACGGTATTCCTCCAAGTTCTTGATTTTGTTATTCCTCACCATTGTAGCTATGGATCGATGCTCTGATACCAAATTGTTAAGTTTTCTTCTTAATAATAGTGGTTTAAGAAGGAGATTAAGAGTGGGAAAAGAAGACTATTGAGAGTATAACAAAATTAACTGTCAAAATAGTGATTTTTGATTTCTTACTTCTCACATTTCCTACATTAGTTTTTATACAACATGCAACCTTTAACTACCTAACAAACTATAATAGTTATTAACTAACAGGTAACCAATTAACTCTGCCCGTGGCTTGTTCTTTACTAATTAACTAACTGCTCCTCTATTGTTATATTCTCACGTGGAGAATTCTACTTCAATTGTTGCTTTTTTCTTGAGTTCAATACTTTCTTAATGGTTGAACGAAACATATTGACTAGATTCTGGTGCTTGTGTAGGGAGCTATTTTGCTAGGAGCATTGGTACTCGGATTGACATAATTGTAGCCACGATTACAAGATTGCAAGTCGCGAAGCTATCACGAGAGAAAATCTTGTTGTTAAACCATTTTCATTTGATGATAAGAATGAGAAAAAATAATTATAATTTTTAGGTTCGGTTTAGATTTTTTGAAAAGGGGAGAAATGTTAAGATGAGAGAGAAGCTGTCAATCGAAGTGAGAGAGGTTTGATATGTAGTTAGCTAGGATTTTCAATTTATTATATATGAGGGTATTTTGTTCATTTCATAGATTTAATAATACAAACTATAAATTTTCAAAACTTGTGAAATTTTGATAAAACTATAAAATGCTAGAAGTAATTTTCTCTATCAAGATTGATGATATCAACTGCAGATGACGAAATTGATAGATTTACTTTTACTTTCAAGATTGAATTAGTGTCCTTTATTTTAAAAACTTGAAAGTCCAACCTTTACATCTATTGTTTGTTAGCAAGAGAAAATTTAAAGACCATGCACTACCACAGCAACAATCAAATTCCAGCACACTAATAACATTTATAGATCAAAAGTATACTCACAAAGAGAATGCCAAGGCTAGAATACTAGATTAAATAGAATGATATATATATATATATATAAAAAAAAAACAAAAAACAAAAAACAGAGCTAAAATTTACAGTACCGCGAAAAGGGCCCTTCACCTTTGATTCTAGTCAGAGTTCGAACCCATAAAGTATAGTATAGCTTGTGAAGAAGTTGAATAATTATATGAAACCATGGAATTGGAACCTTTGAAAAATTTACAGAAACACCTGAGAAATAAATTTACAGATCGTTGTATTGCCAATCATTTTTCTCTTCAAAGGAAAGATATCGTTTCACAAATGCCATACCCGTTTAGACATCTTTAAAGCATCCACTAAAGAAAGGATCCTAAGGAGAGATATGAAGTCTTTAATTAATGTAGTAATGATATTTAGTACACAAGCTCTTTGATTTGAAGACAAGCTCTTTTCTTCACTTCTCATGTGCATGTTCACATGGAAAGAAATAGATTCATTTAGTTTGAATTCTTATTTTGAGTTTTTTTTTTTTTTTATGATATTATAAGTTTAATTTCATTAGCTTCATTCATGAAGGGATTTCCATATTCATATGGACTTAAGAGATAATATTTTGTGTCAAATGTATAGTTAATTTATTTTTACACAACACAACATTAATTTTTTTAAAAGAAAAAAAAATCATATATACTCGAATCAAATGTGTGGAGTATTTTTCATGATCACATGAGACGAGCATGACGTCTGGAGAACGAGAAGTCAAGTGAACAAAAGATTAGAAAAATGGAATTGCATACTGAGGAATTCAAAGAGGGACCGTCACGGTGGCTTGCTTTGTTTCGAAACCACCTACAGCGGCGGTGCCAACGATTTTGTTACCGCGGTGAGATTTCCCATTCAAAGATTTCACCAACAAAACCTGTTATGAATTTCACCAATTCGAAGCAAACCAATGTTTAGAAGCAGGGCGGAATCAAGGAGGGCTGGCGGGGGCCGGTCACCTGTAAGGAAAATTTCTTTTCCACCCCCCTAACAAATTAGATTTTTAATTTTAAAAATAAAAAAATTTAAATTTTGGCTTTCTTTGAAATTTTTTCTTTAATTTGGTTTTTTCAAACTTTCGCAGTGTTTAGAAGATTTAGAAATTCAATGCTGCCATGGCATATTCGAGTTAAATCATAACGCTTTCACTTACTTGTATGTCTCGAATTGCGATCTCTTATAAAAACAATTTCTGAGATGGGATTTCTTTAGGAATTTATTAGTTTCCTTGTTAATTTTGCAAGCCTTCGTGTTTGTATAGATAAAGAATAATATAGTTCTTGAAAAAGAAATCACATTTTATGCAGCATAAATGTATATGTAGATGACTAACAACAACTGGAATAAAAGTCAAGTTTACAAATAAAAAGCTTTGAAGCAAGACAACTTAGAAATCTTGAATTCACGTACTATATTCGAGCGACCGAAATATATAGAATCCATCGGCTATTAGCTGGAACATGGAAAGGAGAACTTATGATCCAAAAGTCAAGATTTGAGAACGATTTGATTATTATTGATCTGTGGATAATTGGAGAAAGGTGTTGTGTGCTCCTCGAACTAATAGCAGCCGAAATCGTGGAAGCCAACATGCATTAATGAACGTAACCCTTGCTCTTCTTTTTCGTATACACTTTAATTTTTTTTCCTTTCCCTATCTTCGTCTTCTTAAAGTCATATAGGAATATGGCATCTAGCATTTTAAACAACATGGTTTCTCGCCCATATAATGGTCCTTTTACATGAAGAAGGAATCTAGTTCACATTACTACCTACTACTATCAAAGGTTCACAATTTAATCATTTCCACGTAAGGTCCCTCTAAAAATTAAAAAGATCCACGTACTCTTTGGCTTTCCCAGGACTTCTGGGAATTGCATTCCTTGTTCTCTTCACTTCATTTTGGTCACAAAAATTCGAAATTAGCTTACAGCGAATCACTTTGATGATTTGTTTCTATCATAGGTTAACAAATGGGGCTGTGATTATCTGAACATATATACGTGTGCGGGTGTTTGTGTTTGGACTTTGGAGATGGTGAAAGCTGGGAAGCATCGAGGGCGATGGTGCTTCTATTCAAACCATGCAGCATTGCTTCCATAGATACGAGTATCAGTGATTTGAACCATGCAATATTTTGGGTGGGCCATGTCTTCCACTGGGCATTGAACGGAGATTAAGGTGGACAAGGCAATCTCAACAACCAAATTTTACGTACGAAACAAATGGTAGGTAGTCACAGATTGATGTGATTAAAATTAAATGGGAGACCAAATAATAGCAAGAGGACGGTGAACAGAGAACGTAGTACATTTACAGAAATTACAGCAATCTGTGGATAAGCTACAACCTTGAAATTCGAAATGACCCCACAAAATTCAATGCCTCTGTGGACAATCTCTCTGTACGGCTCATGTTGATTATTCATCATATCTTCTCCACCGTTTTAGCCCATCAACCTAAAAAAAGATGCAAATTAGATTAATTAAGGATAATAGATATTGACTGGCTTGTTTAGAAGAGCAAATTACTGACTTATAAATAATATAAAATTATCGTAGGTCAAGATATACCTACAATCTAGGCTTTGCATTATGGTCAATGACTTGCAAAAAAATGTCAAGCTTTGCACGTAGTTGATGAATTGCCCACTGCAATTGCTTCCTTAACATGCATGGGAAAAGTTAATTTGACGACTTTTCTTCTTTTTTTTCTTTTTTCCCCTGTAAGTGGCGCGGTTTGGCAAAGTTGTTTTCCGGGGTTAAGAAAGAAAGCCAAGAAGAAAATTACAGAGATGAAGATGTTTTTGGAAGAAAGGAAGTAATAAGAGGCATTGAATTAAGAGTGCTGTCAGATGCCTGGCTTTATCTTTACATAATCATGTGAGCCATGTTTGGAAAGTTCCTGGCATATCTGGCAATTTGGCATATCAATATTATTATGCATATATATATATACACGAGTGATGAGGAGAAGACATAAAGAGTTTAATCATCCTATGAGTTATACACATGCTCGAATCAAAATGGAAAATATAGGGAGGCTTGGGCCTCGTTGCACGCCGAGAAAGGAGGTGCCACATCTGGGCAAGCCTTGAGTGTTCTATTGTTATATATATATAATATATATATATATATATATATATATGTGTGTGTGTGTGTGTGTGTGTGTGTGTGTGTGGTGTGTGTGTACATTATCTTGAGAAGATTAGGAAGACTTAATTTCTTTTCTTCCCGAGTAAGAGGTATGGTGTTTCATGTTCAGAAACAATGTGGGTCGATAGCCCACTTCCCTTTTTCTTAACGTAGGATGCCTGTGAAGCCCTTTTCATTCTATGCCCTGCTTATAATAATCTTGGACATTTCTATAAATGTTTAAACCGTTCTCTCAAAAAGGATACTTCAAGAACTCAAGCAATTGAATTATTCGTTGGCATTGTTTTACAATGGTGACACCACAAGAAAATTATCAAATTCTAATGAAAATACAAACGGACAATATTAAATTACAGTTGCATTTTACCAATGAAATATGATGTTTGTATTTTGTCAGTATTCATCAGCTAAAACATTCCCTGACAAGAGAATTACAAGTGAAATTAAAACAATAAAAAACCTTGGATAGATATTCCCTTGTTATTTCCAATTCAAAAAACATATAATATTAATATTGCTGATAGAATTACTGATGAAAAAAAAACCATCGTTTATTTTCATTGAATAATTTGTTTGTAATATTTAAGTTATAACTTGCTACACAAGCCCCCTCTATTTCTTCTTCTTCTTTATTATTTTTCCTACAAAAAACAACATCATCCCTCCCTTATTTTGACACAAATCAAGTTCTTGTCATCGCAAATTCAGCCACCCTAACATTCAATTTGTTAGTATCTCAATTTTAAAAAATTATATTTATTTGTCATTTGATGAAATTGAGTTTGATTTTATAATTTAGGTGTTTAATGAAATAAATAATGGATTCTTTAATAGGTACATTTTATATTTTGTTAATTTTATTGTTAAGTTAAAAATTTAGGTAAATTTGAAGGAATTTGAATTTTTTTAGAGAAAATTAATAATGATTAAATGGTACTATTAAAATATATTGAATAAGTTTGGATTCAACTAATAATTTGTATGAAATCAAATAAGAGCTTTCCATTTTTTTTCTTTAGAAACAAATTTCTTAAGAAATCAAAGAGGTAATCATAGTGTACTATATGGATTCTAATTTAAATAACAGCAAAATCATACTAAAACGTACTAGATTAATGGTGTGTTTGGGCACTGCGTTCCCAAAAATTTTAAATTTTTTTTTTATGTTTTCATATTATTTTGATGTGCTGATATCAAAAATATTTTTTTAAAAAAAAACTTTATTTTAATGCATTTCTAAGTAAAAAGCACTTTAAACTGCTATCGCTATCACAATCTCAAACAGGTCTTAACAAAAAACTGTTGTTGAATTTTCAAATCAAATATGTAGAGTTTAGATTAAAATCATGAGCAAGTCTTTATAGACTTTACAACATTACAAAGTATATACTACACTGTTATTTGTCCATAACTAATTTAAATGTATGTGCTACATTACAAGTTATATATAAAAAATTAACGAAAGAAAAAATATTTAGGTTGTAGAAAATTATTTGATATTGTTATTAGAGTCAGCCTAATGAGTTATCCTTGAAACCTCTAGATTAGACCTTGAAATCTTAAAATTAGACTCCTTACTTAATTTGGGTTTAAAAATAAATATGTAGGAGTTGTTCTAATGTGTCATAATCAACTTGGTTGGTTCAAATACAACCCAATTAATTGAAAAAAAAATTTGAAGATAAAATTAAAAAAAATAATGAAATTGACAAAAAAAAACTCTTTTGACCCTAACTACTTGTCTAACTTGAGTTTAAAATTAAATTGTATAGAAGTTTCTTTAACGTTACCCAGTTAACTTGAACGGTCTAAAAACAACTCGATTGACGAGTAAAAAAGGTTTGAGAACAAAATTAAAAAAAGAAGATGAAATTAATAGAATAAAAAACCTATCAATCCAACTTCTTATCTAGCTAAGGTTTAAACTTAAACTACGCATGAGTTAGCATAATATAACCTAATTGACTTGATTAATTTAAAATTAATTTAGATTACTGTTAAAAAAATTAAGAACGAAATTAAAAAAATAAAAATAATTAAAAATAAAAAGAAGAGAAAAAAAATGCAGCTACTTTACTATTTATATCTACAGTAAAGCGGGTGCATTGCACTCAAGTTTTTCAGTATGTCTAGGTAATTAGCCAACATAATATTGTCATGGCATGGTATAGTATAGTATAGTCAAATTAGAGGGTTGTACTTCCAATTACACGCATCACCCTGCAAATTCTAATTCGAAAATAATCCAAAAATAATTAAAAACAAGTTTTAAGTTGAAATTCTCTCCACCTATTAGGAATATATACAATTGTACAATGATATCAACATTATACAATTAAGATTATTAATATGGAAAATAATTTAATTAACAAATGTTAGTGTTAATTTTTAAATTTAATTAAAAATTTAAACCTCTCACTCTTTTATTGCTTTAATTTAACAATCATAAATTTTTTATACATTGACTTTTATATTTATAAATAGATTACACTTCTAAATATCATAATCTAATAAAAATTTTAACTAACTAGTTAAGAATACTTTTTTATTTTAATTAATATCTAACATAAACATCCTTGGTAGAGAGAGGAACCTGTAATACCCACCATACACGGTACGGTGGAGTGCATATTATCTTCTTCTACCTACGAGGATGCATAGGCCATTTGTTATCCAGGAAACAAGTTCACTGTGTGGGAGGAGGACACAACTGTCACTGTGGTATTAATTTTGCTACATATGTGATCAGATCCTCTCTCAGAATCTGTTTTTTCTAAGAAATCTCCGTTCTTTAATTTACAATATTTATAATCCTCACACAAATAAAACTAATTATATATAAATACAGTGCCTCAAAAAAAATTATAATGAGCATCTAATCTTAAAATTCAGGATAAGTAAATCTTAGGTCACTCCTCCAGCTATAAAAACAATGTCATACTCCACAGCTATACCACTATATTACAAGAATATAGTGATATTTAAATGTATAGTAGTTGTTGTTTTTTAAAAATATTTTTTACTTGAAAATATATTAAAATAATATTTTTATTATTATTTTTAATATCAACACATTAAAACGATTTAAAAACACTAAAAAAATATTAATTTTAAAAAAATCAATTATATTTTAAAAAACACACTTTAGAAAGGCAAACATTTTCTAAACCATCATTATTGGCAACGTTACTTTTGACACATGCTATATCGTGAGTCTTACATAAACACCTTTGAATGCATGAGTCCTCTATGTTGCTTTCAACAGTGGTAATGTAATGCTTTAACCTCATCCTCTTTCTTCTTAAGATCTGCAATAGCTAGCAATGGGGTCTGTCTCTAACCTGTCTGCTTAAGAGAGAATTCATTACACGTCGTCGATGTCCATCGATGAAACAACGATTGGTGGTTAGAAGCTAGTATTCTCCAGGAAATGGGAGAATGACTCCTGCTGGATCTCATATCCCAATCAATCTTTTCAAAATTTCTACCTGCTACAGACTCTCCTTCGATCATTCCTGGTAAGTTTCGAGGACGCTTTCGAGGACGTTATCTCACTTTCAAGTTGGAAAATATAGTGATTTGAAAAGGAAAGCCCATTCTGTTATGTGGTCAAAGGAGGAGGGTCTATTGTCAAAATCCAGGTCTTCGATAGATTAGATTGTAGGGCATAGGGTTGGAGGATCTATAAAAGTAATATATTGTGGGATCCATTCAGATATGGAAGATAAGAGCCGTTTCGGAGTTCAAATAGCTATGGGCCCCGCTTTATGCTGCGGGCTCTACCCAAAAGCTTTTTTTATTATTAAAAAAAAGTTTAAATAATGAGTTTTTTTTTTTTATGTGGTCAATTGATGAACATTGAAATCTCTGCCGTTTCTTGTTTATATTCAATTAAAACAAATAAAACATCATGAAATAAACAATTTATATTTATATTTAATTAATTAATTTAAATGAATTAAAAAATAAAATAGCTTAAAAAAAACAAAATATAACAAAAAAATAACTCATCAAAAAACTCAGGATAACCATAGTTGTTTTTAAAATCAGTAAAATATCATAACAACATCAATTTATTTACACAATATTTAATGTATACATATTGTATTATTATTGAAAGTACATGATGTTTTTTATATGCTATCAAAAATTTAGCAGAGTTTCATCTATATTTTCAATATCAAATTATCAACTCAATAATTTTCACAACCTCCTAATAACAAATTCATCATTGTCCCACCATTCAAGACTTCCTTATTTATACTAAAATCAACCATAAAAAAAGCAAATAAATCAAGTATTGTGTTATTCAAGAAATATCATGAATAATGAGATAATTAAATCAGAAATCAATATCAAGAAACACGTTGATTTTAAAGCAAAAGTAAATTTTAAAAAAAATACAACATAATTATAAATATGCTTTAAAAAACTACTTTAAATCATCATTCGTATTTAATTTAAATATATACTTATATTTTGATATAAAATTACATTACAAAATAAAATATTCATTTCTTCCATTTACTTCATAGGATTTGAATAAAAAACACAAATACATGATTTATTATAGCATGATGTTGTGAGGCACCTGAAAACTTATTTAATACCAAATACAATTAGCTTTATACACAATGATTATTTACTGTTATCTCTTTAGTATATTTACTACATCAATTTCTAAATAATTAATTTCATTTCTTACATTTAATCTTACAAATTAATACAATTAGCACAATTTAAAGACATACCAATATCCTCTCTAGCCTAAATAGTACAATTGTTCCATTACAAATTAATTGGTTTCTCTTATCACCTATTAACTAGGGCATTAGTCTCATTAACCATGATAACTAGTTTTTTCAATTGCTTATTAACCGGAGCACTAGTTTCATTAACCAAAATAACTAGTTTTTTCAATAGCTCATTAACCAAGGTACTAGTTTCTCCAATTGTCTATTAATTAAGTCACTAGTTCTATTAATCAGGGTAACTAGTTTCCCTAGTATTCCATTAACCAGGGCACTAGTTTCTTTAATTGTCCATTAACTAGGACAATACTTTTGTTAACTAGGGTAACTAGTTTCTCCAATAATTTAATATTTTTCAAATAAAATCAAGATACATTTAAAGAAAATTGCCATTATAATTAAAAAAATATTTTAGTTTTAAGGTCTCAAGCACCTACCTGATGTGTAAGCACATGATATGATTCCCTATGGCTTAGTATATCCTGAGCCCTTTCCTGTACCAGCAAGAAGAATATATCATTTTCCATTCACTCACTATAAAAATTCAATTTTTTTATACAGATTTTAAATTCTTAAATCAATTGCATCGAAAATTTCAAATTATTACCATGCATAAATGCTCTTAAATAAAATCATAATTTATTTTTTTAGCAAAGTTCAATACCATCTCCAAATTGCTCAATTTATAGTCAATTTTTTTCTTTCAAACTAATGTTCACCCAACAAACACACACACACAAGAAAAACATGTATATTATGAATTTTCAAAATTTATACTTTTCTCCATCTTTTCTTTATTAACAAAACTTACATCTCATACATGCACTAACCATTCATGTCAACATGTTTTACACAATTTCTATATTAAATTCATCAATTCATCATCCTAACACATAAATTTCATGGTATTGTGTTTAATACACTCACTTCCTTCAATTTTAACATTGGCCAAAACTGCCCCCTCAACACTTTTTATGTATTTTTTTTTCAATTAACAATATCATTTCATTACTCAAATCTAATTACTAGCAAACACAATTATACATGATTTGGCTATCAATTAATTCAAACAACCCTAAACATTCAATTTTCATCCATAACTAAATTTTTCATCACGGTAGAAGGTAAGTGTTCTTCATTAATTCTATCAGTTAATTGACTAAACCAATTATTTCTTCACAAATATATGCATTAAAACAACCCAATATAAAATTCCTCATCACTTAATACAACACATACAAATTCAAAGGTATAAACATCACCCCAATCAAATCAATTACCATAAACAAGTTCCTGACTCTTAAAGAATGGAAAACCATGGATTGAACTCAAGTGAAACTAAATTCTTCTTCCATTCCTTTCCAATCTTCCACTTCTCTCTTTTAACCTTCTTGTTAATTTTCTAACTCTTCAAAACCTCTTTTAACTCACTTAATTTTCTCTCTTTGATCACTATAAAATCTTCCTAATTACTTGCTTTTACCTTCAAGGTATAGATTTTCAAGAGTTTAGTTGGAAAATCTCGAGAACCCTAATTTCCTATTTTCTTCTTCATGTTGTTGGCCATATGGCCCTGTGAAAGATGTTATGTTTGATTTATGGCCTAAGGCTACATTAACACCCTAATTTTCTTGAATTAAATTTGTCCTCACTCATCTCTTGTATTTTTTTCTATCTTAAACCCCATTAGTTCTTTCTTTTTTCCCATTTAATCATTCTATTTATTTTAAGTATATTCAATCACACCTCTCCCAATTAATTACACCTCTCAAAAAAAGTTTAATCCATTTATCACCAATTAAATATCGCAATATTCCTTTAAACTAATTACAAAACAAAAAAAGTAAAAAAAAATCATCAAAAAAAACTCGCAAAACCCGTGTCTAAATAATGAGATCGAGATAAACCGATTAAATAAAAATTGAAGGTAACCACAATAATCATGTAGAATGATAGAGTCGTAAGAGAAAATAAGGGGAAGAGGATTCCTAACTATATTAACACTTAAAACTTGTGACCCATATAATTAAATCGAAAGCATGATAAATAGAAAAAAGGTGAAACCTAATCCCGAACAAATCAAACACTAAAGGATGTAACCAGGAAAAAAATGATGATATAAATAATATAATTAAAAGAAGGAGGGTGAAAACTGGAATTAAAAAAAAAACTTTGAGGGGAATTTAACAAAATAAATTAGAGGGTTAAATTGAAAAACAAAACTTCAACAAAAGAAAAAAGAAATCAAAAGAATGAGGGTTAAATTGAAAGGGAAAAAAACATAAACTTTGATTGAAGGACAAAATTGAAAACCAATAAAACTCTAACAAAAAAGCCAAGGGTCAAAATGAGAAATCAAAAGAATAAGGATCGAATTGTAAAAAATAATATATGACAAATTATAATTTAAGGACTGAATTGAAACCATAAAAAAACTTTTGTAAAAGGGTCAAGGAAGAAATTAAGCAGTCCAAAACATAAGGACTGAAATTGAAAAAAAAAGGATAGACATGTACTTACTCTAGGAGAGGGAGAAAAGTAGGAAGAAAAACTAAAACGCCAACCGGCGATAAACTACCCATCAAACGCCATCACGTGCTACACGAGGAGGAATGGAACGCGATGACACTTCTATGGACATGATAGAAGACCAGGTTTAGACAATCGCTAGCGTTGCACACGCCGCTTAAAGAGTGTGGACGCTACCAACGCGTTGGCTCATAACTACGTGCTCTAGCACCTTTTCAAATAAAAAATAAAAAAAATTAATGCAAAATTACTAAAACACCCCTTATTAACCTGGATAATGTGAAAGTACCAAAACACCTCTTAATGCATAACTGACATTTTGTGTTTTCTAAGGATACATGCATATTTTTATTGTAGCTTAAGAAGTGGAAACCCTAAAACGTTATTGGTTAACAGCTCAATTACTTTCTGACTTTCAATAGGTAAAGAAGTAATTTTACTATTTCAAAGGTTGTGAAATGTCAAAAAAAACCCCATGATCAACAAGTCTAATTTTTGTTGACCTTAGGGGTATAATAGTTTTTTTTATTATACAATTAATTTTTTTTAAAAAAACTAATACATTCTTGTTTAATTTTTTAATTGCCAATGAACATATAAAAAGACCATAACATTCCTACGTACATTAAAGGCTTCTAGTGTTTTCAATAGAGCAAAATAATAATTTTATTTATTGGGAAAAAACAAAAATATCCCCACCCCAAGCCTTCATAAATGAGAAAATCTACTGCACAAGTCTACAGTAAACTATTTCTCACGATCTACAAATGGACATGCACAATGGTTTCTCCCACGTGATTTAGAGTTACTGTTAATATTAATATTAATATTAATGCTTCCTCCCCGACACTTTAACTCTTCTTCTCTTAGCCTAAGATTTAGTCATTGGTTAGCTGTGAAGGGAATGGATAGCCCACCTCCTTCCCTTACGAGGACCCATTGCCAACACATGAATTTCAAAAACTACCAAATTTGATGTACAATTACTATTATTACATCCGCTGAAAATTGAGTTATATATGGACAGAGATGGGTGGCCCTTTTCTTGTTTTTTTTTTTTTAAATAAAATAAAATAAAAATGGAGTATAGATTTCTCATATAATTTTGGAGTAACTGAAGAAAACACACTCCTGTCCGAAGAGCCAAGGAGCATTTTCGAAGGTGGAGTTCTTTCTTAATAATTTGGAGTTATCGCAGACAGACATTGGGGGGCTCGTGCCTGTCACGTGCTTCAACTCCTAGTAAAGTCTACCTGCTGGATCTCCTCCCACGCGATACTGTACTCATTTTACAAGGGACCGAACAAGAGAACGAGGAACTACAGCTGAATTTGTGCTTTGCAGGGCCTCCCTCGGTATTTTTTCGTATTAGCATGGAATTTTAAAAAAGTTTACAAAATAACATAGTTTAAAAAAAATGGATGAAATAGAACAATTTATACATTGGTAAACGTGATATTCAAATTTATTATTATTAAAAAACATGATATTTTTAAAAAATTATGAAATAGATTGCATGAATTATTATAAGAAAAGACTTGAGAGAGAAAAAAATACAGAGACACATCAAAATCATTAATATAATGAAAAAGTTCTCAATAAGATAAATTTAATGATATCAAAGAAGTTACCAATTATAACCAGAATGAGTCATACTTGCCGTTAAAGATAAGTGATCAACGGTGACCTTTTTTAGTGTCATTGTATTTTTCTCGTTGGGATATTTTCAATGCTAGTGATAATGTCATAATCAGTGCTTTAATTAACCTCAAAGATATCTTTTTTTTCTCTCTCCTTATCATCATTTATGCAATTTATTTCATAATTTGTTTTTGAATGTCATGTTTTGAATAATGATAAATTTAAATGTTATTTTTTTCACTTGCGAGATATATAAACTATGTTATTTTGCTAATTATTTTTTAAACTATTTTATTTTATCATTTAAAAAAAAAACATGCTGGTTTTAAAAATAAATAAAAAAAGCCTCCTCTCACATCTCACTGCTAATAATTTACTACTTATGGCTTCGTTCATATTTTCACTTGCCTTATTCATTAGAAAGTAAACAAGTGTATAGTCTATGTTATGTGTGGTGGGTAAGATTATTATTATTTTTTTTTGAATGTAATAAAGAATATCAAGTTGAAGAGAAATATTTAACAATCTTAAAACATTTCAATTTAATTTCTTACTTAATCTGAGTTTAAAATTAAATCATATAAAAATCAATTCAATATAACCTATTTAAATTGACTGGTTCAAAGATAATCTGACTAACATTAAAAAAAAATTGATAAGAAAAAAAATCCAATCCTAATTGCTTACATAACACAAATTTAAAATTAAATTTATTAAGAATTGTCCTAACATAAAATGCAAAGATAACCAGAATATCCTGTAAAAAAAGTCAGCCTTTGTACGTCCTTGGTAAAGGTTTATTTGAAACGAGTCCAATGAGTCCATGTATATCTTCACCAACTTGAACCATTGCTGCTGATCCATCATATTAATTATACAGGCAATATACTGGACATTATCAAAAGCCCCAATAGAGCTCATCTTCATTTCTAAGTTGCCACGCGACCTCTACACCAATGCTACTGAAAACTTATCTCAATAGTGACTTGATCAAGTTATTGGTTAAACCAATAAATTACTAGTTGGGCAACATGGTCAATCATGTTATAAATAACCAGTGATCATTTATTCCTCTTACGAGTCAAAATAATTTTTTTAAAAAAATATTAAGATATTGTTAACATGTTTTTGAAAAGAAAAAAATAAATAGAAATTGATCCAATATGATCCGGTTAACTTGACAAGATAAGAGACAATCTAAACAATAAAAAAATAATATAATTTGACTAAAAAAAATTTAAATAATATTTTTTTAAAAAAAAATTTGAATAATATATTTATTTTAAAATATTAAGACAACGATATAGTGGATCGACTCGGATCAACACAGATTAACATGTAAAAACAGTAAAATACCGAACCTAGCTCTTAATCTCAATTAAACGAGGCAAGAGTTGCGCTCAATTTGGTTAAGATATTATATTATTTGTGTTTGACTGCTAGAGCTTCTTAACCTGGTACAAACAAGTCTCGATTCTTTACCAAAACTGAATTCGATTGGAATCTCCATAATTTGAACCTCATTGATGGGATCCAAAATGTATTGATTATATAATCATTATCATCAACTCGATCTGTCTCTTCAGATCTTATGAACCATCGAAGTTGTGGCGTCTTTTGACTTATGGATACCTTCAAAATTTTATTTCTTAGAGGGGGGTGTTGGAGAAAGGAGCTTTAAGACCAGGAGGCAATGAAGATGCTTCACACGCCACAAAAGCTAGTGAAAAAGGATGGTCCAACAACAGTAGACAACGTGTGCGCTTGATTTGATTTTTAAACTATTTTGGCTGGCTGGATAGCTAACAAAGTCGAATTTCATAGTATCCTAGCTAGGAGTTGGGATATAAACAAATTCCTCCAAAATCCACTGGTGGAGGAGCTTTTGTACAGTACATACAGATTTGAAAGTTGAAATAAAGAAATTTGGAAATACTTTCCTTTTCTTTTTCTTTACACGCGAATTGCTCTTTTCTCTTTTTCGTGTTGGGTCATTAAAGTTAGATATATGTGCCTTTCTTACAGCAAGGAGCTTTTGTGCTTTGCATCCTTCAATTTTTTTAGGTAAATCATTAAAACTTCCCTGAAGTTTGGCATGATTAGGAGTGATTATTTTTTGTTCGGTTTGGTTTTTATCTAAAAAAATAACCAAACTGTTCAAAAAATCAAAACTAAACCGAAACCGGTTCAAACCGACTGGTTTCTGTTCGGTTATTTTAGAACAAAAATCGAAACCCAACTGATTGATTTCGGTTCGGTTATTTTTTTTATTAAAAACAAAAAACTATATTATTTTTTGGGGTTTTTTTTTGTAATTTCTAATGGGTTTGGATTCGGTTTGGCTTGGTTATTAATTTTGGTCCGGTTTGGTTTTTCGGTTTCAGACTTATGAAACCGAAACTGAACCGGTCGGTTTTTTAACTATTCTAATAAGTTTAATCGGTTTTTTTTCACGGTTCGATTTTTTCAGTTATTTTTTTCTAGTTTTTCTGGTTTAATCAGTTTTTCGATTTTTTTATTCACTTCTAGGCATAATTAACATTAATCCTTGCTTTTTTTTTTTCTTTTTTTCTAAACTAGACAGCCTTTGTAATGTATTCACCTTAACTAATTCTTCTATTAGGTTGCTATTTGCCTGCTACTCAAATGTTAACATGTCAAAATTTGAAGTTAAAAAGATTATGTGATACTGTAAAAAATAACCCTAGACTTCACTTTATTCTTTTCTCGTTTTCTTTTCATAATGATATCTCTATTAATGGAATGCACTTTTTTGACATTTAGTTAAATAAATAAGCAATATTGTATGTTGACATGAGTGTGTGTGTATATATTTTGGCACATTTTGTCTTTTTTCGAATGTAAAGTGTTTGATCTACGAAAAACCAAAAGATGTAAATATTGAGTAGGCTAAACCGTAGGGAGGAATTGGTAACTTGACATGTGTAGGTAATTCGGCCTTTTTATTCTGTAAGTGAATGACTTGTCAAATGACAAGATGCTATTGATAATAATAAGAAAAAGAAAAAAAAAAATTAAAGAAGAAAGTTGGTTCGGTCAAGGCCCACCTGAGCTCAATCTCTTTTTTCCCCCTCTGAACTTGATATAATCTTGTTAATTGTTTATGAATAGTGTTTGTTAGGAAAAACTCATTCAAAATGAGTCTCAGGCTCGAACATATAAATTTATGTTCGTTTAGACTAAACTATATCCTCTTCTCTCTTTCTTTTTTATCTCTCTTATTTTTTAGCTTGATATAGTCTCATTTACTATTCATGAATATTGATAACAATGCAGAGCTCATTCAAAATGAGTCCTAAATCCTTAGACTCGGTTAGATTGAACTTCATCCCCCTTTCTTCCTCGTCTCTCTTCAGTAGGAGAGAGAAAATGTGGTAATGATATATATATATATATATATATATATATATATATATATATATATATATATATATTACAAATGAATACTAATTTTTTTAACTCATTCGAGCTACAAGGTAGCTCAAGCTACTTTCTCTCATATCGTTTTAATATTTATGAATGGTACTATTTACATGATATTATTCATGATATTGTTAATCACTATTAATATTATTCATGAATGGTATTTTTCTAGATATTTATCAGATGTTTTTCAAGTTATAGATTCTCAGATTTTGAGAGAGAGAGAGAGAGGTATGAACACTTACCTCTACACTTCTATGTTATATAAAGAACACACATTTCTTTTCTGCATAAAAAAAAACATAATTTATATCTTCTTGAATTATTACTTGTTTGTCGCTTAAGAAAAACTCAAATATTAAATTAAGTATTAGAGTATCTCTTTTTCTATGAAAGATTACTGAAATTCATTAACTGGAAAAGTCAACATTTTTCTATGAAATCTTTCCATGACTTAATCAACTATGGATGCAAGTGTTTGATTTAGAAAAAAAGAAGAAGAGAGGATGTAAGTGATAATTGGACTAAACCTCATGGAGGTGTTGGTAATTTACCCATCGTTTCCCAAATCAAAACATGACATCATATGAATTGACGACACATCGTTTTCTATTTTTAAGTCAACGGTGTGACATTTTGAAGAACGGTGAATAGTAGAAAATAGTGAAGTTTTTGTATCAATTCAATTCAATATTTTCGTTTTCTTCCCACTAGCTTTTGCCTCCTTTTTTTCGTATTACACGAATGGATTGTGGCAGACATCGAGAAACCCACACGAAGTGGCATTGAAGATTTTCATTAAAAAAAAAAAAAACAAGAATTGCCACCTGATCAGCTTAGGCATTTTTTTCATTACCAATTTTGTCTTTGTTGCTAGGCCCAGACAAGTGTCCAAATTAATTTTAGGCCTTGCCTATAAGTCTTCTGGACTCTTTTGAGCCCTTGAAGTTGATTGTCTGTTCTAACCTGATTTAGTTCATAGCTGAAGAACAGTTGGAAGAGCCCAATGACCACTCCATCCATCCATCCATCCATCCATCCATATAAAACTGGCCAGAGACTAGATATTATCGTGAGGGAAGGGAACTCGTTAGCAAAATACCTTGTCCTTAACAATCCAAAGATTTATTCATGCCTTCGCTAATGGTAGGAGCAACATTATATATATGCATTAAAATAAAATTATCTGAGAACTTTTAAAATTTTATAGATAAATTTAGAGTTGTTTAGAGATTTATTACTTGAAAATTTAATGTTTTTCGACTTTAAATAATTTCTAAAGGCTGAGTTGTCCCAAATCATAAGCCATTAATTGTTCGGCCTCCAACGATAATCCACATGAACTATTCATGAGAAATTTTCTAAATCTCTTTTTAGAAAAGATGAATTCCTATACCTAGAATGCTAGTTCTAATTTTGTATTTATGTAGTTTTTTTATCTTACAGACAACAACTCTAAAAAATAAAAGGCATATCTTATTATTTATAGGGAAAAGTAAAAAAATCCTATAAATTAGTAAAATATAATTTTTTTTCCCTGAATAATATCCATATATTAATTCGGGATAATCTCAGAAATTAATTCAATGAAGTCCCTACTTGATTTTTTTAGGTCTATAAAGATAATCTCTGTATTAATTATATTCTAGTTCTTAATTTCTAAAATATATTTTAATTAAATCATACTTAATTAAATCATCTTAGTTTAATTTCTGGCTAATAGTTTTTAATATGTGTGATCCATTAGGTTCCTTATATATGGGACCAAATATAAATTATAATTATAATTAAATATAATTATAATTAAATATAATTAAATAAATTAAAAAATAATAATTTACATTTGAAGATCAGGTGCATCGTCTAACAACGTGTTATGATCTCCCAAATATTAGAAAAATCATTCGTGGTTTGATTTAACCTTTTAGTGACCGGTTTTTCAGTGAAATTAATATTATTTCATTAATAACATTAAAGTATTGAGTATGTCTGCCATGTTAAATCATGTTTGTTCTCTACATAATAGTCATTGATCGTTTGAATAAGATTTAAAACTCTTTTCAAATTTCATTCCATCTTGGCCAAGGATTTCTTAGTCAATACTATTTGAGAACAAATGAAACATTTTTTTAATTTATTTAGGGTGATGAATCATCTCTTGATCAATCAAAGACCTTCATATAGTTTATGTTATATCTAATGTCTTCCATATCATAAGGACTTAGTGATCTCAAGTCTAAGGGTTGCTTACACAACCGTCACATGAATCTTTCCAGAGATATATGTGATTTTTTCATATGAAATTCTCATACGAGTCAATTCAATGTACATGTTTTATGACAAGCACCTACATATTAGTTCTAGGTATCCCTTATATTTCAACTTATGAGAATAAATATTTCATTTTATAAAGGAAAGAACATAATATGTATCTATCTTTACAATTCTAATGAATGTTCAATATTTAAGAGATCATCGACTAAGAATATTTTATGAACAATGCTTTGATGTAATAGAAATTCTATAATTATAATACCTTTATATTTTTATTTGCAAAACATTTTTGTCTCATAAATTTTATATTCACTCTAGATTCATTAATCTAATATTATATGAATATTGAAGATAAATTAAGATTTTATTATTAATAAATATATGTTTACATGAATATAATAATATCACATGTAGCTAACTGATCGGCTACAAGACATATTAAATTAACAGGTGCTCCACTTATGACCCCTCAATCTCTCAACTTTACATCTTGCATTTTTTATTCTTAATCCTAAATCCTTCTTTGCCATTCAACTTCACTTTCACTCTCTATCACCACCACTTCACTCCTATTTGGTATTAAAAAGAAAAACTTTAAAAGAGACAAATTTATTTTTTATCTATACCTCTTTAACCAATTATATTTTGTCTCTAGGTCTCCTATTTAAAAACAATAACTAAATGCTCCTTATCTTGGATAAGTTAGGGTATTCAACCCTCGTTGCTTTGCGAGCAAAGCATTTACAAAGAAAATGAATGTTTGTTGAACCTGTTTCTGGATATTTCTTCATTAGTTAATTAAATCATCCAATCTCTTGCTTGGTTCGAAGAAAAGTCATTTAGGGCATTGGTAGGATTTTGAATATGGGATTGCCTCTATGGAGATTTAAGTCCATTTTGAGGCTGAGATGCCTTAGAATTGTGAGTTGTGGTACACATCTATGTTATCGTTGTACACAATGTTGTGAACAAATTTTATTTTATTTTTTATGTTGAGCTTAGTTAATAGGTTCAGAAAATGAGAGTTTGGTCGCCAAAACTGTCTAGAGGAAACAAATATAGGAGATTTCAGGCTGAGATGATTGAATTTTGTTAAGCTCAGGTTTTGGTTTTTCCACTGAATGTTTTTATTGCTTGTTCAAATTGCTATTTCATATGCATGTATACTAGGTTATAAAAAATGTTTTGTTTCATGCACCTATTTTTGCAATCAAATGATAATCTTTTTTTTTTTTTTACATTTTTACCAAAAAATCGAGGAGTTCAAAAATTATTAGAAAGTTCAACTTTCCTTTATCATCGAAGAGATTAGTCAAGCAACAGAGTTTGCTGGTTGTTATCTTAACAAGAGGCTCCTATGCATTCTGGTTGATTTCGTTGCTTCAGGCGAATACTCTCAAATAGAGAAACTTCATCTCGTTTATTGTGAGAGAAATTTTCTTCCAGAATGGTATATGTGTTGGCAGACGAAATGATGATCTGAGATTAATCTATGCATGAAGCTTCCGTACCCGGTAATATTTAACTCTCTATTTTTCTTGTTCCATTGGTGTAATGCATAGCTCTCTTTCAGTCTGAGCAATGCATCTTCCACCCATCCCGAGTTGGTTCTATTGGCTGGCTTGCGGCAGAGGAACATGCATAAATCTGATCAGCTAGATGTGGCAAGTATTGGTAATTATAACCCGAGCATTGTAGATTTTTTATATATAAAATTGTTTTTCGAAGAAGAATAAGTTGACTTTGATAACCTTCACCTATTTTGTTTACAGTAAGATGACTTTGAGCAGAATGATGTTGTTGAGAATAAATCTTGTTCTTGATAAAAAGGAAGATGACAGTGAAATGAAGCTGATTACTCACCATGGATCATGCTCTTTCAGATAAAATCGAATCTAGACTCTGTTGATCGTACTTTGCTTCGTCACTATTTTCTTCAGCTTCTCTTTTTAAAGATTTTCACCAACACACCGTCTTCTTTCTTCTTCTTTCTTAATTTTGTCCCATAGATGAAAACTCCACGTCCCCATCCCCACCAATATTATTGTGGCTGTGAATATTACTATCCAACAGGATATGCTCCCATCTGTTTCTGACAGAGGCTGAGGCACTCTCAAAAAGTAACTCTCTCATCTTGTTGCTGGCAAAGAACACAAACGGGATTAGTCCCTCACCTCCAAGCTGCCCAGCTTTAGTGGAAAGCCCATCCAATGCACTGTGTTTTGGTATGAAACGAGAACCCCACAAGATCTCAACATTTGTAGCTTTGATCCTCAAGCTACCCCATGGATTTTTTATTGAGAAATTCCCGTCAACACCAAGCTTCCAGGAAATGGAGTCCTCTTCTTCACTATTAGGATACATCATCCCACAAGCTGTTGCCTGAATATCAACAAGTCCATCGTTACGAGCATTAAGCTAGCTATCCCAAAGAAATTCCTATTATTAACATCTGCAACCTTTGCACCTGAAGATATATAAGTATTGAACATGATGCTGCTAAAGCATCATGGAATACTTATTGTCCCACCCAAAATGTTGTTCTTTGTGACTCATAGAATTCGATTCCCACTAAAGCATAAAGGAGGAACTACATTAATCCGGGAAAATTATTCTCCCTATTCCGGTCTTTATCAATGCTTGGCTTTTGTCACTCCATTAATTTTTCCAGCAAATCTTTTAGCACAATCTTACCATTCATCATTCATCCTTCTTCTTATAACAAGTTGATACCACTAAATAATAACATAATCCTATGACAAGTTAATTCAATCAAATAATAACATAATTAAGTTATTATACTTTCTTTACCATTTAGTAATGGTTACAGTAAGAAATTAACTTCATTTTCTTTTCTCAATTCAAATAAGCTTCCATATCATTTTTGTCTTAAACAACCAAAATCTTTATCTTAATAATGCCCAAATTAATTAATTTCTATCCAAATTATCCCGAAATCCATTCTCCATATCTACCCTCCTATGACCAAATTGCTTAAGTAGTTGAACTATCATCATGGTTACCATATGTATTTTCAGCTATAAATTCTTTTGGATGTGAATTAACTTGTTTTATAGACCTTATTCCTTTCAAACCCCTATGGTCTGGTTCATCTTAAAAACTAGCTATTTTGATTTGTAAACCAGTCACCCACTCATTACCTTCACCTCTAATTTTTTTTTTATTTTATGTCCAAATAACCCAGTTCAGGATTATTCCTATTTCTTGGTGGTGATGATCCACTCTTAGTTGACATCGTCAAAAGCTAAAAATTAAGTTGGTAGAAATACACACACACACACACACTCACCTCACACACTCTATTACATGTTTACAATAGATTTCACACCTCTTGTGTTTCACATAAATTTTTAGTTTTTCATTCAAATATGCTTACCTTTGCTTTTTACCACTCAATTCTCTAGTTTTCAATTCTTTAAGGAGCTAGGTCACAACAAATAAAAAATTAATATCTTAATGGTGTAATCAAATAATGCAACGGCCCAGGAAGTAGTAAAAACTAAAAACTATCAATATGAAATCATGAATATCAATACGAATTCATTTGAAATATTAAAAATACGAAGATAAAAAAAAAGACCATGAAAGTTAAGAAACTATGGAATACGATTTAAACGACTCAAGATAACAAAAGAACTTTTAATCTTTTTATATATATGGTAGTTGAAACTAAAAAAAAATAATGATGCAAAAACTACTTTTTTTTAATTTTCAAGAAAACCCAACCAAATAAAACTAAAACATCCAAAATCAAGATTAATCTTTTGAAACCCTAAGAATCAATATTTTTATTTCAGATTTAAAGCAAAAGTGGCCATATTCTATGTTTCTTGATCAAGATTTGAGATAAACCTTAAAAGTTTCTTTTTTGTTACTTTTCTTTTGTTCTTTTTTTTTCCTATATAAGACTTTATTGAATCAGAATCACAATTAATTAATTTTTTTCTTAAACTTGAAGTCGTGACTAGTTCTTAGAGAAGATAAAGAACTCGACAATAATGGATTATACAAAAACTTGAAGATAAAAATGATATAACTTAATTAATTTAAAGCCTTGTTATGATACAAACTGCCGCACCCTCGCGGCGGAGCACGGCGTCACGACGACCCACGATCTATTTTAGGGTTTTTGCTTATTTTTGGATAAAGGAGTCGCCACCTAGTATTATGGTCACTAGGAACCCTAACTGGTTTTTCAAAGATTCTAAGATAAGGGATTGGTTGCGTAAAGGGAAGGTATTAGCACCCCTAGTATGCCCAACCTAAGGCAAGCTGCTTGATGTTTGGTTTACCTTATAATTGCTATGGTATTAGTGTTTTCTACTCCCATCGGTTTTCCTAGGATACGTTTTACTATGATGAACAAACTCGGACTGAAAGTCTAAAAAGAAAGAACCCTTGGTCAATGTGGATCACACCCTTAGATGTGTCTACAAAGTACTAAGGAGAACCAATAAAAATCTCTTGAAATCTGTGTTTGATTTAGACTAAACTTATTAAGATAGAAATCCAAGGAGATTCCATGTGCTTTAAAAGCTCATTTTTCCCTTAGTATTTCAAGAGTTTGCGACTCGTAAATCGCAAGGAGGAGGGACAAAAATTTAGAAATCTGAGGAAATTCAGGGTGCCTTAAAAGCTTATTTTTGCCTTAGTGTTTCATACTCTCACGGCTCGTAAACCGTGGAGTTAAAAATTGAAATGTCCTCAATTATAATCAAGGTTTCTTTTAAGGATATGTGATGACTTATTATTCTTAAAAAATTATTTTGGATATTGACCACTTATAGTTTCTTTATCTAAATATTATCAGTGAATAATAACAAGTTATTCTCAATAATATTTTGGATATTCATCCATTTGGGATTTCTTTATTCAAACATTAATGGTGAATAATAGATGAATTCTCCCCAAAATAAGATTTTTGTATTTTTTGGAATATTGGCAAATACCCTTTGGAGTTTTACAAACATGTTGTAAAATTCAGAAATGCAAGAAAATAATTTTTGTTGTGTTTAAGAAATCCATGCGAAAACATATTTTCGAAGCCTTGGTGTTTTTTATATATAAAAAGAACGTTCATAACATGTTAGGGTATTGGCTATATGCATGAAAACCTTTTTTTGATATATATGTATATTTGTCACATTGCATCGAAAACCAGACATTCTAAATATGAGATTGATATTCTTTTTACAACATAAAAAAAATTCAAACTTTAAAATAAATATGCCAGAAAATAAATCTCTTTCTCTTTCTTTTATTTTTTTCAAAAAAGAAGAAGTAGGTTCGGCCGGGTCACTTGCCCAAGCAAGTGACCCGGCTGACACAAAAGGGCGCAATTAAAGTTTAAGGAAAGCTGGTGAGTTACTGTTCAAGTGAATTAATTCACTTGAACAGTACAATCACAAAGGAAAATGCCTACAAAGAGACCCTGTTACTGTTCAAGTGAATTATAATTCACTTGAACAGTGCAAACATAAAGGAAAAAAATGCATGCAAGAGGTGAAGAGAAACAGACCTGGAGATGAAGAAGCTACAACAACGTTGAAAGCGTGATGGTTGCTCAGTCTGTGTTCATCTGTTTTGAACCTTTTCCTTCTGTTCTGTATTTGTGTCTGTTTCTTGCCTTTTCTTTCCTCTGCGTCTTCGTCACTCTCTCTCTACTGGTTCTTGCACTTTCTTCTCCCCTGTTCTGCAGATTTTATTTGTAGAAAAATGGAGTAAAGATCGAAAGTCAGTCCCTACTTCTTCCTTGTTTCTCCTCTTCTTTTTTTCGTCTTTTATTTTCTCTTCTTTCTCTTCTATTGCCTGACTTCCTGATCTCACAGCAACGCAAGGATGAAGGAAAGAAACTCCCTCTGCTCTCTGCATTTTTTTTCTCTCCTAACTACCTACCTCTCTTGCGTTTTTTCTTGTCTTTCTTTTTTCTGTTTTTCACCCCCCTTGTCTCCCAGCAAAAGAGGTTTATATAGTCTAACATGTAGCTCTATTTAGGAAACAAATATTACATTAATTCTAGGTTGTAATCTCGGGTGAGCAAAAAATAGAAAACCAGAATATTTGATTCTGATTTTGTGATCATTAACGATTTCTTTCCAAGTTAGAGGATGATGCGACTCCTTTTCATCCCTCCATAGATGGGACCATAAGGCACCGACTGTTTCTTTTTAAATGAGGAAAAAAAACGTGGTTTGTAGATAAAAGGAAAGAAGATAACCGGGATAGCTGTGTAGATAAAAAGGAAAGAATTGTAGATGAGGAGGCATTGTTTTCCTTTTCTGATCAAATCCTCGTTTCTTCAATTTCTTTACCCGGCAAAATTTCTTCTAATTTTATCTTCAATCAACTCCCTTATTTTAGCACCTTTTCCATTTGGTCCTTAGTCCAAAAAAGGGATTTCAAATTGGCCTGCAATTGGTCTTCAAACTTTAAGCATCTTACAATTGTGTCCCTGCAAACTCGGGCAAAAACTCCTCTCACGGCAGGATTCCCTGCTTTCACACTAGATATTCAAACGGGAATATCTTGAATTTCTGATATCAAAATCAAGTGATTCAAAATTAATTATGATATTTTTAATTAATTAAAAAGATGTTAAAAACATTGAAAACCTTAATAAACATTTAAAACTTTAAACTATCCAGTTATTAGGAAAAGAAATTGAACAAATTGATTTATTGAATCTGGTTATTGTTTATGCCATAAAAATAATCCTTTTGAGTCAAAAAATTATTTTATAATAAATTTATATCTAGATATAGACTCAAACTCAGCTAAGTCGAGCACGCACATGTTATTTGAACCCGAAGCTCACTAAGCCTAAGGCATCTCTAAAAGCTTTAGTATTTCACGAGTTCAATTTTGATTTTTTAAAAGTTTTCACTTTATACATTTTAAGAAAATCTTGTAATTTTTTAATGTGAAATAAATATTTTTTTAATTTGAAAAAATAAGCCATCTAGAGTTCTTGATTATTTTCTTATTCTATCAAAAATAATTTTAAACATATTTATATTTAATTTTAAAATGCTTTCATTAAAGAACAATTTTTAACAAATTTCAAGTAAACCCCACAGTAAAATTTACTTCAAATATGTTAATTAACTGTGTTCTTAAACGAATTTTCTATCACCCAATTTAGCAAAACATGTATAGTTTGAGACTGAATATTCATTGATTTGGAGATAAGAAATATATCTATAAAAAATTATCAAGAAAAGTTGAGAATCCCACGTTACTTATCACCAGAAGAGGGGAAATGATGGAGCAATTATACGTGCTAACAATCTTTGGATTTTCCTCCTACCATCTTAATGCACTATCACTAATTAATAATAAGAAAATATTAAAGCTAGTTTACGTAAAGTGCTTTCTCCACCAACAGCTCTGGAATACACGCATCCTACAAAACCCTAACTCGAGCATTATATTTTAGAGCAGGATGGACTCACGTTCACAAAGACATGCCAAGTAAAAATCAAGGATGAATTCAGTGATTTGCTCATTGAGCCATATATATACCCTCACCATAGAAATACTTGACGACATCAGAAAACTAGAGAGACACAGAACGTGAGAAAAAACATCGATCAGCTGGTGATAAATATTATACAAGCATATATACTTGTAGCCCTGAGCAGCGAAACTGAAGCAGAGGTGTGCCTTCAAATTAAACTTGAAGCTTTTATCCTGAAAATAACACCGAAAAAAAACAAAACAAAACAAGAAAAACACCCTGATCCTAACCTCAACCCAATTAAAAATTAACAGAAAATGAAAGTGGTGACATCATAAACAGTAATCCCAACTGGAATGACCATACCATCGCTTCCTGCATTATATATAGTCCTTGCAATTCATCCCTCTGAACCAAGTGCTGGCCCTACTGGTGTGCAGGAGCTGCTTTCCCAGCCTCGAAAGGCAACTTTATCAATCACAACCCACCAAAAAACAAAAAAGAAAGATAGGAAATCCACAAATAACAGCGTAAAGGCTTTATCATCTGACTTGGAGGGGGCCATTTGCAGTAAGTGACAGGTTGATTAAAGCAGAGTTGTACAGAAAAATCCAACTCTTTTGAAAATTAGTCTCGATGATGTCAGTTGCCAGACTAGCATTTTGACCTTGATGTGTTATTCATTGTTTGATGCTATCAAATAAGAAGACAACTTCAGGAAAGGCAAGATTTTTCTGATACTATATCGCTTCTGATACAACAGGAAAACAGACATTATCTAATCTCTGCTCTAATCTAATTCTTCTTGACTAGGAAAATTTTTATATGGGAGAGCGAGAGTAATAAAAGAAAGAAGAAAAAAAGATGATGTAAATGAAGTTACAACGTTAGAAAAGCATTTCAATGTTTACACTTTCCAAAAGACTCTCATTGGTGTCTCCCATTCAAACTTCTCTTATTTCAAGTTTTCAGCCTCAATCCGCCAATTCCATCTCAACAACAACAAAAATAAATAAAAAAATAAAGGAAACACATAACTTTTTACTTTCTTCCCACTTTTCACTCCTCCCAACGTTTATCTGGGACAACTTTTGTCTTCGCATTTGCTCCATCATCCCACATTTTGGGGCTGCTCATGCTAAACTATTCGCTATATCAATTTTTCCCATAACCTACATTAACCGATCAGATAAGCTTGGTAGCCGCCGGAAAAAGTTCAAACTAGCCGGTGGCATCGGGTCCCTAAACATGGGGTGTCGTAAATAATAGAATCCCAAGGCCACTGCTACCATTTTTGGTGGAACCACATAGAGTATCAGTGTTATAGCCAAACACACCCCTATAAACAACTTTGTGGCCCTCGGGTCTCTCCAACTGACCAAAGCTTGAACCCGCTCCCCTTGGGTTGCAAAATCACCCAAAACTGTTTGGACCCGGGCTGCCAGCACCCGTAACCTGTCATAACGGGCCCTTATAATTTCAGGTGGTTTCATACTTGGTATTGTATCAAATTCCTCATCCAATTCGTCAGGGTCAACCGTTTCCGCTTGGGATAACCGGATATCCATACCCGCTGGTATCTTCGGTCTGAATCTATAATACCAAACACCAATCAAAATCACATATAAAAACCCTGTTGGGACAACCAAATCCGGATACCAAACAAGCACCAAATATAAAGCATGAACTAATACTGTTGTAACCGAGTTCCTCCATCTCCGAATATCATCCAACCATTTAGCCAACCCGACAGCCCACGCAAGAACCGCTACAATTCGGAACCAATTAGCTTTACTCTTCCTCATGCTCCATGTATGAGAATCCGCATCCAACATATACCTAACAACTTCTGGTCCCAATGGTGGTTCGGACCGCGCAAGCCACAGAGAAACCATTCTGGTAGCTGCTCCACGCAATGCCTCTTGTTGGGCTACCCCGAGTGGGCGAAGATAGTGCATTTTAGGAAGTAATGGCTGGCCATAAGCCGCGCAAGTATCTGGCAACAAGCTTGGGCAAGCAAACCGAACCGCTAATTCGATCTCACCCATTTTCTTCAACCCGGTTCTTAATAAAACCAACAAAGGATATGAATTCGTATACACCTTGTTGCTCTCCAATGTAGATACTCGTATGCGTATTTTTCCTATGCGACAATCAGGTTTATCATCAGACATATCACCAAACATATGCCAATTGTCAAATACACCAATGGTGAGAACCGTGCAAGGATCATAGACCTGCCACGTATACTGCTCGTTCCAACGTGGATCAAAGCTATCTGTGATTGTTCTTGTGCGGACCCATTTTTTGCCAAATTTAGCCACACAATAAGCATCGGTCGAACCTTTGCCTCCACCCTTGGTCTTCATGGGCAGCAACCCACGAGCTCCTAGAATCCCCAGCTCCAAAACCCCAATAGCTGGCTTCCATAGCTGCTTAGCCGTGGGTCTAAAATCACTGCACACGTGCGCCGCTTCATCCAGCACGTGATACCCTCCCTCCAAACAGAGACGTAAGTGGATTCTCCCACGGTAGGACCCGCCAATAACACCACCACCTCCTCCCCCGGTGTCCCCACCTCCTTCCAGTGCGAACCATTTGGATGCCACGTGGCGTTCATCAATTCGTTGCTCAATTGAGCTCACAGGAATAATGATGTGCCCGAGTAGTAGTGCTTCCTTGTTTGTACGGTCCTCCACTAACAGAATCAAGGACTCTTCGAGTGGCTCGCCGGCGACAAAAATAAGGTCCTCGATCCATTGGAACGACGTACTATGATTGCTCATGGACCCTCGCCTCGTTTTCGCTGATTGGAATCCTAATTGTGCCTTGACTCTGATCTCCGGTGCTGTTAACGGTGGCAGATTGGTTGCTATGCGAAGATCCTGAGCTTCAATAACTGTCACTCTCAAATACCACAGCTTTGGGGACTGGTAAACCTTCGAGCGCGTGTGGGCGACGTATGGCGCGTCTGCGCTCCACGCTTCAGGAAACGCATCATCAGCTTGAGTCCCAATCCAAACAGAGAGCTGGATATCACCAGACACCCTACAGGAGTTCTGATCAGCGGCGGCGCCACTTTCCAATCGGTACCACTGAGGGGCAAGTGGACTGTCCGGCGGATCCCTCACCGGGACATCAGAGAGATCAAGGCAAACTCCTCCGAGAAACTGCTCCGACTGCGAGTCCCAAACTGAAATCTCTATAATGCCAGCATCGGAGGACTGTACGTCAGTCTTGTTATTATGGCCCAATGCAAAAACCTGGTGCCACTCAAACGAGCCTGGTGAGTCACCAGGTCGGTAACTCCCTGGTTTAGACCTCACAAAATGAGTTGAGGTCCTTAACTTGATAAAAGGACTCTCGTTTTGCGATAAACCACGAGCCTTGACAATTCTGATAAACAAATACTGCATTGGTTCAACAAGATCATAAGGAAGGATTCTCTCCGTCGGTTCAGATTTGAATCTGCCTGAAATTACTTTCGGAGTGAAATCTCCATTTGGCCTCCTCATTATCTTCACTCTGTTATTACCACTGGACTCTCTCGTAGTCTGCATCATCCTCACCTCTGGATGGTAGTGAGTGTGTGTTTCCATAGAATGTAGAGGAGGAGCATTAAGGCCCGGTGGCGGCTCCTCTGGAAGCGGTCCTTGTGATTGTTGTGGTGGTGGTTCCGAATGTACATGCACCACTGGCGGTGGAGACTCCTCGATAACAACTGGAGGCGAGTGAGTCCCATTCTGATGGTGTTGATGGTGGTCATTCTGATGGTGGTGATAATCGTGGTAATTAAACTCTGCATGTTCAGCGACTTGGAAAACCCTGACCTCCTCGACCATTGTGACTGCGGGAGACTTTTGCGGGTCTTGCTGTTGAGGCGGAGGTGCATCCTTCTCGGGGGGAGGTGGGGGTTGTTGCTGATCTTCTTCAAGTAACTCATCGTAATAGCAAATTCTTAGACCGATTTCACCTCTAATCCAGCTAAACACACTTTTCTTCTCTAGAGGGAAATAAACAATCCCTTCATCACCTCTTTTAGAAAACTGAGAGCCGTAGACTTTAACCCTCCCCAAGAAATGGTTTTTACGGCCACTGCCATTGCAGAATTTCTTGTCATTAAAAACCTCGATCTCCAGCTCTTCGAACTCCATGTTGCTTGGGTCGGAAACGGTGAACTCGAAGGTCTCTTTCCATACTGGATTGAGGTCTCGGTATTTTGTGGCGCTTCGTTTTCTTTGACCGTCAAAGTCTGCAATGACATAGGCGCTGGAGCTTCCCTGACCGTCTTTGGGGAGAAGATCACGTGCATCGACTACTTCTACTAGTACTTTCCGAACGGTTTTGGGTGGTTCGGTCATGTTTTTTTTTTTTTTTTCCTTTTATTACTTCATGGGGAGTAATAAACCCAAAAAATAAAAAGGTCTTGGGGTTTTGATGGGAAAGTGAAGAAAATGGGTTCTTCGGTTTGATCTGGATTTTGACAAGGAGAGAGAAGCAGGATGGATGATAGCTGATAGAGAGAAGAAAATGGGTGCTGCATCTAGCAAATGGATGTCTTTTTTTATTCTTTCGAGGCGTTGCTTTTTGAATTTGTGTTACTTTTTCTGTTGCTTTTTTGAACTTGTGTTTCCTTTTGTTATTCTTGTTTTTTAATTTCTTGTTACAGTATTATTCAGTTCTGCTTTGCTATAAGATCTTGAGAGGGAGACAGAGGGAGTGAGGGAGGGAGGGAAATGGGGATTTTGGGAATGAGATTCTTTATTTTATCATCTCTTGAAAGAAAGGGAATGGGATTCCATGAAGCTTTTTTCCCTAAAAAGGGAATGAAATTCTATCCCTTCTCACGAAGAGTTTTGGGTTATTCTACGGTACAAATTTTCTGTATGCATACTGAATATTTTATAGCCATCGAATATAATTATTATTATTATTATCATTATTATTATTATTATTATTAAATTATAAAGTTTAATGTTATTTTTTCTATACACTATCCTGCATTCCTTGTGATCCCTTCTTCTTTCCTCCTTCAAACCTCCCTTGTCTATTTCTTAGACATTATTGACGTGTTCATTTGCAGACAGGACAAGCCAATGTTTCCAAGGTATCTGGTTTTTCATTTTTTCTATTTTTTTTAATCTTTTGCTTCGGTATCTGATCTTGCTGTTCTTATGAAGGTAGAGTTGATGGGAATCTGTCAAGTTTACATTTTCTGAAGTACCTGAATTTGATGTTTGTGTTCAAGTTTTGTGCTGATTTTGGAGGTCCCGTATCAACTGCTCCGGGACTGATTTTTACTCTTTTGAGAGTGCAAAGAAGTGAGAGCCTTCCTCCCTTGCTCTGTGTTTTGTGCGATTGTTAATGCATTTGTAAAATGTCTGGTGTTTGTGCAGTTTAGGCCGGAGGTCGTTCAGAAAAGAAGTTAGATCTAAGAGAGTAGAGTAGCTAACCTCCTACCGTAATACAACTAGTTACCTCGGTGAAGTTATGTTGAAGTTTTTGTTAGAGATGCTTTTAGTTATGTTTGGCTACTGACTGAACCTGTGCCTATTGAGATCTAATATATCCATTGAATGTCTGGTCTTTTAGTGTTGTTGCTGTTACTTTTTGCAGACAGCGAGTTTTAAATTGTCTCTTTCTACATAGTCTATGATCTACTTTTCTCTGTAGATGTAAAACTCTGTTCAGTTGGGAAAATTCAACAGGATCTGTCAAAAACCTTGAACGTTTTGGTGATATTTTGTGCTGTGATTTTCTTCATTTGGTGTAATTGGTGGAGTGAATGAGTATATCCTGAAAACGCAATGTATGTTGGCATCCATAAACATGTATTTCGATGCCTTTACCAGTTCTATTCTCTCTCTGTCCAGATCTGCAATTACTTGGAGTGATGCAAATAATGCTAAAAGATACATGTACATTAAGAAGTTATCCCTCCGGAGATTTGGATTTGTAGACGGTGGAATGTAACCTGGATCCTTCTTACTCTTATCATCTCGCCAAGCCAAGCTTTTATTGTAGTCTGTCAAGAAATCAGTTTAATTTTAAAGTTTTAATGGGGAGATAATATATAATTTATATTATTTTTTAATATAGTTATTCAAGTGAAAATTATTTAGATTTTAAATTTACATAGACTCACGTTATTTTTTGCTTAATTTTTATTAAAAAAATAAAAATTAAATTTATAATACTATATCAAATAATCAATTCAACCTAAAAATTTAAATTATTAAATAAAATTTTAAAATATAAATTATATTATTCCTTGTAAGAATAAATTTGGAACAGATGCGTGATCATTATTTTTTTAAGTTGCAGTATCCAATGCTATCGCTAACCGAAAATGTGATGAAAGTCTAGGAATAGAAATTCAACATCGGGATTAGAGACTAAATTCTCACAAAACTATCAGAATGTCTGTGATTTGGATGTGTTTAACCAGACATTAATTTGTGGGGACTGGTTATTGTTAGCATTAATTCCACAATCAATCCATTCATTAACGCTGATCGAAGTTATTTTTAAATGTTGATGCATGTCTGATCTGACTGCCATTTAAGTTGAGCAAAGGGGCTGTGAAGAAAGAGCATTACTGAATGATAGATAATATTCAAGACATTGATCTTACCAGATGCAGTAACCCTCCTCTCCAAGACAAATAATTTACTGCTGATGTCTCCTCGCTTGGTATATCCTCTTTGTGAAATACCTAATGAATTATAATCATGTCCAAACTTTGGAGGTATGCAGCTTGCTATACAAGATGTCCATGTTCAGCTCCTTTCTGCAATTTGCAAATTGTTTATCGGGTATATTCTGGGAATGCAAACTCAACGCATCATCAATACCAGCTATAATTCTCTCTGCAGATCTACGGGCAGTCGAGTGTCTGCATAATTCCATCCAACTTTAGGACGTGTATGCTTTGCTTTGTAGTTATGTTTCTTTATCTCTTCTTTAGTCTACAGGGCATCACCATCTATAACAGGTGGTGTAGTTTTAAGGTCAATATTCCCTGTTGACTTTGGATTTTTAATTCTAAGTACGGGATTGCTGTAATTTTTGTTTTGTTTTTTTTTATGGTTTTTAAATTTTTTTATTTAAAAATATATTATAATATTTTTTTATTTTTAATATTAAGACATTAAAATTATTAAAAATACTAAAAAAATTAATTTACTATTTTTTCCGAACTAAATATATTTAAACATAGTTTCACGGTCTCAACCTCATGATAAATAGTCACCGAATTTTTTTTTTATATTCATGAATATATATATATATATATATATATATATATATATATATATATATATATATATATATAACTTTAAAATTTATAGGACCCATCAATAACTTTACTTGGGAGAGTTTTGGAGTGGCTTTTGAGGCACTGTGGGCTAATTTACTCTGACTAAGCCCATCTAATCAGCGCCCATGATACTTTTCCTTTTGCACCGTGTTGAGTCCAATTTCGTTTTCTTTTTATTTTATTTTATTTAAGATGCTAAATGAGGCTCAGCCACCGAAATAGTTTGAGGCATTGAGCAAGGAAACTCGAGATGTAAAATGACCATCTGAAGCATTTGTGACCTGCTAGAAGGACAGCCCAAGACGTTTGAATTTTCCAGTTGTCCCTGCGTATTTCCTTGGTCAAGCAGCGAGAATGCATTCTCTCATTAGTTTAGAGCCTTGGCATGGTCTTTGACTGAACTCAGGAGATGGATTTATAGTCTAAACACGTGAACATTGGCCGAAGGATACTATTTGCCCACCAAAAATGAAGCATCCTGTTGTGCTCTGCATTTCTGTCTCCATCCCAGTTTAGTTGCTGGAGCTAACCTTGAAGATATCGTTTTCAGTGGAATGCAATAATTTATCTGCCTTTATCTCCAATTCTCTGCATTTACTTCACTTGTATTCCTCGCTTGGCTTGTGTCTAAAGTAACCCTCAATTATTATTTCATTCAGTTCCATCAGAGATTACAGGAAGACTCGTTCCCATGCCGGTTGCCTGTTAGGGCAGTGTTAAGAAGCAACTATTTCTTTTTTCAAGGTACTAAAAGAGACATTCTCTGGATCCCACCCAAGTTTGTCTGGAGTGGCTGTCCTTACTACTACTCTGCAATTAATTAACAGCTCCAACATTCCAAAGGCATATAGGGAAATTATTTATGTTTGTTCCCAGGCACCAACTTAGATTTCCTAAAGACAAAAGGTAAAGCCAGAATTTTGCCATGGCCGGCTTTCTCAAATTTGTTCTTTCACTTTCTTAAACAATTAACTATTTTTTGTCCATTCACTTGCCGAGGGAAAAAGTATTTAGACGACTACCATGATATTAGAGAAGGATGAGGATGCCCGTGGCTTCATCAAAACAGAAGATCAGAAGCAAAGACAGATTACGAGTACCAGATATCATTGTATCAGTGGTCTTCATATTTGGCTGCTTCCTGTTCTTCATTCTCTTCATCTCACAAACGCAGCAGTTTGTTTGACTTGATGAAAGTTGAAAGCAAATCTCTGAGGAGATTATGACACGAAATTGATTTGATTTTGATTAACACATAAGTTTATACAATGATATAAAAGTACTAGCAAATATGGAACTAGCCCTCACATGAGACCGCAAGCCCTCACATAAGAACTGCGGTCGTCTATTAGAGAAATGACAAGAATTAGCTGCTTATTTTTATTTTTTTTTGTTCTTTTTTTAAGGTACAACGAGAAGCAACTATTTAGACGTTGGGCAAACCTAAAAACAGTGAGATGTAACAAGTTTCGTAGAGTGGATGTCCTCAGTGTCCAGTAATCAAGAGCTCCAACATTCCAAACTCCGAAGGCAACTAGGCAAGTCATCTCTGCCCTGTATTTTTATGCCCAAATGACCATACTTGGATTTTCGTAAAGACAGAGGGTAGGAACAACATTTGGTTATGGCCGGCTTTCCCAACATTTTTATCCAAGTTACTTATTTTTTTAGCTCCATATACGAAGGACTGTCTTTTGTCCTTTCACATGCAGAGGGGTGGAAAACGAGAAAAAATGAACTCAGAGAATAAGATGACATCAGAAATAACAGAAGAGAAGGATGATGATTCCCCTTGCTTCTTCAATACAGAAGATGAGAGGCAAAGGATCAGACAGATTATTGAATACCAGAAATCGTTGTACTGGTCTTCATCTTCACCTTCATTGTCATCTTCAACTGCTTCCTGTTCTTCATTCTCTTCATCTCACAAAAGTAGTAGTTTGCTGGACTTGATGAAAGTCGGAAGCACATCTCTGAGGAGATTATTTGACATGGAGCACACAAGTTTGGCAACCCATTTTCAGGAGTACAGTGGCTCGCCGATGATAAAGCCTATCCCTCTATGGGGCAGTGATACTGAAAATGAGGTGCATGATCCATGGGCATCCATAAGACAGATTGGGGCTTTTAGTGATCCTGGGTCCGATGAACCTAGTAAGTTTGCTTCTGGTAGCTGCAGGAACGATGATTTTGCCTCCGAGGATAAAAAGGCAAAGAATCGCAAGTTAACCAGAAAAAAGTCATTTCGTAGGTTGCCGGGATTTCGTGTATGGAGATTTAGGAGATTTAGTTTCAGGTTGAGATTGAAAAGGCTTAGGATTATGATTTGTGGTAAAATATTCTGAAATCAGATCAATGTAACCTTAGTTCTTTTCTAGTTCACGAAAAGAAAGAAAAGATGATAACCTTGGTGATGCAAATCAGGAGACAGGGGAAGAGACCCTTTAACTCACAAAGCCTACTGGATAACAGAAACGTGGGAAATTCAACGAATCTTGAGAGCTGTTATAAGCTTATTAGCTGTTAGTTATTATTATCCTAGTTAGCGGGTAGTTTCCTAGTCAGATTAGTATTAGGTATTAATTACATATTAGATTGTAATTCCTTAGCTGGAGGGTATTTAAGAGACGAACAGAACAAAAAAGATATGCAGTTTTTGTATTCTTGGCAATTGCTTTTCTTTAAACATAAATTGGAGTGATTCTTCTACGGAGAGATTCTGTGTTAATTGCTTATTGTTCTTATTAGGGTCAACGAGAGGTTGCACCAGAGGGCATTTACATTAATTTAGAGCTGTTCATGACTGTAACCCAGAGCAGTAACTCGTATATTATGTCGAACCCCCATGTTCCCAACAATTCCCCATGCCAACATACCAAATTCTAACAGTAAATCATTCATATCACCACTATGTTGGAACAACTTTCTAACCGAATAGATGTTGTGGATGAACGTCGAGCTCGAGAGGGGGTAAGATCTCCTAATAGAAGGGGGTGTGACCAACTTCGTGAGGAGTCACTGGAGGGAAATCACATAATTGGTGGGGAAAACTTGGAAACTGAATTCGGCAGAGATTTTGAGCCCCATCACCACCAAGTTTAGCTTCACAAAGATGACTTTCCGCGAAACCATGACAGGCAAGGGCTGGAGAATCAACCCATCGACGAACTCACTAAGAGAATGAAGGTGGATGTGCCTGATTTCTATGGCAAATTGGAACCACATGCTTTTGAAGATTGGTTAACAGTCATAATATAAATTGAAGTGATTCCTCTATAAAGAGATTCTGTGTTAATTGCTTATTGTTCTTATTAGGGTCAACGAGAGGTTTACTTGTATTCAAATGTTGGATGACATGCAAATGAAACAATTAGTCGCCTATAATTCAGAAAAAAAAAAAAAAATTACATCTTTGTTGCGAGAGATTTGCTTTTATGTCCTCGTTGTGATATTTACGTTGAATGGGAGATGAATGAAATCGACAAATAAAGATACAAAAAACTTTTGGAAGAAATATGGGACTTTCAAGCAACGAGTGGACTCATCTATAAACAATGGGAGGATTTTTGTTGATTCTGTATCTGATGACTCTGTACGGGTGCAGCTACCTGATTGAAGAAACTTTATACATCTCTATTCATAAATCTTCTTCAAGAGCTTTATTTGTATTCCCAAATGACACAGTTATCCGAGATCAATCTACCCATGATACTTCCCTCTTCAATGCTGAATCTACTGCTCTGCCTGTTCCATAAGTGTATCCCATAAGTCTCCCCACTTATAAGCTGAAGCAGCTTGGCATTTACTCATCTCGATTCCGCATTGCTTTCTGATTTCTTGAAAAAACCACCTATCCTATTCCAACCAACTGGATAGAATGTCATACGAAAGTCGAAGCAAGATTGTAAAGTTATATCCAGGTCTCTCAACCACTTTCTGCACAACTCTGGAGACCAAATAGGGTCCGTTATGCCCCCATTTATTTCCATCGAAAGTCGAAGCGAATTCTTCTATGAACTTGAAAAGTAGTGGAAGATTCATATCAAAGACTAGAACTGCATTGTTCAATCTTGTCCAATTCTTGGACACCAATACTTTGTGCTCCAATTGCGTTCCTCAAGCCTGCAAAACTTTTTAGGACAATGAAATCCCTCCATACTTGTTTAAAACTGCAAGTATAATGAGGTTTGATAGATTCTGATAGATTCTGAGACAATGGAATTTCGCCAGGGTCTTTGTTCCCACTCTTCATCTCTTCAAACCAAGTTTCCGCTGGAGTTTTCTTGAACATAAAGGACAAGTCAGCTAATTGCAGCAACTCTGTACTTATGGTCAAGTAGTGGTTTCAGAATCCTGCAACCTTGTATGGAATCCATATCTCTTGATAGAATCAATAAACAGCCATGAGGGTGGACTTTGAACACACTTTCCAGGGCCAAGAACTCTCTTCTTTCAAAGGATGCTACCGGCGAAATCCATGTCATGGAGATTTGAACAGTACACTCATTGCTGAAAAATTCAAGAAATCGACCATGAAATTCCTTGGTCAAGTTGTTTGACTTCAAAATCTCAAACTCCGGTGCCTTTTTTCCGAAACCACGCATTTCTTTCTTCTTCTGTGAGATTGAAGGGCGGAATTACAGAACTCTGATGTTCACTATGATCAACTTCCTTAATCACTTTTTGCATAGAACGCAGTGGTTGCTTAATGATAGCTGTCAACATGATTTGTCTTTCAGTTGTATGAACATGTAGTTCCCCAGAAAATTGTTTGGTGTCAACAAAAAATGATTGTAAAGAAACAGTAGAAATTATACTGTTTTCGTAGACAAAAATAGATTACAGCAGTGGGTGCTGTAGCAAAGAGGATAGGAGTTTTTCCACGACAGAGAGTTGCTGGTAATTAATCTAACATCTTGTGAGAAACTCTTCTCATCATGGTTGTTGTTGAATGAATGATTTTGACAAAAACAATAATATGGATATTCGTTCTTTTTCAAGAAATCTCAGAAGAGAAAGATCTTCCGCGACGGTCAGAATTATGTGAATTACATGGACACAAGTTTCAAGGAGGCTGCCACACAATATTTTTGGATGTTCTAAAGGTTTGTGCTGTGTTCCGAGTTTGAAACATCCTTCTAACCCAGGTTTAAAAGACACAAAACCTATAATAATATATATAATGGGATGGGAAGGATTACTTACGCATTTGTTTTTATTTTCTTTTCGGAATAAGTTTTATTATCTATGAACTTGTATAGAATGGAAAATTCTTGCCTTGTTAAACCCTTAAACTTTTTAATGCCCATAGGCAATAATAAATTATTTTGATTGGTAATTATAATAAATAATGTAATTACAATTGAATTATGATAATATACACACACACACACACGATCATTTTCCTTTTGCAATTCATAATTGAAATAAATATCCTATCATAATTTTTTTAATTAAGTCAAATAGCTTAAGTACGTATATGTGGTACGTAAATGAATTCTAAAAAGAGTAAAAGAAATATATAGTATATAAATATTCATATAATTAAAACATCTAATCAAGAACGAAACTAGATTTATAGTTACTTATTACTCTAATTAATTATTGGATGATTTAAATATTTAATTTATAGCCAAAAAAAAATAAATTGAGTTGAATTCCTTAAATTGAAAAGAAGCTAGCCGCCAGTAACACGGGCTCAAAGACTTTTATTATACCCAAGCTAGTAATTGATGTTTGGCACTGCTTCTGTACTTTTTAAAAATAGTTTTGGTTTACAAAATATTATATTAATATATTTTTTATGGTTTTTTTTTATAGTTTTGATGTGTTGTAATTAAAAATAATATATATATATATATATATATATATAATTATTTTAATTTATTTTCAAACAAAAATTTATTTTAAAAAAGCACCATTAGCCATAATTTTAAATACCCAAGTAAAATATGTTGTCTTTAATTTACAATATTCTTATATTCTCGGGCAAAATACTATGTGTTATTTATATCAATTAGAATACATGTTCTAAAGTGTATAGACCGCATAACTAGTTAATATTACTATTAGTATAATAATTATCATTACAAATGTTATTATCATAACTATTACTATCATTATTACTATACCTATTATAAATTTATATACCATACTATTATCAATAAATAATAACATCAACTCATACCCTAAATTTTATCAATTACACATTAATTTAATTTCCTTAAATTTTCAACAAAACCCATAATTGACTAAAATTACTTGGGTCCCAACTAATTATCCATTATTATTTTCAATTCAAATTTATTCAATCTAAATTAATACTTTTTATTTATTATCAATTCCACACAAAATCAATTTCCCTCAAGTTTCCAACTTAACCATAAAATTGACAAAAATAATTAGTACTCATTAAACCACCCATCATTTCATCAATTCTAACACACCTAAGTTACAAAATCACATTCAATTTTATCAAGTGACAAATTAAATTCATTTCTTTCAAATCTCAAACAAACTCTAAAATACACATCTTACATTAATACAACAAAATTATATTATAAAACAAGTAAAACACCTAATTATACATGCAAGTTATAAATTCTACAAAAAAAATTTAATAAATTAACTTGAAACATAAATGAGTGTTACAAAAAAATTGATGGGTTTTCTTACTTCGTGGAGTGAAACTTGAGAAAAAATGGAACTAAGAAAAGAAGGTTGCATTGGCACCGCTAGGTTGGGTGGCTAGATTTTAGAGGGGGGTTGTCGGAAAATAGAAGAAGAAGAAGAAATTGGGGGGTGGCGAAAGAGGATTGTTAGGTTTTAATTCTGTTTAAAATTGTCAACGAAAATTTTCATTGGCAATTTAAGCTAACAAAATTGCCAACACAATTTTTTTTTTAATTTTTTTATTCCATCAGAAATTATAAATGAAAATTTTCCATCACAATTTTGATTGGTGAACAGTGACAGAATATTTAGAGTTAGGGTTTGAATTGAAGAAGAAGAAAAAGAAACTATAGGGGGAAGAGAAGATTCTTGGGTTTTAATTCATTTTAAAATTGTTGATAAGAATTTTCATCTGCAATTTAATAAATCAAAAAGGCCAATAGAATTACTGATAATTAATTTTATTTTTTTTATTTCGTTGCAATTTTCATATGCAAACAATAATGGAATATTGTCCGTCGGAGTTTTAATTCATTGCTTTTTTTTTCTAATTTTCTAGTAGTAATTCACGCAGGGTGCCCTCATGTTTTTGTTTTTGTTTTCGTATGTAGGAAATAGTTATGCTAGCATGCATGGGGCTGTAATAGGAAATTTATTGAGGCATACATTCATGGTTTATATTTATTTCCATGGAAACAATGAAATGAAGGTAAAATATTGGATCGAAAGAATAAATGCGACAAATTAATTGACATGCAAAAAAAAGTTAAAGAATTATCTTAACTAGTGTCAAATTGGCATCCAGAGATCCCCTAAACACTCTAGTAGGGTTAGGGTAGGATTACAGCTACCCTTAGGAATAGGCATAATGAAAAGAGGTCACGGAAACTCCTGGGGACAACAAGATCCTTGTTTCTTTGTTACACAATCTCTGCCTAGCTCTGATATGGTAAAGGTTTCTTGATCTATTGTGAGTGATAAGGGATGTGATACAGCACATCACTCTCCATAATTGTAGGAGATAATATAGCTAAATAGATTTACATTACTCGGCTGTTGTTTCCTACTGTAACTATACCTGCACATTACTTATAAATATAATTCTCTCAGCACAGAATCTCTATGGCTTTACAATTACTTTCATGGTATCAGAGCAGTATAGGATTAACATCCACCGATCCAATGGCTTCAACTGCTCTCAATTCTTCTCTTTTTCTTCAGACAATGTTTCATAGGATCACCATCAAACTTTCTTCTACCAACTATCTTCTCTGGAGAAATCAGATTCTGCCACTCCTAAACTCTCAAAATCTACTTGGTTATATTAATGGATCATTGCATGAGCCCCTAGAATCCATCCTTTCTGATTCAATCAGTATTCCCAACCCCAAACATGCCATCTGGAAATCAGAAGACCAGCACCTACTTATACTCCTTCTTTCATCCCTGGTCGAGGAAGCCATGGTTGAAGTTCTTGGTCTCTCCACTTCTCATGCAGTATGGACTGCACTTGAATCATCCTTTAGTCATAGATCCAAAATTCATGAAATTCATCTTAAAGATGACCTGCAACATTTAAAACGAGGGTCTCGCAGTGTTACTGAGTACTCTCATTCCTTTAAAGCACTTTGTGATCAACTTGCTGTCATGGGCTCTCCTACTGATGAAATAGATAAAATTCACTGGTTTCTTCGTGGCCTAGGCTCTGAGTTTGCGAACTTCTCAACCATCCAGCTATCTATTTCTCCTCTACCTTCCTTTCGTGATCTTGTCTCCAAGGCTGAAAGTTCTGAAATTTTTCAAAAGTCACTTGAAACACCTGCTCTCCCATCTGCTGCCTTTGCTGTCACTAAAAGCCACTTCAATCAGCAACGCAATGAAGTTTTTCATAAGTTTCGTGGCAGAGAAGGAGGATCCTTCTATCCTGGACATGGCAAGGGATGTGGAAACTCTTATTCACCCCGTTGCCAGATCTGTCGCAATATTGGTCATACAGCTGCACATTGTCCTGATCGCTATGCAAAGTCAGCTAACTTTGCAAATGTTGCTGAAATTTTCTATCCCTGCTCTTCACCTCACATTGCAGCCGATTGGTATACTGATACTAGAGCTGCTGCACATATGACGCCAGACTCCTCTCAACTAGACAAGGTTGAACCATATAATGGTAAGGATTGTGTAATAGTAGGTAATGAAGCCTTTTTGCCGATTACTCATGTTGGTACTCTTTCCCCTACTCCAAATATTAATCTTTCGGATGTTTTAGTTGTTCCCCAGCTCACCAAAAATTTGTTATCCATTAGCAAATTAACTTCTTATTATCCTTTATCTATTACATTCATTGACACATTGTTTCTCATACAGAATTGCAATACAGGAAAGGTGGTGGCAACCGGTCGTAGATGGTCTTTATGTGCTAGAACATAATCAATCTGCATTTGTTTCTTCTCTTAAAAATAATTCTCTGCGTGCCTCTTACGATATCTGGCATGCATGTTTAGGTCATGTTTGACATTCTATTATTTCCTTATTAAATAAAAAGTTTGTCTTTCTGTTACTTATTTACTGCCTTCTCCCAACCTGTGTGTTGCTTGTCAGACTGCTATAAGTCACAGACTACCTTTTAATGTCAATGATCAATGTGTTTCTCATGTTTTAAAACTCATTCACTGTGATATATGGGGACCTGCTCCTGTTACATCTTTATCCAATTTTTGTTATTACATTATATTTGTTGATGATCACTCGCGGTTCACTTGGTTTTATCCCATGACATTAAAATCTCAAGCTTTTATGATTTTTAAGCAATTTCAAACTCTTGTTAAGGTTCAGTTCTCTTGCAAAATCAAAACCTTTCAAAGCAATGGGGGAGCTGAATTTACAAGCAATCAATTCCAATCTCATCTCCATGCTTCCGACATTCGTCATCAAATGTCTTGTCCATACACTCCTTCCCAAAATGGTCGCGTTGAACGTAAACATCGCCACATCACTGAAACTGGTCTAGCCTTGTTATTCCATTCTCAGGTTCCTTTATCACATTGGGTTGACGCATTCAGTATTGTTGTTTTCACCATCAATCGGTTGCCCTCACCTATCCTTGACAACCTTTCTCCCTATAAGATTTTATTTGGTAAGCCACCCGTGTATGCTGAATTCCATCCTTTTAGTTGTCATGTGTTTCCTTGCTTACGAGATTATGCACCTAACAAATTTGCTCCACGTAGCACTGCTTGTATTTTTCTTGGCTATAGCATGTCTCACAAAGGGTTTTGATGTCTTGATCCTTCTACACAGCGTATTTACATCACCCGTCATGCCCGATTTGATGAGCTTAATTTTACATTTACTAATACATTCTCTTCATGTGATCCCACATCCCTAATTACTTCATCTTTTAATAAACCTGCTGTCACCGCTATTTCTACTACAAATCGGCAAACTTCTCCATCACTTTCTATTGCACCTTCTATATCATCTTGTGTTCCTTGTACCACTGATCTTGTCAATGAATTTGTGCAGCATTTATCCTCTGAACCTACTGCTACAGGTGTTTCTCCAGACGAAACAGTTGCTTCCCCTGCTGTAACAGAAGCCATTTATGTTGTTTCTCTGCCATTAAACCAGCCTGCACTTCCTTTTAGAACTTATACTAATCTTCATCCGATGATCACTAGAGCTAAGGTTGGTGTCTTCAAGCCCAAACATCACTCATATATTACAACCTTGCTGCCTTCACCACTGGTCCACGCCTTGCTTACTACACAGGAACTACAAAGTTTTTCATCTGCCTCTAAACACCCCGGTTGGGTTTTTGCTATGAATGAAGAACTGGATGCCCTTTCCTCTAATGACACATGGGACTTGGTTCCTCGTCCACTTCACACAAACATTGTTGGTTCAAAGTGGATTTTTCGTGTCAAATATTTAGCTGATGGCACTGTTGATCGTCTCAAAGTATGCCTTGTTGCTAAAAGCTATTCCCAACTTCATGGTTTGGATTTTCATGACATCTTCAGCCCTGTCGTTAAGGCCTCTACTGTGCACCTTGTGCTCTCACTTGCAGTCTCTTCTCATTGGCCTCTCCACCAGCTAGATGTCAAAAATGCCTTCCTTAATGGTCTATTAAATGAAACTGTCTATATGGAGCAACCCCTTAGCTATGTTGATCCACGATTTCATCATCATGTCTGTAAGTTAAAACGAGCACTATATGGCTTGAAGCAAGCCCCTCGGGCTTGGTTTTATCGGTTCAAGTCTTTTTTGCTGCAACTTGGTTTCACATGCAACACTGCAGACCCCTCTCTCTTTGTTTATACTCACTCTAACATCATGCTTTACCTCTTGCTCTACGTTGATGACATTGTTGTTACTGGCAACAATATTCCCTTCCTTCAGCATTTCATTCAACGACTTCATCATGAGTTTGCCACGAAGGACTTGGGCACATTGAATTGTTTCCTGGGCTTGGAGGTTTCCTCCTCTGAAAATGGCCTCTTCTTGAGTCAAGCAAAATATGCCTATGATATTCTAATTCGTGCTCAGCTTCTAGAATGCAAGCCAACGCTAACTCCCATGGATGTCTCACAAAAATTGTCCAGCGATGGTGATGCCTTCCATGATCCCACGTTGTTTCGTTCAATGGTGGGTGCTCTGCAATATTTAACGATCACTCGTCCTGACGTATGTTGTAAATTCTGTAAGTCAGCATATGCAATCCCCTATAGTGCCCCACTTTCAAGCCCTCAAATGCATCCTTCGGTATGTTCAAGGCACTCTTCACTATGGTCTCTTCTTTTCTCCTTCGTCATCAACTGGTCTTACTGCCTACTCTGACGCTGATTGGGCTGGTTGCCCAGACACTCGTCGCTCCACCTCCGGTTATGCAATCTTTCTAGGTGAGAATCTCATATCATGGAGTGCTAAGAAACAACTCACTATTTCTCGTTCAAGTTGTGAATCTGAGTATCGTGCCTTGGCTCACACGACTTCTGAAGTTGTCTGGCTAACTCATCTTCTTCGTGATCTCAATGTTTCCTTATCACACCAGTCATTACTCCTCTGTAATAACAAAAGTGCATTGTTTCTTACTCTTAATCCAGTCTCGCACAAAAGGTCGAAACACATCGCTCTTAACTATCATTTCATTCGTGAGTTGGCAACATCAAGGACCATTCAGCCTAAATTTGTGCCATCCAACCTGTAAATTGCTGACATTTTTACAAAAAGTCTCTCTCAGCCACTATTCATATTCTTTCGCTCCAAGCTTCGTGTTCGTATTAATCCCACACTCAACTTGCGGGGAGATGATATAGCACGTCACTCTTCATAATTGTAGGAGATAATATAGCTAGATAGATTTACATTACTCAGCTGTTGTTTTCTACTGTAACTATACCTGCACATTACTTATAAATATAATTCTCTCAGCACAGAACTCTGTGCTTTACAATTACTTTCAGTGAGCAAGTAGGGGACCAAACAATCGAAGACATGATAGGACTGAACCTGGTCAGAATCTGGAACGTATGAATGCTGTTTATGCTGTGGGTGAGTGGCCATAAATTTCTTCCACGCTCTTATACGTACTCTGGTATTATCTTTTCAGCTTTATTTGTTGTTAGGAAATTCTGCTGAAAATGAAATTAAAGGTTGGATTATGGATAGGGACCAAAATGGAGGAAGTTATTCTATACCTTCCCTGTTGCCCACAGTTCTGTCTAGATTCATGCCAGCTATATGCTTTGCTTGGGGTACTGGATCAACGCAAAAACAGCAACGTGCATGTTATCCTTGCTAGAGGCTTCATTTTCATACAAAGGAACCGCTAATATATCGCCAACCAACTTAGAATATAGGGAGTTTCTACATTCTTTCTTAACTACAGAAACGACATGACTGCAGTTAAAAGTATAAATGCTGTTAACTGCATGCTAATTTTTATTTGCTTCGTTTAGGTTCCATTAATATATTGTTTTGCATTTAAGCAATGACAAAGCTTTCCTTCAATTTTTCTTGCCTGTTTATTTCATAGATATGGTTATGAAGTTTCAATTAGTATAAAAAGATTTGGTTTGAGCCATCAATGAATACGCAAATACTAGTTTAGGTGTCCACGCTTCGCTAGACTAAATTAAAACTCGATTCAATCGAGAAAAAAAATATGTGGGCGACGTGAAATTCTTTGTTGACGATGAAAAATTTGGAACACGCATCATAAGCTTGGTCGGCATGTTAGTAAAATTAATCAATCACCATATATGTTAATAAATGTTAAAAATAAACATTAACAATAAACAAAGACTGAACTGATATTCTAAGCAATGAATGTAGAACAAGAAACACGATGTAGCCGTCCTCGACCTGTGAGAGAGGCATAGTAAATTCACCATCAGAATAGTTTTTTTCTATAATATAATGTCTTTGATTTTTAGTTCCTCAAATAAAAAATAAAAAAGCATTTACATAGTCTTCATTTCCTTAATAACAAGAAGAAGAAGAAGAAGAAGAAGAAAAGCCAAATTGAGCTCAAATTGCACTTTCAAGAGAAACATAAGATTTCTAGATTTTAAAGCTGGTCACAAGCTGTTCTTCTTCTCTCTTTTTTCGTATCCAATTATCTTTATTATACCTCTTGTTTTCTTTTTGAAGTATAAGAGTTTCAACAATTAGAAAGACTTGAAAGGGATGCTTATCATATTGGTGCCGAAAGGATAGGGACCTTTGTTGTGATCAAATTTTAGTGTAATGTATAAATGTATATTCTCCTAGAATCTTAATAAGATCTAACTCGAAGATCTGAAAAGGAAAGGCTGGATGTCTATCATCGTAGAATACGAAAGAGTTGAATTATTCTCTTCGACCACAATCTCCCATCCACTCAGCCTATTGTTGCGTCTAGATTCACTATGTACTACTAGCTGCTGTACGAAACAGTTCCTATATAAGTTGGTGACCATCACTGATAATATAAACAACAAGAGGATTGGTAATTTGGTATAGGTGCAATGGTGCATAGATCAAGTGTCCCCTAGAGTTCCCTTGAGCACTTCACTGGGACCCTTCTGACCGAAAGAGTATTATCTTTCCCACTGAAGTGTTTGGGGGAACTCCTGGTGTCATTTGATGTTAATAATTAGTTAATTGCAAGCTCAGAAAACAAGAAATCCGTCTTGTGTTACTCCCTGGTCCCAGATATAATGGTATAAGTGATTTTTTCATTAGGTCATCACGGTGAATTCTCTTCTTCCTGTTTTCCTTTCATAGTTTGCTAGCATGTAAATATTACTACAATATGACCTCTTGGTATAAAGATACTGATAAGCTGGCCCTTAATCCTCCATAAGATTAGAACCTGCTTTTTCAATTCATTTCCACCATTTAAGGGAGATTCCTAGTACAGAAATTTGATAGGTTTTTCCAAGCAACATATGCATTAAGTACCATCCATTACCTTAGGAAGAACCTACTAAGAGAACTTAAGCAAGCCGAATTTCTACGCTGAAACCCCATGAAACGGTGAACAGGTCAGAGTTACTGATTATTTGAAATGTTTTGGGGCACTCTTTCTAAAGTAGTGTGACTCACTGTGAATTGTGAATTCTTTCTTTATCAGTACTGATATGCTATTAAGTATTTATGGTATTCAATGCTGTTCTTTATTTTGCCCTAAATCATATTCATGTCTGCCTAGAAATTGAATTGTATATCCTAATGATTAATGTACATACTGCAGGAAAAAGGATTGTTGCACCATTTTAAGGGATTGCTTTACAAGACTAGAGAAAAGAGGACTAATTCTTCCTACAGCAAAAGCAGGTCAAATGAATTTCTTTCTTCTGTTATTTGCCCGTGCTTTTAAACTAAGTTGACCCGTCGCATATTTTTAACTTGTGTTTTCTTCAAACACAAGCATGTGTTGGCCATGTGTGTGCTTGCCTTCAGTTTTAGATCATAGTCAAGTAGATTAAGTATATATCCTCCAGTTTCATTTTACCAAAATATCTGGAGCTTGCTTTTAAAACCAGGGTCATTATGTTTGCTAGTGTCATGTCTTTTTGTTGAAGAATAAAAGTATTTGGAGTACGAATATCTCAAATGGTTGCAGCTGGAACTGGAGGACAATCTTAAAATTAAGAAGCATTGCGAGGGATCATCTGGTGCATAGTACTTGGAATTATGGACGGAATGCTTTTCCTTGGTGGGATCATTGGCATCCTGTAGGTCGTTTGATTGAGATTGTTGGAATGAGACTTCTTTATGAATCAGGCTTTCCTTCTAATGCTAAATTTTGTGATTTCATCTCAAATGGAGAATGATATTGGCCTAGTGCTAGCTCACATGAAATGCTTATCATACAAACTGCAGTTTGCGGTGGTCTTTCCTTCAATGATGATGTTTCTGGTAATGGGATCGCAATCCGAGTTCGCCTCATGCAAAACTAATTTAAGATCCGCACAAAATCATGAGTTCATGCATGGAATGATTCAATCAATTTCTGTAATTGGGTTGGTGTTTCATGCTTTCCATCTAATGGAAGTGTGGTAACTTTGAACCTGGAGTCTTAAAGTTTAGTAGGCTCTAAACCTCCTTCTATAGGAAATCTTACGTATCTTACAAGAATTAACCTGTGAGACAACAGCTTTGGTGGGTGAACTTCCTGAAGAACGGGTTGGTCGTCTCTTTCCCTTGCAGCATATCATCTTGACCTTCAATTACTTAGGAGGAAAGATTCCAACTAATCTCACTTATTGTACAGAAATTAGAGTGCTCGGTCTTGCTGTCAACAAGTTTATTGGGGAGATTCCAGACCAGCTTAGCTCACTGACAAAGTTGGTTATCCTAGGTTTTGGAGGTAATAGCTTTACAGGAAGCCTTCCACTTAGCATTAGTTGGCAAAATAAAGTGGGGGTAATTGTAGAGATTTATTTTGCTGTGTTTGTAAACTTCACAATTTACGGGTCGGCGTAAATTAGAGCAATCAACTAATTGATAGCTAAGGATAACTTTCTAAATTAGCTATCCGTACAAACTATCTATGTAGATACTTTGCAAACTATAAATGGTGGAAAGCCAAATCAATCTTTAAAGTCAAAGTTACAAACAGGAGGAGGACGCTGGCCATACTGTGGTAATTTAAAACATGCCCATGAGACTTGTTTTAAATTACATGGGTATCTAAGATGGTGGGACGAACTCAAGGCTCGAAAATAGCATGAGACAGGTTTCAATGATGGTTCAAGGAATGTTGCTTTGGTAAATGCCGAACCTTAGTTATCTCTTATCTCACAGATTTCATTACTTGAAATCTGCTCCTAGAAAAGTGCTCGTGTTCTCAAAGAATGATCATCTGGACATTAGTGGCTATACAAATACAGACTGAGTAGGAAGTGTTACTGACAAGTATCCATGTTTGACTATTTTACCTTTGTGGGAGGTAATTCAGTTACTTGAAGGAGCTAGAAACAAAATGCTGTGGCATTGTCCAGTACTTATTAACAAATAGGCTAGAACCTATTTGTTAAGTCTAATGACTGGTTGGCAGACATATTAACAAAGATTGTTTCCAGTAAAGTATTTCACAACTCGCTCGACAAGCTGGGTATCAAAGATATCTATGCACCAATTTGAGGAAGAATGTTGGCGAGAATTAACAAGATAAAGTGGAGTAATTGTAGAGATTTATCTTTCTATGTACTAACTAGTTATGTAGATGCCCAGTAAACCAAGAGAAATAGAATAGGAAGTTAATATTTTACCTACTGTTAACACCACCTTGGATAGGGAATTTTTCTTCTATGTTTGCTTTGTCACTTCCCCTGAATAATTCACGAGGAAGCATGCCTAATATAAGAGGATTGGGTTATTTTCAGGTTTATGAAAATTATTTGTCTGGTATGATTCCATCTTCAATTTATAATATTTCTTCAATATACTAGTTCTCTGTTACTCAAACCAGCTGCATGGGCAGTTACCACCAGATGTAGGTTTGACTTCGTGGCGTGGAAATATTTGCTGGTGGTGTTAAAAGTTTTACAGGACTCATACCTGTATCAATGTCTAATGCTTCTGGACTTCAGGTTCTCGATTTTGCTCAAAATGGTCTGATCACTGTAACTATTCCAAGGAATCTAGGATGGTTAAACAGTTTAGTTAGACTCAATTTTGATCAAAACAACCTGGGAAATGGGGATGTTGATGACTTGAGTTTTCCTAGTTCTTTGGCTAACTAGACGAACTGCACAAATTAAAGATGTTAATACGATAGGATGATTTGTAAAAGGATGTTAGAGCTAGGGTGGCTTAACAAAAATATTAGAGATTCATGATAAAATAACTCATATATAAAATAATGTTTCGTGATGGAGAAGAGTTTGTGACTAAGTTTTAAATTCAATGACTAGTTCCTTCCAATTTAGGAAGACTACTGCAAGAATTTTTTTTAGAATATTTTATTTTTTTTAGTTTAGTAATTTTAGTTTTTTTTCCCATTTTATTTTTCTATTTAATACTATTCCTTCGAGAGGTTTAGAAGAACTGGATCTGTCAAAAAATAATTTAACTGGGAGGATCCCCGAGCTTCTCGGCAGTTATTAGCTCTCAAGCATCTCAATCTTAATTTCTTGTAATGATTTAGAGACGGAAGTGTCAAGAGAAAGTACATTTGCAAATGCAAGTGCCATCCCAGTATTTGGAAATGATAGGCTATACAGAATTACATTTACCTAAATGCCCCAGGAAAAAACCCAGAGAACCTCTTTCCTTCAAGGTAGTAATCCCAGCAATAATAGCAGCTACATATATTCATTACTGTTGTATTGTGCTCTCTTTCTAATTTTTGTATGGTAAGAAAGTTAACAAGGCATTTCAATGCACCTGTCTCTGAGGAATAGAAAGTAGGTATGTCAGTCTCGGAACTCGTAAAATCAACCGATGGATTCGCTGCTGAGAATTTGAATGGTTCTGGCAGCTTTGTTTCTGTCTACAAAGCAATTCTTTCTGCTGAAAGAAGAAATGCTGCGATCAAGATTCTGAACCTTCATCAGCAAGGTGCTTCAAAAAGTTTCACTCATGAATGTAATGCTTTAAGAAGCGTAAGGCATCGTAACTTCTTGAGGATCATCACAGCTTGCTCAACAGTTGGTCATCAAGGTAATGATTTCTTGCTCAAATGTTGATCATCAAGGTAATGATTTGGAAGTTCTTGTTTTTGAGTTAAAGTCTGATGGCAATCTAGACCAGGGGCTACATCCAACAACTGGAGCAATATCAAACTAACAAATTGAGCTTTACTTAGACTGAAAATAGCCATTGATGTTCCTTCTGCATTGGATTATCTCCTCCACCATTGTGAAACTCCGATCGTTCACTGTGATCTAAAGCCAAGCAACGTTAGTGACTTTGGATTAGCTAAATTCCTCTTTGAAGTATCGAAGAACTACTCTAAAAATCAAGCAATTTCTGCAGGTTTAAAGGGCTCCATTGGCTACATGGTTCAAGGTATGGGTCTTAACCTGACGAATCATCTCGAATTTATGGTTGCTAATTATTAAGAAGCTATAGCAAATGGAGTCTCATCGTAGCCAAGCCCCTGTTATGGTGGACAAAACGTGTCGTTTTAGGCCTTTTGACTTGAAACGGTGTCTTTTTGTCTGCTATAGCAGAACCTTTTTGGCTTAACATGTTTTTTCAACAGCAAGTGGTTGCTGAAAATCGTAGACGGCAGCACCAGAGTCGCAACGTTGTGCTGACAGTAGCCATCCGCCACGTTTTTAAAAATAATTTTTAGGGTCCTAGCCGGATGCTTACAACCTAGTCGCTTCGGCACCATGCCCATGCCCGTAGGCTTGACAAGCGCCCGACCCAATTTTTTTATTTTTTTATTTTAATTTTTGTAGTTTTTTGTTTGTTTATTTATTTTCATTATCTAGTATTTTATCATTTGCTCAATATCAATTTTCTTCAAATAATTAATTTTTTATTTATTTTTCATACAACCTCACAAAAATAATTATTTTTTTTGTATTCTTAACTTTTTTATTATTTTTTTCAAAACTAGCATACAAAATAATCCTTATTGTAAAAAAATAACTATTTTTATGCAAACTTGTTAAGATTTAATGATTAATTGCCATTTTTTTTAACAATAATAAAAGTTTGATATAACAAATATTATCTTAAAACAAGATATTAGCATTGATTGTACATTTATACTCAAAAGAAGAAAGGGTCAAAATGACAAGGAATTTATAGTTTTTCTTTTATTTCTATCACAATTTTCAACAAATAATTCATATTATTTTTATATTTTTCATACAACCTCATAAAAATAATTATTATTTCCATTTTTTGACTTTTTTGTTTGTTATTTCAAAATTAGTATAAAAAAATCATTTAATCTTGAAAAGTAATAATCATGACATATTGTAAGTAATAATGACTCTTCATGCAAACTCATAAAAGATAATGATTAATTGCAAAAAACGAATTGACAATAACTAAGGTTTAATAATTGATCAATCTAATTAAGATGTATATTTTAAAAATATAAAAAAAAATTAATGACAATAACACTAAAAAAACAATTTTTTTAAGAAAAAAATCAGCACTAACTATAGATTAACATATATATATATATAAGAAATGGTCCAGATAACAAGGATTTGGTAGTTGATAATTTATTATATTTTAGTTTATATTAATTTTTTGCTGATTATATGTCTCACTTCAAAATTGATTATGATTCTTTGACATGTGTTAAAAAAATTGAATTACATTGATCCGAAATAATAATAATAACAAAAATTAAGATTCAAGTTGAGTTTTAATCAATAGTTCAGGACTTATTGATTAAAATTAAACATCCTTCCAACATGGATTGTTCAATCACTTTTTCATGTATGTTCATTTGTTGTTTTATTCTATTTTAATCAGATTCTTAGATAATATAGATAATTGGTTGCATGTTTGCTTTTTTTTAATTTATCAAAATCAAACATATTCATGATTTATATTTAAACTAAAAAATAAAAACATATATGATATTAAATACTACAGTATACATATAGAGTTAAAAGATTTCCACAATTAATGTTGATTTATTAAATAAAAACATATATGATATTAAATACTACAGTATACATGTAGTTGTACAAATCCAAGGTTCCTTAAATGCCCAGATTAGTTTTCTTGAGTCTGATAACAATGATCCATGTATTTATTTATTTTGTCCAAAGTATGTTTGCAGTTGATGCCTAGAGACACTAGGCAGCAACATCTCTTCTCCATTGATGTGACCGTACCAGAGGATTTCATATGTACATGTATTTCAGAGAATGCTATTTCGACAAAATAACATTAATGGATGGAGCAGCACAGACGAGAGCCATATTCCAAACCAGTAAAGAAAGAGAGAAGGAGAAATCACACACACACATGTATATATCTTTTACATGGACTACGGCAGTAACATTCACAGGCAGACTGCTGGTTGATTAGAAGTTGCCTTGAACCATCCTGCTGATAACCTGACAGAAGAAAAGGGAAACTATATGTTCAATTAGAACCCTACATGTCAAAAGACTTGCTGAGAGTTATACTCATTTATACTTAAGAATCTCCCTATCATACTGTTTCAAAATCTAACTATAAGTTATTAATCAATGTGAAAGATCTGTGTCACCTGCTCTTGAGCTTTAGTTCCTCCCGGATCCAAGAAAAAGTCTCCTGACATTCTGCAATTCTGTGAGAACATCTTTAACGTTCTTTCTTTCATTGATTGATTCCACCGAACAAGCAATTCCAATTCTTAGGATTGCTATCAAACTCTCTTCCATTTGGTCCTTTTTTCTTTGTCCCCTGGTTCTATTCTCTAAGTGGCCGGTCTCCTCTTCATCTCCTTCACCTCCAGTAACAAATAATGGGTCTACAACTTCTGAAATTTGATCAGGCAATGCTGTCTTAACAAAATTATGGAGATTCAATCCATCATTGAACATGTCATCAGTAGGCCTCTTTCCTGTAAACATCTCCAACAAGAGGATTCCGTAGCTGTATACATCACCATTCATCGAAGGCTTACTTCCCATACCATACTCTGCAATAATCAAATTTTGAACTGATTGTTAGATCAAAGAAAAGAACTTTTAAATGCAATAATTTCGTTCATGTACTTGGTTTAGATTAATCTTCATAAAACCATTGTAAGCTTTGTTGGGTAAAGCAAAGCTACCATACCTGGTGCAGCATATCCCACAGTTCCCTTCAGTCCAACCGAGCTGCTTTCATTCCGATGAGACGGATTTATGGCTTCTTCAATGAACCTAGCTAACCCAAAGTCACCCACGTGAGCTGTCATATTATTGTCAAGGAGAACATTGCTTGGCTTTAAATCGCAATGAACAACTGGCTTATGGCACTGATAATGAAGATAATTGAGAGCAGCAGCCACATCAATAGCAATGTTTAACCTTTGATGAAAGCTTAATATTTTCAGGTCCTCATCGATGCCATTTGTCCTTGGAAAGGGATGCAGCCAACTTTCCAAAGTCCCATTGGGCATAAACTCATAGACTAGAGCTTTGAAGTCATTTCCTTGGAAATCTACGCTCGAGCAAGCCGTCAGGATCTTGACCAAATTACGATGCCGAATGTTCTTGAGTATTTCACATTCAGCCATGAAGCTCTTCAAAGTTTTTCGTTGACGCATGAACAGCACCTTCACTGCCACAACTGTTTCATTTGGATCCAGAATGCCTCTGTATACGGAGCCAAAGCTACCAGCACCAATCAAATTGGCAGGGGAAAAGCCTCCTGTAGCTTCATGGAGATTTCTATAGGAAACCTTCAATAACAGTTCTTGTTTTGATGACAATGAAGATGCTAGAGAGGACTGCCTATTCTTCTTTCTCAATCGATTGATGACAAGAATAGACATGACGAAAACTAATACAAGAAGTGGGGTAAGTAATGCAATCATTAACTTGACACCCCGAGACGTCTTTCCATTCTTTGATCTGTTAACAACACATCGCGGCAATTTTAATTGTGGTATGCCACCACAAAGCCTTTTGTTTCCAGATAACGAGATTGCTGTTGCATTCAGGAAAGCCCCTTCCCTTGGTACCTCACCCTCGAAATGGTTGAATGAAAGATTCAAGCTAATGAGTGCAAGGCGCTTTAGAAACTGTGGAATTTGGCCAGACAAATTGTTGCGGGAAAGATCCATGTCACGGAGTCCTCTCAAGGAGCTGAATGAAGGAGGAATAGCTCCTTCAAAGAAGTTACCCTGCATGTGAAGTTTCTCCAAGGTTACACAACTGCCTAGACTACTGGGAATTTGACCGTATAACTTGTTCTCGGAAACATCCAAGTAACCAAGATTCATCAAGTTTTGCCCTTCTGGAGGCAGGGGACCTGTCAGTTGATTTTGAGCCAGGTTCAAAGAGATTGTTAGGGAAGAAAGACCCATAATCTCTTTGGGTATCGTACCACTGAGAAGGTTTTGAGAAAGGTCAAGGTTTTGCAAGTATTTCAGGTTTCCAAAACTGGAAGGAATGCTCCCCATTATCTGATTCTTTTGGAGATGAAACTCAAACAATTGAGTGATGTTTCCAAGGGATGATGGAATCAGCCCCGAAAGCTTATTTTCCGACAGGTCCAATCTTTGTAGCATCTTAAGGTTACCTAGTACAGAAGGTATACTCCCACTCAAGTAGTTTTTCTCCATTGTCAACTCTGCCAAGTTAAGGAGGTTCTCAATTACATTAGGGATGCTACCAGATAGTTGATTCTCTCCCAACTTCAACAGAAAAAGTTGGGTTGAGAGGTTACCTATAGAATCAGGAATCACCCCTCCAAAGTGGCTATTACTCAAGTCTAATAACCGCAAATTCCTACATTTAGTTAAGGAATCTATGAAACTCAGGTCATCAGCTTCTCCTTTCCCAAGGGGATTGGAGGAAAGAGCTAGTGACCAGAGATTAGGTAAGCCTCCAAAATCAATCGTGACTCTAGTGAAATTACTTGCATCAATATCCAATTCTAGAAGATTTGAAGCATTGGATATTGACACAGGAAGAGGTCCAGAAAAAAAATTATGACCAATATTCAAGACTTGCAAATTAGGAAGTGTAAGTCCCAAGTCTGATGGCAAGGTGCCATGTAGTTGATTATAGGGCAAAGTAAAGACTATAAGAGATGAGAGATTGAAAATTGTGGGAGGAATCATTCCAGACAACTTATTCAAGCCTAGGCCAAGAAAATTCATGGTCTTTAAACGGCCTAATGCATCTGGTATGCTCCCCTCAAAATTGTTAACCGACAAGGACAGAGACCTAACAGATGAGATGTTTCCTAAAGAATCCGGAACTGACCCGTTGAGATTGTTGTAATGAAGCTGAACTCTCTCGAGCTTCTGCAATGATCCTAACTGGTATGGGATTTGGCCTGTCAATTTATTGAACCCCAAACGAAGCATTAAAAGGCTAGAACAACCAGAAAGATTGGCTGGGATCTCTCCAGAGAAAGAGTTGTTGGAGAAATTAATGTACTTTAGCCTGTCTAGACGGCCTATGTCTTGTGGGATTTCACCATGAAAGTAGTTTTGTTCTAAGCTAATACCTCTAAGGAAGGACATGTTTCCAATTTGTGGTGAGAGTGAACCTACCAAGCCATAGTGGCTAAGGTTCAAAGTAATGACTTGTTGATGAAGGTTACCACAAATGATGCCCCCCCAGTTACAGAAATGGAGAGAATCATTCCATGAGCTCATCAGACCAAGAGGGTCAAGTGTTATCTGAGCTTTGATGGCAAGCAAAGCAAGATGATCCGTCTCATTTCCACTCAAAGTGGTAGCTGCTTGAGTGAAGGATGGCGCATGCAAAAAAATTACAACGAAACAGGATTGCAAGATTACCTTCAAGAACAATGAACAAGACATTATTGAGATCTTATAAGGAAGAAAATGATTTATGGAGAACAGATAGCTAGAGAGCTCTGCTCGAAGTGTGGCTTCTGCTTGAGAGGAGGGAAGGATTATATAAGGAAATTTTTGTAATGGGATGGAAGTAGATTGGAGGACTCTGCTGATGGTTTTTCCCTTCGTCATGAAAATGTTGCTATATTACTATTATTATTATTTATTCGTTGAAAAGATGGGTTTTGCTGTTTAATTTATAAGCTGGTTTCCTATACGGTAATTTGATTTGATTATCTGATCTTAGCCGGTGGGGGGTTTAAAAAAAACTATTACATTAAATTAAAAGTTTTGATAAAATATTATTTTAAAAAAAAAATTTGATGAAATAATATATTTTCACATTGTCACGCTATATTTAGCAAATATTATTATTTTTAAACACAGTAATTATTTTATCATAATTCTCAATCATGACATTTAATTAAATATTACTGTCTAGAACAACAACTTTCAACAGCATATTATTTTACCAAAAAAATTTGCTATTATCTATATTTTATATGATAATTGCTCAATTTATCTCTAATTTGTTGGTGCACATTTTCTGTTTGATGATTCTGGATTACTTAGAATAAAAGAAGTTAAATAGAGAATTATTTTTTTGTATTACTTTAAATATTATTTTCAGCAACTGTTCAAGGCAAGCTCAATAATTTACAGACAGGGTTGAATTATCTGATTATAGTGGATACCCTGTAATAAGATCTAGTCTTGTGGACAAGTGAGCATGTTTCTTGGTCTTTTCTTATGATTAAAATCTAGAAAAAAGAAGGTAAAAATTCATTAAAAAATAATAAAAACCAAGTTTGACTTCCAAGTCAACAAATAATAAGTAGTTGATCCCTAGTTTATTGTCCAATCCTAAATGATTTAATATAATACCCACAATTATGCCCACCCAATCGGGGTTATGATGATTCAGAAACGATGGAAAGAGTGTATAACCTAACTTTCCTTTTGGACCTCCCTGAAACCAACCAAAACTCGTGTATCCGGTCAAAAACCATCACCTCTTATCTTAGAAAGTCATCAAGTCAACGAAAATTTATTTTTATTCCTAAAGTTGAAGCCAATAAGAATATCAGAAGGTGAAGCTTTAGATGTGAGAGCCTATGAGATCAGTAATGCCGCTAGTACTACAGTATGATAAGTTAATTGAGACTGTTTTGTGCGTGTGTGTTTGAAATTATGGTGCGGTGAAGGGTCGTAATTTTTTCTCGCCTTAAAAATAAAAAAGAAAATATGTGAAACTTGCTTCTAATGATGATGATTTTGTGCATTAAATGAGTTATACATTCATAAAACCTATTGCATTCAATCTTACTGAACTCTTAAATATACTAGTATACGTTTGTTTTTATATTTTAATAATATTTAAAAAAAACTAAGATTTTATTATTTTTTCTTTACTTTAAATTAATTATTTTTAGTATTTCAAATCGTTTTGATTTGCTGATATTAAAAATAATTTTAAAAAATAAAAAAATATTATTTTAATATATTTTCAAATAAAAAATATTTTAAAAATTAAAAATATTTTTAAATAATCCTTTTTAATAAGAGAGCGTATCACACTAGCTTCCAAGTCAACACCACTTCATAGTTGATGGATTTGTTTATTAGTAATGAAAGTTTATATGATAATCCTTAATTAATGATTTCATTGAATATGTGAGATTATGCCACCTATGAACCACTTTCCCTAGGCACCGAATCTTGAAAATTCCAAGGAGTTGAAAGGATATTCTTGAGGTGTTCATACCATGGTTTTTAAATCCAATCCGATTTAAGGCTCGAGTTTCAGATTTTAACTGGGTTATATAGTCGTTCAGGTCAATTTTTATTTAAAAAAATCAAAACGACGTCGTTTTAGTAAGAACAAAAAACAAAAATCAACGGGTTGCAACCGGGTTTTGCCGGGTCAACCCGTCGGGTCACACTAGCTCATGACTTTTCCTATTTTTTCTTAACCCAGCCCGGTTCCAGCTTTGAATCGGTCGGGTCCCGAATCGACCTGCCGGACCGAGTTTCAAAACTATGTTTCAAACAATCAAGTCCATGAGATTTGTTTCCATGGTACATATGCCATCAAAACTTGAGATTTTTACTGGTTCATGTTGAGTTAAAAGCTTGAAAAGAATGGTAAGGATTTAAAAAATGAGGAAGGAATATTGCACTTATTATTATAAAAAGGTCGTATAACGGAAATGACACTATGCACCCTCTCATTATAATTATAGCGTGAACTTAAAAGATGGGGGAAATTGGAATATGAATGAACAATTTTTTTTTTTAATTCTGGAACTTTTTTTCAATTACATCAATTTTTATCAAATGTACAACTATTTCTTATGATTTATTATTGAAAAACATAGTTAAAAGATATAGAAATATAGTGCAAGAGCAGGCAAGTTGACATGGCCAATCTAAAATAAGCATGGCAAAGTTTTTTTGGTCCCTCTATTTTCACTTTTCTTCTAATACAGTCCCTTTAGTTTTTGGAAGTTGCATTTCAATTCACAACTTTTTTTTACTCATTTTTTAGCCCTTGATTTAAGAGATAAGAGAGAAAATCACCGGCTTTCAATGGTAGAGAAAAAAGATCATACCAATTTCAGTGACAAAAAAAATTGATCTTGATATCAACAAGTTTCATTTGATAAAAAAAAATAATAATTTATTAAGGAGTTTTTTAATCTTTATTTTGCTTGAGAGAGTAGAACTCGGCTATGGGGTTTTTTTGAATTTGGATTGATTTTTCATTTTGAAACCCATTTTTTCCAAGTTTAAGATCACAAAAGGATTTTTAAGCACTTTAGATAGGTGCTTTTAGGTGAGATTTTGAATGGCAGATGGGTTTTGAAATCCAAAAGGTTGGATCTTAACTTTTCAACCACCATTGTAGTTGTCGGAATCTAGTGGTGCCATAAACAACATGTTATCTGCTACAATAGACAACACGACGTTTATTGTTTTAAGATAAAAGAGCATCTAACTTGTAGTCTGCCCCTAAGCACTAAAACAAAGAACGATGTGGCGTCTGATAACACATCGTTTGATTATTTAAAGAGAAACATGCAAACAACATGCCCGGAAAAAAAAATATTTTTGGCAGGAGTTTCTAGAGGTCGTTTGCCTTAGAGTAGTTATGGAATCGTTACTTAGACCATCAAATCTTTAAATTTCAAAAATCTCATTCTGGAGCTCTTCTTTTGACAATTTTGTGATTTGCTTTACGAATCAGTTGACCGATTAGTTCTAAATTTAATTAATGTCGTAATTATAAACCGCGACATCAATTAAAAACTTTATCACGGTTTAAAAACGCGACATTTAATTAAATGTCGCAGTTTAAAATTGTAAAATTGTGACTTTCAAAAGCATGCTATTTTACCTAAACTTTATATTACTATTCATATTTTTAAATTTTATATGCTAATAGTCCAATTTATCCCTAATTTATCATTGAGATATGATTTCATACTAGGTTTTTTAACCTAGTTAGTACGATTAGATTAGGTGCAGCAAAGCGTGATTGTTCGGGGAGTTGCATGCAAACCATTACTCCCCAGACAATGCTTTCTCCACTCGAGAACTTCCTTCCCATTTGAAAACGTATAATAAGGTGTTGGAACTTGCAAGTCTCAGGCTTAGCCCCACAGCTTGCCAACATCAAGTTGAAAAAAGTATAAAATGTCTTTATTTAAAACAAAATTAAAAAAAAAAAAAACATTAAAGTTGACTCAGTTGTATCTCCTCAAGAGTTGATCAAGTCAATTACATTACAGACATACATATAAAGTCACAGATTTAATTAAATTAACATTTATCCTTATTTAAAAAAAAAAAAAAAAAAAAAGCATTCACTCGGAGTAGACTCCAAATCAACTTCACATAAAATGTCAAGTTCAATAACTATTCTTCCGAATGCTCCAACACTCTAAAATATTAATATTATTTGAACTCGAGATTTTTTAATATTAATATTAATTAGTTGGACTATAACTCATTGATAAATTGGTTTTTTTTTTCTGTCGACATGTTACTCAATCATATTTTTGAGTCAGCAACTTAATTTGTCTATATTTAATTATTAAACAAATTAATCCCTGTTATATTACTCAAGAGATACCAAGAATTTGTCTCCAATGATAATTAAATCTTCCTAAAATGAAGCAAAAAGGGTGAGAAATTGTGCGAATCAAATCCACAAACACGTAACACTGCAAGAGTATTGAATTATATAGATTTGAATTTTGGTTTCATTTAAGAGATTTAAGTTATTTAACGAGTGACCTCTTGTCAACGTTTTATATTATTTTTGTATTTATCCAGGTAGACTTCTTAATAAAACTGTAAAATAAATAAATAAATAAATAAATGTATGTATGTATGGGGCTAAGGGAATTGGGAAAAATGTATTTGACGCGAAGTGGGATTGCACAGTTCAAGAAATTAAGTTAATATTTCTTTTTTTATAAATAAATAAATCTTTTTATTTAATTCACTTGTACATTAAATTAAATCTTTAGATAACGGCATGTATACGAAAACTGGGTTTTTTTTTTACCCGTGGGAGGCAAAAGGTCAAATCATTTTATTTTATTTTTCAATCTTAAAACAATACAACCACAATATCGAGATAATATTTTGGTGTATAACATTTTGGTGTCCAATTTTAGAAATCAATTAAAATAAAAGATATAGGAATAAAAGAAAGTAGGAACTAAATCCAAAGAAAAAAAATTAAAGGGTTGTTCTGTAAATTTAAAGGGTCATACATAAATTTCTAAGGAAAAAAAAAGAAAATAACAAAAAAAAGATTTTTAGCGTTTAACCAGATATATATTAAATCATCCGCGCCAAGATAAATTAAATAATGCGACAGAACAATTATTTTGACAATTAAAATTAGTTACTCGCGCTATCTGAAAGCAGCAAAGTGATTGATGGGTGCAAATTAACAACTTTTTTTATTTTATTTATTTATTAAAATACTACATTATCCTAGTACAAAATAAGTATTAGGAAACAACCATCATGGAATTATTAATTAGCCCTGAAATCAATTAATGAGAACTTTTATTTGAAGGACAATAGAGTTATTATACCGTGTTCGAAAAAGTGAAATAAAAAAAAAAAACTCCTGGGCCATAGTTAAGCCCTTTTTTTATAAGAAAAATCAAGTGATTTAACTTTGAAAAAACTATGAAAAGATAAAAATATCCCTAATCAATTAAAAAATAACTAATGAAGCTATGAAAAAACATATTTACCTACATTTTTTTAGTTTTTCTTTTTTTAAAATAAAAACATAATTTCACTGTTTAAATTCACTGTAAGAATTAATTAGGTTATTTTAAGCGCCATTGCATGATTGATTTGCGGTATATTATTGATTGATTTGTTTTTTTAAAAAAAAAAAAAAACACACAAAATCATGTTCTTGAAGAAATAAATGATGGCCTGAATATTTGAAGGGAAGGACCCTCGGGGCCATAAACCTGCATTGTCTAGAAAACAATATGTTGGTTTGTTTATTATTACTTTTTTAAATAAAACTAGGCATGCTTGGGGTTTCTATGGTCAAGTTCTAAGGCCTAGCAATGTCAGGCATCTAAAAGCTCTCCTCTTTTTAATATTTTTTATTTCTTAAACAAAATCATCTTTAAATAAATAATTATAATGATGTTTCAAAAATCATTTAATAATGCCATATTTTTTAAATAAGATTAGGCTTTTATGGTTATATTTGAAATCTTTTTAATAATTGTTTATGAAACTAATATGCATAATATTTTTTTAAAAAAAACTTGTACATAAATATTCAATGAGAATTAAAAAAAAAAATCTTGTCAGTTTTTGATATTTTCTCAATAAATTACTTATTCTTATATTTTTTTATAGTCATATAAAAATAATCGAGACATTATTTTTTATTTCTTTGTTGAAAATTGATTCATTGTTCATGATAAGTTCTTGTATGAAAAACCACATTGCAAATAAAAAAAAAACATTTTATCAACATTAAAAATAAATAAAGAATAACGAAAACAATGTTTTTGATTAAAACAAATCATGGTTTTGACAAATAAATAAAATGCATAACTAAAAAGAGAGAACATGGATTAAAAAAAAAAATTCTAATCTAGAATTAAAATTATTTCAGATATTCTTAAAATTTCTAAAAAATCAAATAAATTTTTGTTTTGAGAATGGATCCCAACATCGCTCGAGACAAAATAAATAGTGAAATGCTAAAACTACTGAATGATCGATATATAGATTCTCATCTCAGCTATGTCCAGTAAGCACATAATTGGCAATTGGTTGCCCTAAACTATGAGCCCAACTTACATGAGGCCCACAGTACCCATTTTTGGTAGCCCAGTTTGTTACAGCCACACTACCTCTTCGTGTTCTGGACATTCTGGTTAGAGATATATTGAGTATCCATGCGCCAGCGTGTCATGTCAGTATTAAAAAAAAACATATATATATATATATATATATATATATATATATATATATATATAGAACACCCATTAAATTAAATAAAGTAATTATTAATTAAAAAAAATTCACTCATTCAAATTGGCTTGAATTAAAATTCACCAGACTTTAGGATAACTATGATTTTATGTATGTCCTAAAAAAGTTCATAATGAATTATAAACCTCAAATTTTCCCAAATTGCGATTGCTAAATTTCCATGCTGGAATAGGAAGAACTTGCCAAGTAGAATCCTTCTTGTTCAATGGCATCAAAAATAAATTATTATCCGAAATTGATGGTGGGGGTTGAAAGGGAGCAGAGCACCGACGGTGACCTTAAAAACCTACTATAGTACTGTACCGATAATTTATTAATGAGGGCTCCTCCAGGTGCTAAGTCTCTCACACGTGTCAGGCCTCCACATTCATTTTATCAACTCTCTCGACTCGAGGCCCTATCATCCATCTCCCAGGGCACAATGAATCAACAGACAAAACAAAACAAAACAAATCAATCATCAGTTCTCTGCTCTCCACTGCTTAGCAACTGAACTACTGTTGTTTTCAAGTGATGGAAACCCTAGCCAGTTCTTTTTCAAAGATCACCCTTCACAAAAATGGAGACAGACCCTTTTTCTCATCCAGAGAATTGAGACACGAAATTAGTATTTTTCCATCAAAGAAGCTTGTTCATAATGTTGGCTTCTTGCACTGCCTATGTGTGAAACACAAGCCTATCTGTACAATTCGTGTTTCTTCTTCTCCCTCACCTGAGTCCCAGGCATGCGCTCTTTTCTTTTCCTTCTCTCTTGCTCTATGTATGTCATAGCTTTCAAGTTTCAGCTTTCCTTTTTAGGTCTCCAAAACTTTCTGGAGTGGTTCCTTTTCTTGTCCCTTATTAATTTTATTTATTCTCACTTGTTGGAGATGTATTCAAAATACTCATGAAAGCAGACTCAAAGATGTTTTCTTGACAAGTTTTCAAAAGAGAAAACAGAGTCCTTGGAAGAATTATATCAAAGACACAGAAAATATGCTTAAAATACTTAGCTTTAACCTTTACTTGTGTTTATTTCTCTAAAGCAGTTGTAGTTGATGATGTTACAAGGTGCTTATGGGGTTAGGGCTTATTGTGTATGTACTTAAAATTCAGTATAAAATCTAAACTGGTTTTAATTTCTTCTTTTAGGTAGACTTGGAGACCGGAGATGATCAAAACCATGAAACAAGTAAGTATTCTTTTTCTTGTTTGGCCCTTGAGATCTTTTGGTCAATCCTTGGTCTCAGCTTGGCATGCTTATCTCTGAGTGCAGATGAATCAAAGACAGTTCGTGTCAAATTCCAGCTACAGAAAGAGTGTTCCTTTGGTGAGCAATTTACCATAGTGGGGGATGATCCTCTGTTGGGATTATGGGATCCTGGAAGTGTAATACCATTGAACTGGTCAGATGAGCATCTTTGGACTGTTGAACTGGTAAGCAGAAACTACTAGACGATGTATAAAATGTTGTTACTTTTAGAAAGATTTGATGAGGTGCTGATGCGTTTTAATGTTTTATGTAGGATTTACCGGTTGGAAAATCCTTCCAGTTCAAGTTCATACTGAAAGGTATTGGTGGGGGAATTTGCTGGCAACCGGGTCCTGATCGAGTTCTCCAAACTAGGGAAACTGATAATACAATCGTAGTTCGGGAAGATTGGGAAGATGCTGGATTGCAGAAGGTAACAGAGGAAGAACCATCTGCTAATGGGACTGAGGAACCTTCTGTCAACCCAGAAATGCTGATTGTTACTGAGAACTTGACTCATCAAGAGGAAGAATTGGTTTCTGATGCAAGCAATGGAGGAGTTGCTATGAATGTGAGTTCTAACCCGGAAAAGAAGCCAACTCCAGTGACTTATGAGAAACGAATTGTTGCTGATAACATTTCTCCTATGCAAGAGAAGCCTGTAGCAATTGTAGCAGATAACATACGTTACTCAGAGGGGGCTTCTGCTGTGAATGAAGTGTTAGTTGAAAAGAGAACTAAGTCAAACAAGAGTACGGTGATCAGAGAGGGTGTTGTCAGAAATGATGATGCTCCAACAGCCATAAACTCATCAAAGTCTGACGTCGGAGGAAGCGTGGTTACTCACGAAGGAGATCCTGTTCTGGTACCTGACTTGTCTGCAGTATCAGTTGTACCAAATGAAGCAGCTAATGACAATGAAGGTAAGAGAAGTCGGGCCTTTCATGCCTCTGTTGGAGTTGATGAAGTTGAGAATCACAATTTCCTACAGGTAACTGCCTGATTAATGCGTACTCCATTGTCTTTTTCTTCGTTTCTGCTACCAATTTGGCTTTGAATGAAATAAAGTTATTGGACATTTCCATTGGCCGATTTCTCTAGTGCTAGGGGATTCACTCCAAAGAAATAATCTGGCACTGGTTTGTATCTTCTTGAAAAGAAAAAACTATCCAGAACCAATTAACTCTGCCAAAAGGAATGGAACAAGAAAGATCCTCTCTTCCCTCTCACTTTGTCAATTGTATACTTGTATTCTGGACAGGTTAAAAAAAACACAGCTTCATGCTCCCCTCTTCTTTAGAACCAGGATCCACAGATGCTGTGCCCCTGGCACTTTAGACCGGTACATTTTTGTTGTAAACATCATATGCGAAAGAACAGCAGAACTCTTTGTTAAACAATGAAATATGCTACCGAGAGCTATTGCTTTGAAATGTGCAAGAAGTTCTAATAGTAACTTGATAGCCACCACCATTTCCATAAAATGAGAAACGCTCGAGGAAAGAAAAAAACATCAGCCTACTCCAAGCACAAATCTCCTCAGATGGTTGCTTCTTTACAACTACTCGGGCACTCATACAAGCACGCTAAGGCTATTGCAAAGTGCATATTACTGGTCTGATAGATCTTGTGATACATTTTATGGCATTTCTGCCCATTATGCTCTTCTTATCAATTAACTGAGTTGTCATAATATTCAGTTTGATGAGAAGCATGAAATTGGTGACAAACCACTTCGGGAAGAAACAGTAAATGGTTTCATTGACGGGGAGCAGCACGGTAACGAAGTCAGACATAAGCTACAGGCAGAAGAAGAAAAGCGTGATACTGATGATGACAATCCACATCGAGGAGAAACAGTCAATGGATTCAGTGATGAGAAGCAGCATGGCTATGAACTCGTATACAAGCCACTGGCCCAAGAAGAAAAGAAGCAAGAGCTAGTTATAAATGGTATAGTTCAAAATGACCTGCACTGGATACGGAAGCTGCTAACCAATTTAGGATTTCCTTAGCTTCAATAAAATTTATTCTGTGCCTGATTCCGTGCTGCTACTTGGTTGTCTACAATTTTTAAGTGGCTTGGCAAATAGGAGGCAGCGAGACAATTGCATTGCAGGTGTTAGTGTAGAAATTTGTGACTAAGCCATGATGTTGTTGTAAATTTTTCTACTAGATTGCATGAAAGATGCTGTTAGTGTCACCTGGATATTGAAACTTGTATTTATATGTTGAGTGTTTAATGATTTTAACTTCCCAAAGTTGTTTCATAAAATGAAATAACAGTAATAACCAGCTGCTTGTATCATCTCTCTCTCTCTCTCTCGGTTCCCCCTGAAAGAAAAAACCCTAGCAGCCGTGGGTGAAAGAATCATGGGAGCAACCTTTTCACTTCTCTTCCACGAATCTTGATCTAGTTGTTTATATGGTTCTAGATCTGATTTTGTTTTTATCTTCTTCTTTGAATAAAGAATTTGCTATTACATTTGACGATTTGAAAGATATTGGTACACTCTAACAATCATGGAGTGAGAAGGATCTTTCATCGATGAAGTTTTATACTGTGGTCTATTCCTATTGCTTGATGATTTCTATTTTAAGAAGTCCTTCTAGTTTGTTTATTTTTTAATTTGCTATTACATCGAGTTTTCGAGTTTTCTATAGTTTGTAACTCTGTTATTTTGAAAATTATACTTCATATTTTTAATCAATAAAAAATTTCAAATCAAATCAAATAATTAAATTACCCTCGTAACACATGTTGCACCCTCTCTTTTCTCTGGTCACAAACAACATTCTCCCTCCCTCTCTCTCTTCCAATCTCTTCCCCTTCCTTCTCTCTCTTTATCTCTTTCTTGTTTCAATCAAAACCCTAAATAATAACACACGGAAGATTAGAGTCCAGACCATCCATTTTTTTCTCTGTAGATTTTTCTAACAAAGAAAATTTCACAAGATCCATGTGAAAATTCAACTACAAAGTTTCAAATTTTCCATATAAAGTAAAACCCATAATTTCACCTATTCACTTCCTCACTTGGTCTCAAAACTTCCACCTGCAAAAATAATTAAAACCCATAATTTGTTACAGAAGCAATAGGAGTAATTACGTGAGCTGGAAGTAAAGAAGTGAAATAACAAAGGAAAGAAGAATGGCGGGGAAAGATGTAATGGTTGACTGGTATAGAAAAAGCATGGGAATAAAAGTAGTTAAAGATTGTAACGGATTCAATTAGTTAGTTGGAGTAGTGGTATAAATAAGACAATGATGTAAAGAAGAGTTTAGTTTTTGAATGATTTTCTAGTCAGCATGTTGCTCGTGATTTCGTCGACAAAAATACAAGCTGACTTCACTTTATGGTGAGAAAACAGAGGGGAGAAAGGTAGAAGCTCTAGTTTTGAAACAGTGGATCCTACTTTATACATGAATTGTATTTTGTGGGGTGGATTCCTCTTGTAGAACTAGTTGAACATGTTTATTTTTTAAATGTAGGAAAGCCTCGAAATAATATCGCTTGTTTCCGGGGGATGTATCTGACAACTAGGAACATGTGCCTTGGTGTATATGCAATTCTCAGGGGGGTGTTCCTGCTTTATTCGTAATCCTCAAACAAATTCCAGGAAGGTTATACAAGGTTGCTGATAAAAATGGGGGAAATTTAGTTATTATGGTGTTCATTCAAGGATCTAAGTTACATGAATTCGCAGTTTGGTTGATTTTGTATTGCAAATGAACTGTTTGATGAAATAACGCTATGAAACTTTAACTCTTCTCTAATTTTTGGCAAAGCTGTAATATTGATTTAGAAACAAAGTCGTAACTATATGTTTAATGGAAAAGTTGTAATATTAATATTACAATAATTCTTTAATCATCAAATAGAATATGATGACAATATTATAAATAATTCTATATTTTTTATTGATTTTTTTAGCATGTCAGTATGAGGATATAAAATATTATGAAATTATAAACTTTATGATATAAAATATAATTTCCAAAAGAACAAAGGTAATATATATAAAAAAAAAAGGAACAAACTATATTATAATTAATCTAACCTTTTATCATTATTGTTGGTTGTTTTATTTAAGTTTTTATTCCATTAATAAGTTGTAATTTCCATAATAATCCGATTTTGAAAATAATGATGTATTTTTTTTATTGAAAGAAATGATAGTATAGACTATAAAATTGATGTGCAAGCAGAAGGGCCTATTTTACCTGTAAAGCTTCATTTTCTGTCCAGTCATGGAAATGCTACTGTCATCTAATTATAGTTCCAGGAGGCAAGGATCCTGCACCAACACATAATTGATGGTAGATTCTTCTGTAATGATAGATAGCGCATGTTTCTGATGTCAGAGCAATTGACCGACACTTCCCTCCTACATACAAAGATGAAAGCAGCAGGTAACCTCGAGAGTGATAAGTCACCGGAGATTCTGGAACTTGTCCCTCGCTCCGGTTGGCAATAATTACCTTTATTAATTCTGTCTCGTTCAAGGGGCCGAGAAGCATAATCATAGTGAAATGATATCACAATGCACTTGAAACAATGTTGCTCTGTTACCAAAGACGCATCGTCTGTAGTCTGCATTGAAAATCTTAAAATCGAAACCAATAAAAAATAATAATCTTGCAAACATCAATGGTAACTTGACATTTTTTAATTAGATCGAGGTATGCCCACGGGTAACTCCCAGGCTGAATAGCTCCATATGCAGCAACATTTGTGTTAAACCACCGTTGCTTTCTTAAGGTGCTCCGCTGAAAGCTCTCTGCCCCAGATTATTTTTCATCACCTGCCAGCAAAAAAGTGACGCATAGAAACTTTTTTGCATTTTATCACTGTAATAAATTAGGTTCTACAGAGCTGGAGTTACTGATTCTCCCAGCAAGGACCATCTGACCTGTTGATCCTGACACCAAGTCCTCGAGTCAATACCAAGTTCTCTCGATATTAACGACCCTTGGCCCTTTCAAATCTCAGGCTTAAAGAGCTATTCGACTTTTCAGCCTCCAGATGTGGCTTGAAAAGGAATGGAATGTGTTACAGCGGGCAACCGGCCAGCCACGTTCTCTCTCAAGGATCGGCATAGACCATTCCATGTGAACAAAAATGTGCTTGCCTTTCGATAGAATTGAACTGCTAAACAAAAAGCGACCAGTTTTTGGTTAAATGCTTTAAGAATATGCAAGCACTAAGCTGCCATCTTACAAACAATCAAAAGTATTTACAATTGATGAGCTATAAATTATTTTATAAGAAATACTAGCAGCAAAAATAAATTAATCCAGTGGCTACCTAAACTAGAATAGAAGAGGTACTGTAACAAGCGGACGGTAGAAGCTGCTTTTGCCAGAACGGCACCGTATATCTTTAAACCAAGCTCTGCCCTCATCATCCACCAAAAATTGGGAGGGAGAAAAGGGATAAAATATGCCAATCTTTCCAGAAGATAACAAAATCCAGGTGCAGCATTATAGATCCAAACAAATAAAACCTTTGATCATTCCTCATTTTCCCAATTTTATGGCTTTTATGAAACATGATTCCCGTTATCGGGTTGCTGAAAGGGTAGACTTTGTGAACCGCGCAGTTTTTCCTTTGACCGTTTACTTAGTATAGATTGAGGCAATCTGGAAAGATTAAGCAACCCTATCGGGAAGGCATGCACAATAATTAGATTTCTACAACTAGCAACTCAAGTAGGAAGCAACCAAGCTTCCAAAAAATGACCAACTCACCATCATGTATCTCCAAACTAGACATGCAATAATTCTCCATGACAAGAATGCAAATACCGAGACCAGATTTCGTCATAAGATACACATCAAGAAAAAAAAGTTCACAACAAAACAAATTGCCAGGAATAATTCATGCTCTACAAAGATTTGATAATAGATAATAAAGGAATCACAAACAAAGGTACAAAAATGTCATGACAATGCATCAAATCAATCAGAAAAGAAACACCTCACCCTACAATTTCCTTCCAACTTGCACCCCAGAGATTTGTAATGTCCCATACAAATCCATTCTCGTATCCAATAGAAAGCTTATCAAAATCTCGATCAAAAGCACCAGGATGGGGCGAAACACATGCTACATATTTTCTGAAAACAATAATATATTCAGTACTTTCTTATAAAACATGCGGGTCAGTATTCAAGGCCACAATCAACTAGGGAATATATGCTGATATAAGAATCATAAGTCTTGCATCTATCTAATTTATGTTAAGCCCGGCTAAAATGTCCATTAGCAACCAATATGCATATGCATAACTATCGCATAACATCAACCCTATGACTATATCAAGAACTTTCTTATTTCATCCTAGATACACCAACTGAAACAAGGAGACACTCCCTAGAGAACCAAGACATAGACAGCAACAAAGAGAAAAATCAATCAATGTCTATGTGCAACCAATCAATGAACAATTCACACTTGACTAACCTAGATCATGCGAATATTTAACTCCACGTTCATTGAGAGAAGAAACAATAGAAAAAGGGTATCACAATACAAAAAATAAAAAGTTTCAAGCAAGGAGAATTATGATAGAAAAATGAGCTGGAGAATAGATTTACCTGCCAAGCTGCGAAGGGCATTCTCAGCTGCTTGCTGCTGTGCATCCTTCCTCGTTGTACCCATTCCAACACCTATCTTTTCACCAGTGAACAAAACCTAAATCATTTAAGCCAGCAAAATGAGTTTGTTGGTGTCAAAAAGCAGCATGATAATCGCTTAGTCTTTTTACAAATAATCAGACAAAAATATAACAAAAAGGAGATTATTTCATAGCATTGCTCATTCCAAGTTCCAGTAAAATTGAACTTTTGCCACTGATCTGCTAAAATCCACCCAATTTCCATGAAGGTTTTATGCAAGTTTTCTTCCTCATCTATTTTCTATTCGAAGGGGCATTTAAAAAAGAATGGCCATTCAGCAGCTCATGTCAGTCTCAATGGTAGGAAGCTGTTATTGGCTTCAAGAGTAGATAAGGAGTTATCAAAGAGAACAGGGTCGAAAGAAGAAAGTAAAATGGAATTTTCTCCAACAGTGAGATGATCAAAGACAGATATGCTGGTTCGGGAAGCCCCTATCCCATTAAATTTTTGAGCTAAAACAAAGTCCCTCTATACTCTTTTTATTTTCAGTAAAAAAATGACTACTGTCTAGACTCCAAAAGTTTGAGCACCAAAGTCTAATTATACAAAAGTCTCAAGGGCTCAAAAGTTTACCCAAAATGTAAACTTATAGCTAGCACTGATCATAAGGTAATCCTCCCATGTGTGTAATCATCATTCATGAATCATCCATTACAAGAAACAGGCACGTTGCACAGCAGTATAGCTAGGAATGTTTTTCAATGGGGACACTCAATCACAGAGTACTTCACAGTTGCAACTCACAAAACATGGATAAAAGAACGTCTAGTTTCATGATAATTCCACCAAAGCCCAACTTCATAAGAACCATGCAAAACACTTCTTATTGTAACCTACAACCAACTTTTCTTCAGAACTCAAGGGGTGACCTCACCCCACTAATTGCAACATGGCTACACCCTTACATACCAGCAAAACTAACTGAAATTTCCCCAATGAAAACGAAATTGCAAGAAAAAATTGGATGGGAGAACAGACAATTGGCAAAGAGAACGTAACAATGGATTTCAAGTATTTATTCAACTACAGTTACAGCACCAAAAATTTCTGTCCTCGAAGTAAAGCTCTCAGATAATCAAAAAATTACAAAGCTCATGAATTACACTGAAAATGTTCTCACAGTATCAAGAACCAGAAATACAGGGGGGTAGGCAGAGAACAAATTTTAACTTACCTCAACAGAAAATTGCAAATCTTTACTGGTGCTTGCAACAGACTTGAACTCCACCTGCACATCAGGAGATGATCAATGATCAATAGAAATAAAGAGATAAGGCAACCACGATCAAGCCTGGAACTAATCAGTACCTTGGATCTGCATCCTTGTCCAATTTCTTGCAGCACTCCAATAGACAAGTGGGATGGTAGCAGGTTGAATTTCCCAGCTTCAGCTTGAAACTCTCTGCTACTAGAGGAAACGTGATTCTGAGACACACCAACCTCTGAAAAAAAAATCATATGGATTAGAATGGCCTTCATACCGAGTACAGTAACCAGTGGCTTTGTCATCACTTCTGAATAAGTTCCATATTGATACATCTATAAGTTCGATAAATTGTTCTGTTATGGCATTTTCTTGTCTCTCAAAAGGCTCCCATCTTTTGATGTTTAGATCATTTGATCCTCAATTTTGAAGAAAGAATTGAAAATTGTAACCAATTAAGATCAAAAGATGGATTCCAATACATATCCACACACACTGAGCAGGCCTAATGGATCAATACAAAGCAAGCATTAATTACTTGGCACTTCAAACTATTATAGTTCTAAACGATTCATATGCTTGAAGACTGACCTCCAGCAGGAAGATACTGTTTATGCATGTCATTTCCAGCAAGTGCCTGCAAATAAACGAAGATCTTACTCAGTTTCTAATCTCACAACAATCCCTATGCATCGAAAACTGAAAATAGCAAGGACTTCAAAACATAAATTCAAATCAACTTCAGACAACCTCTTCATCCTTCGATTCTGAAGCAGGTGACGCAAAACCAGAGGAAGCATAGGCTGATGCGCCATGAGCAAATGGATTCTGTGTTCCTCGCAGCTTATCAGATTTTAAAGAATCCAATTCTTGAGCTATTGCTGAAGGTCGGTAATTTGATTCTGCTTTGCCAATATCTTCTTCCACCAACCAGCATCCCTGAAGCTGTAGAGAGGATGATGATATTGCTACAGGTACTCTAGAAAGAAGTGGGGGTTGACCTGAATTTTGATTGCTTAAATCTTGTCTAACAGGAGCGCCAAGTAAACTAGGTTCTGAAATACAGTGGTTTAAATTATGGGAAGTAAGTTAAAATGTACTCTGATGCTACATACAAGCACAAAAAAAAATCAAAACCAACTGAGTTCCATACTCTGAGAAGGCAAGAGTCTTGCCGACGAGGTCAGTCCAACAATATTTGGAATTATTGCTACAGGAGGCTGGGGGATTTCAGATCTCACTTCAGCACTGTTTGTTATAGAATGAGTTACTGGGTCCATAACATTCTTGTCATCCTGAAAGGTTTAAGAATTTAAGTACAGGCTGCACAAATTTATCAAGTTTTGTTACTTGTCAAACGATAGAAGAAACAGAAAACCTCTTGCTTGTAAGTGCATATGTTTAATATTGCTTTGCTCCAATTTGTTAGAAGCACATGCAGTATTCAGAATAAACCTCGTATTTCTCAGGTAAAGGTAAGCAAGCTTTTCTCTCAACTAAGTCAGATCAAGTTCATGAGTCTCTTCAACATGATGTTTTGGAACTTACTGATTGGTGCAATCTCCGTTCAGCTTCAATGCCACTCATCCCTTCACTAAAGGGGGCATTGCTATTGCCATTGGGTACAAAACCACTATCCAGTGATTCATGAAAATGACTGTCACAACTTAAGAATACAATTAGAATGGGACTTGAAGAACCTAATATCTCAATACAAATACCTCTGCCATCATGTAGTTGATCACATCAGGAGGAGGAGGTAAGCTTTTCACCTCGACTTCATAAAAGACTTCAGACATTCTTCGAATTAAGATCTCATCAAATTCTCTATAAACATAACATGTCACAATGCAATCATAAATAATCTCATACACTCACAGTAACATAAAATACTTTAAGTGTATAAAGTTAGCATCTCTTACTTAAAGAAACAACCTCTGACATTGCATGCAACATTTCTTGCCACACATAAGACTGGAATGGCGTTCGCCGTCTATAGAACAGAGAGAGTGAGCCTAATAAACATTTTTACTTCGAAAGAAACACGAGAAAAAGAAAGAACAGATTTTAACAAATAAGTTCACAAAGATATTTTCTAGTACCTCTGCTTGAGGAGCATAATGAGTAAATGCAGGAACTACATGAACTCGAGGTTGATCCATGTCTTCCCAGACCTTTAACCGATCATCAATTACCATTGCCATCTTTGGATGGCATATGCATCTTGGAAGACATTTAATAAACATTTCCTGGAGCCTGCTACAATAAAAGTATTCTAGTCATTGGTAAATGCAAGGTGGCTGACATGACAACTCAATAATAATGCATTCCAGGTCGTTTATGTGCTGTACCAATTCTATTTAGCAAACGTTTGTCTACTTTGGCTTTCAACCATCTACCTTCACATTTAAAACTAGTGTAAAAAAACTTTATGCCAGATTCACCAAAACACAATCGAAGAAATTTTAACTATATTTCACAACAGATAATCAAATATGTATCAAACTTCCAAGCAAAATTGGAAGTCAATATATTCTAAAATGGTAGCGATCCTTTACTTGCCTGATTTAACACAAACTACGCGGTCTGAGAGTTGCTTTGAAGCTATCAGGTGAGCCTCCGGGTCAAGAAGCCTCCACATTTCTAAGGCACAATCTCTTTCAGCCATCGTACAAACATAAACTTCAAACCGTTTGCGTCCTTTTGCAGTTAAATAACTTCTCAAATCTTCCCATGCAGGCCTTAATCTCACAAGCACACTTGTATCATGAATCTACATAAACAAATTACCAGTAATCACTTGCCTCTCATATCAGAAAACTCAGAATGGCTAACAACAAACCAAGGAGAAGTTACTTTCCTACTTTATTGCAAGAAAAGTGACAAAAAAATGTCAGCTAAAAAGTAAAATCAAGCCATGCCTTGAGAAGTATGAAACCTTCCAAGCTAAAAACTTTTGGGAAGGCACAGAAGTAAGGTCGAACTGATCTAGAAGAATGGCTGTACAAATTTGGCCAAAATCAAAAGTTATTCTATGAAAATTGAGAACTCTCTAAAAGAAAGTATAATTTTAACAGATGGGTGAAAATATAATAAAAAAATGTAAATACCAAACCAAAATACAGAAATACATTTTTATATAGACACATCACATCAGGTACAAGTTTTATACTGCCTGATGACATCATGACGATGAAAGCAAGTAACATGAAAACAATTACACTTGATTTGATCTTCTCCTAGCTTGAGGAAAAACTTTGATAAGTAATAGTAGGCATGTAAAAGGTTTAATAGTTCCAAATAATGTAATCAAGCTACAAACCTCATCCTCATTTCCACTCAATTAACATCAAATACTCACTATTCGAACACTTTTTAAAAAAATATATCATAAAAATAACAAGTAGACAATTCCACGGAACAAGTGAACAATAGTAAAAAACCTCAATAAACAAATAACATCAAGCAAATTATACCTCTGAATTGATGCGAGTGAGAACAATGTTTTTCTCTGGCAATCTAATCACAGGTCTAACAACTCTCTCGTGGCCATCTGATTATCTCAGAACCTCCTCCAATTGAACCTTATACGTCTTTCCATTATCCATAACAACATCACTCTCTATGTACTGCTTCAAAAGCAACCGATCATCGATATACCTCTTCATCTCTGCATACATTCCCGATACCCTCATCAGATCCATGATTGATTGTGCGATCCAAACCCTAAGAGCCTCAATTCTATCCTCAAACGACTTCATCGTATTCGCAACGATATGCGTCTCATCAAGATCGAACACAATAGAAAGACAACGCATATTGAGCATCCGTAGACACGAATTGTACAATCCTACAGGTGCCGCAAAGCACCAAAAACACGGAAACTTCTTTTGCTTACTTGGCATTGCCACTAAATGAATCTCCTCGTCTCCAATTAAAACCACAGCAGTCTATAATAACAAAAAAAAAAGTCAAGAACATCGCATTCTCACTTCTTCAATTCTTAAATAGAACTATAAAATTAAGCATGCTTAATTACACAAAACTTTCAACTAATTGAATCAATTAAGCTCTAAATCAGGGGAAAATAAAAAGAAAAAATAATACAGACCTTGACTTCATGGAAGCAAGAGGCATGAAGATTGATCAAATGTGACTGTTCCGTAGGAGAAGACGATTCGAGCTTGCAACGGACGGAAAATGGAGAGATTGTTTGGAGAACTGGAAGAGGAGGACAGCGCTCACTTTGTTGAGAGATGTGGTGGATTCGAATCTCGTTGTTTGGGAACTGGAATTTCTGTTCCGTCGCCGGAAATTACCAGCAGTAATTTCGAATAATTACCAGCAGTAAATGATGATAAAGTGACAGGAACAGCAATGCCTGCGGATTTGCTATGTTTTCTCTCTATGACTCACTTCTGCTGGTCTCTCCTGCCAGGCCTTTAGAGGCGCACAGACCCTCTCTCAACTTGATGCTTCTCTGTTAAGTGGTTTTAAAAAGAAGGGCAATAGCGCGGGGAGGTGTACTTATAGGAGAATGCGGCAGTTTAACTCATGGGTGTTTTGTCAGAGCTTACGAAAATACTTTTATATATTATTATTATTATTATTATTATTATTATTATTAAAAATAAACTAAAACTGTTATGTGTTTCATTGTCTAAGTTTACAGAGAAATGCTGAACATTTTTTTTTTAAAAAAAAAAAAATTTTCTTATTTTTTTTTTTTGCCTTTATGGGTTTTTTTGTTTTGCTTTTTTCTTTGTGTATTTTTTTAAATAATTTTTTTTTGTTTAATTTAGTTTGTTAATGTTAATTTTTTTATTTAGTTATCAGATTTTCATAACACGAATCCCGGGTTTGACCGGTTAACCTGGTTTAATGAGTTAACCTGAATTTTTTTTTAATTAATAACATACTAAAACTATTTTTATAATTTTATGGGTTTTTTTTTTGCTTTTTTTCTTTGTGTTTTTTTCTTTTAATGAATTTTTTTTTGTTTAATTTAGTTTGTTAATGTTAATTTTTTTTTAGTTATCAGATTTTCATGACACGGATCCCGGGTTTGATGGGTTAACCTGGTTTGACGAGTTAACCTGGAATATTTTTTTTCTTTTTTTAAGTTTGACGAGTTAACCCGGAATTTATTTTTCGCTTTTTTTCTTTTTAAGTAATTTTTTTTCATTTAGTTTAGTTTTCTAACGTTAAATTTCTTTCTATTTAATTGTCAGGCTTTCATGACACGTATCCCGGGCTTGATGGGTTAACCCGTCAAATTTTTTTTTCTATTTAGTCATCAAACTTTCATGACGCGAATTCCAGGTTTGACGGGTTAACCTGATTTGAAGGGTTAACCCAGTTAATTCATATTTTTTTTCTTTTTCTTCATTAGTTTTTTTTTCCTGTAGGTTTTTTTTCTCTTTCCTTTTTTCTTTTTAATTAATCTTTTTTTTAATTTATTTCATTAATAATAAATCATTTTTCTATTTAGTTATCACACTTTCATGACACGAATTCCACGTTTGACGGGTTAACCAGGTTGATTCAGATTTTTTTTCTTTTTCCTCATTAATTTTGTTCTTCTGATTTCATCTTTTAATATTGTATGCAGTCCACAGTGAAAAGGCTAAAGCCTTTAGTTTTTTTTTTATGCCTTTCACTGTGGATTGCACAGTGCAATCCACGGTAAAAAGGCTGATATCTTTTTTTTTCTTTTTAATTAATTTTTTATGTAGTTTGTTGATATTAATTTTTTTTCTATTTAGTTATCAGACTTTCATGACACGGATCTCAGGTTTGACGGGTTAACCTAGTTAATTTAGATTTTTTTTTCTTTTTCTTCATTAGTTTTTTCTTCTTATAAATTTTTTTCTTTTATTGTTTTTTTTTATTTAATTTAGTTCATCAATATTAATTTTTTTTTCTATTTAGTTATTGACTGATGCCTTTAGTTTTTTTTTCTTTTTGTTTTTTTGTTGTTTTTATGCCTTTAACAGTGGACTGCACACTGCAACCCACAGTAAAAGGGCTGATGTCTTTTGTTTATTTTTTTCCTTTTTAATTAATTTCTTTCGTTAAATTTAGTTTGTTAATGTTCAATTTTTTTTATTTAGTTATCAAATTTTCATGACACGGATCCCGGATTTGACAGGTTAGCCCAGTTAATTTTATGGTAACCCGTCAATTTTTTTTTTCTATTTAGTTATCAAACTTTCACGACATGAATCCAAGGTTTGATGGGTTAACCTGGTTTAAAGGGTTAACCTGGTTAATTCAATTTTTTTTCTTTTTCTTCATTAATTTCTTTCTTCCTTTTGGTTTTTTTTTTCTTTTTACTTAATCTATTTAATTATCACACTTTTATGACATGACCTTGCAGTCAGACCCTCATCCAAGACTATTGGGTCTGGTATTGCAGTCAGACTCACTTAAACTTGGGTCATGCAAGTTTAATATTATTAATAATATTATAAATATTACTCTTGGGTCAGGTGTTGCAGCCACATCCAAGACACTTGGGTATAACTTTGTAAAAAAACCTAATAATTTTAGATCTTAACTTTTTTTGATATTTTTTATACAAAAACTATTGACCCGCGGCATCGCGCGGGTCATGTAACTAGTAAATAGCTAAAAGGAATCAGTGTTTTCCTGTGGACTGCATAGTGCAGTCCACAGTAAAACACTAATTCCTTAGGCCTTTTTTTTTTTAAAGTTGTCTAAGTTTTTTTAGCTGTTTTTTTATGCTTTTTGGGATTTTTTTTGCTTCTTTCTTTGTTTTTTTTAATTAATTTTTTTCGTTTAGTTTCGTTTGTTAATGTTAAATTTCTTTCTATTTAGTTATTAAACTTTCATGACACATATCCCGAGTTTCACGAGTTAACTTGGTTTCACGGGTGAACCCAGTTAATTCCGGGTTGACCCGTCAATTTTTATTATTATTATTTTCATAAATATTTTTGTTTAATTTAGTTTGTTAATGTTAATTTTTTTTATTTAGTTATCAGACTTTCATGACACAAATACTGAGTTTAACAGGTTAACATGGTTTGACGAGTTAACCCAGATTTTTTTTTCTTTTTAATTATTTTTTTTAGTTCAGTTTGTTAATGTTCACTTTTTTTTTATTTAGTTACCAGACATTCATGACACGGATCCCGGGTTTAACGGGTTAACTTGGTTTGACGAGTTAACCTGAATTTTATTTTATTTTTTGCTTTTTTTTTCTTTTTAATTATTTTTTTCGTTTAGTTTAGTTTGTTAATGTTAAATTTCTTTCTATTTAGGTTTTTTTCTTCTTAGAGGTTTTTTTTCTTTTATTTTTTCTTTTTTATTTTATTTATTTAATTAATTTAGTTTATTAATATTAAATTTTTTTCTAAGTAGTTCTCGGCTGCTGCCTTTAGTTTTTTTTTTTTATACCTTTGACTGTGAATTGCACAATGCAGTCCATAGTGAAAATGCTGATGCCTTTTGTTTTTTTTCTTTTAATTAATTTTTTTCTATTTAGTTATCAAACTTTCATTACACGGATTCCGGGTTTGACAGGTTAACCTGGTTTGACGAGTTAGCCCAGTTAATTCTGGGTTAACCTATTAATTTGTTTTTTTCTTTTTAATTATCAAACTTTCACGATGCGAATTCAAGGTATGACGGGTTAACCTGGTTTGAAGGGTTAACCCAATTAATTCATATTTTTTCCTTTTTTTATAAGTTTTTTTCTTCTTGTTGGTTTTTTTTCTTTTTAACCAATCTATTTAATTATCACACTTTTATGACACGACCTTGCAGTTAGACCCACATCCAATGCTATTGGGTCTGGTATTGCAGTCCAGACACTTTTATGCGAAGGGTTAACCCAAGTTTAATGTTATTATTAATATTATAAACATTACTCTTGGGTCAGGCGTTGCAATCAAACCTGAGACTCTTGGGTATAACTTTGCAAAAAAACCTAACACTTTTAGATCTTGGTTATTTTTAAAATGCAAAAAATAATTGACTTGCGGCATCGCGCGGGGCATGTAACTAGTAACAATATCTAAACCTTGTGGGGGATTCATTGTTCCCTCACACACAAAACACTATGGATTACAACAGTAATCCACAATGATTATTCTCCTCTTTTTTTTTTGCTAATTTTTCCCTTTTTTCTTTTTTATTTCGTTTTTCTTTTTCTTTTTTTTTTCAAATTTCTTTTTTTTCTTTTTTTTTTCATTTATTTTTTTTTTCAAAATTATTTTTGTTGATTTTACCTTTTAAATATTGACCTGGTTAAAATTTTTACTTTGTAATTTTTTTTCTTTAAAATACTGTGGATTGCTGCGATGTTTTTTCACTTAGTTTTTCTATTTTATTTCTTTATTTTTTAAAATTATATTTGTTGATTTTTTTTTAATATTGAGCTGATTGAAAATTTGGTTTTGTAATTTTTTTCTTTAAAACATTATTGATTGCTACAGTGTTTCTCCGCATGGTTTTTTTTTCCTCCAAAATTATCTTTATTTTATTTTATTTTTTAATATTGAGCTGGTTAAAAATTACAGTTACAATATGTGAGGAAAGCACTATAACTTTTTTTGAAAATTACTGTTCATTGCTACAGTGTTTTTTCCCATATGGTTTTTTTTATAATTTTTTTCAAATTATCCTTTTTAATTTTATTTTTTTAATATTGAGTTGTTTGTGAATTACAATTACAAGTCATTACAAATAAGGCTAAATCATGTGGGGAAGCACTGTAGCTTTCATCACAAAACACTGTGAATTGCTACAGTGTTTCCAAAATGATTTTTTTCCCTTTTTTTTGGTGTTTGTTTTGTTATTTTTTTTATAAAATTGCCTCCATCGATTTTTTTTTAATATTGAGCTGATTAAGAATTTAACTTTATAATTTTTCTTCTTTAAAACACTGTGAATTGTTGCAGTGTTTTCCCATGTGATTTTTTTATGATTTTTTTCAAAATTATCTTTGTCGATTTTTTTTTAATATTGAGTTGGTTAAGAATTATAATTACAATAAAACTAAATAATATGAGGAAAGCGTTGTAGTTTTTCTCACAAAACACTGTGGATTGTTACAATATTTCTCTAAATAGTTTGTTATTTTATTTTATTGGGGAAAGCGTTGTAGTTTTCCTCACAAAACATTGTCAATTGCTACAACGTTTTTTCTCATGGGTTTTTTTCCTTCCAAAATTATCTTTGTTGGTTTTTTTTTTTATATTAAGTTGGTAGAGAATTTAGCTTTGTAATTTTTTTTCTTTTTATTAACTGAAAAGCTAAATCATGTGATGAAAGCACTGTATCTTTCCTCACAAAACACTGTAAATTGCTATAAATCATTTTTTTCAGTCTCTAAGTTTTGGATCGCCAATACAATTTTTTTTTTCGTCATGAAATATTTGCTCCATTATACCTTTAATTTTTATTATTTATCTAGCGCTGGTTCACAATTATAACACTATTAAATGTATTTATATTATAAGCCTGCGACAGCGCGCGGAGTGTGTATGTGTGTGTGTGTATGGATAACTTTGCCCTTGGCCAGCTAAAGTAGAGGTCTGAAAGGGATTGGATACGTGGATTGTGATGAGGTGGCGATATGGGAAGGACAGCTTAGGACCGCTTGATCTTTTCAATTTTTATTTCAAAATAATTTATGTTTGCCTCTCCTTAGATTAATGGTGTGTTATAATAATTTCATAATTAATTAAGTATTTTTAGTTTTTGAATGTAAATAGAAAAAAAAAAGCTTGAAGAACATAGAATTAGAAAAATAAGTTTTTTATTGAAGAGGTTTTTCCTTCAAGTTATATCCTTTCAAGATTTTACCTTTCAACATTACACACAGCATCTATATATATTATATTTTATACTTTTATTTACATCACTTATTACATCAGAAAGTATTAAAGCATACTTAATTTGCTTTCACTTATTATATTAGAAATATGTAACTTTAAGAAAAAGTAATTTTTTTATTTCTATATATTATTTTGACTTCAAATTCAAATTTTGATGAAATGAATGTAATTAGTAATTTTTCCATGTATAACATATTAAAAATAAATAGATACAAAGTTAAAAATAAATTTGAACATGACTTTATTTTTTTAATAAATTTGAACATGACTTTATTTTTTATCTTTCAATGATTTTTTTTAATTTTAACAAAATAAAAAAATTACATAGTTCAAAAAATATTTTTTAAAACAACATAACTTGACAAATTAAAGAAAAATGCGAACTACACCTGCATATACCTACATTGTTCTGCCACTCGTGTACTTAGATGTGTAACATTGTCTGGAAAATGTTTTGCAAGCCCAAAACCCTCTATTTTAGGTTGCAAGTTTCAGTTATTATTTATTTTTAATTTTCAAAAATACTTTTTAAAATATTTAAAATTATTTTCTTATTTCATTTGCTTTAAATTAATATATTTTTAATATATTAATATCAAAAATAATTTTTTAAAAATAAAAAATATATATTATTTTGATATATTTCTAAATAAAATATATTTTAAAAAACAATTACAATTATACTTCCAAACAGATATGTTATGACTTTTAACAATATATGGTTCAGCTTCCTCATGAAGAAATGGAAGACCTTTTGCTGTATCCAGGCAAATAGCAGGTGGTCACCGTGGTGCTCACTTTCAACCATTTTAATGAGTTTTTTAGACTCATTAAAATGTTTCTTGTTGTTGAAAATTAGATTTTAAAAGTCTATAGAATGTTTGAGTTTTCATGTTCAATTGTGTGAAAAAATGGTTAAATTTTGTTTTTTTAGAATCCTAGATCTTACACCTTGATTTTTACAAGTCCTAAAACAAAAAAATATTATATGCAGATGACACACATCATATATTTTTTAAAAACAAAATAGCATCGGTTTTAAAGCTCAAGCCCAGGCACGCATTGGGTTGATTCTTCATTTCCCTATATTTTTTATTTTTTTTATATCTTATAACAAGACCCTATTTAGATAAATAATTATATTTTAATAATTATTCAATTAGCTTATGTCTTTTAAATATTAGTTCAGCCTTTTGTTATAATATTTCATTTATTATACACACGTTTTATAAAATATTTGTGCATAAATATTCAATGAAAATATAATATATTTTCATTATTGTCAATTTTTATAATACTCCCTTTAATTAATTAATTATTTTTCATAGAAACATTATTTTTCATTTTTTTACTTTATAATTGCTTTATAGATCATGGTAAGCATGGTTTTAATTAAATAAAGTGTTCCCTCAAAAATTAAAAAGAACTAAAGGAATAACAAAAATGAAGTTTCGGCAAAAAAAATATTTTTTTATCTTACTTAATTTAAATCATTTGAGTTGTGATAGGTATTTATTTTAATTCTTTTAAGATTTTTTTTTCAAATAACCATATATACCATTAATAAAAAAAAACTTCCAAGATAAATAAGAGAAAACAGTTAAAATGCAAAGAACAAAAAAGTTAAAATATTTATATGTATATTTATCTTTTATTTCTTACAAAGAAAGATTAGCTTCTCACTTTAGTTTTTAATTAACATTAATAATTTTTTATGATTTATTAGTTCATATATTTTTTAATTTATTTTATTAAGCATAGATATTATCTTTCCATTCCTCAACTAAAAACTTTCATTATACCAAAACACTCTTTTATAATGTTAGTGTCTTTTTTGTGTTAGAAATTTTATTCACAATATTACATGAATATTTTTAAGGTTAGGTGTAGGGGCTGGCCTTCCAAAGTCTAAAGCGCATGGCCTTTTACTTTTTTTCTTATTTAATTGTTGTATTGTATTTTTCTTTTTAATTAAGATTATTACAATAAAATTTTTAAAAAAGTCCAATTATACCTTACTTTTCAACTAAGATTTAAGCTTTTTATGGTAACATTGTCAATAAGTTTATATGTAAATCTAATATGCAGTTTATATATATATATAAAACAAATGCTCATGAATATTCAATGAGAATATTTTTTATTTTTATGTTCATTTTTTATATAATTTTCTCACATTAATTATTATTTTATTTTTTTATGTCTCTGGATTAGAGCTATCAGGGCATGATTTTTTTTCATTGAAATTTTCTTTTTATATGATACTAAGTTTTTATTCAAAAAAACGATTCTATTAATTAAAAAAACATGTTATTGCTAGGAATAAAATGAAAAAGGGAGTTTTTCTAAAGAAATATTGTTTTTTTCCTCATTGATTTAAATCAATTGAATTCGTCCCAGTTTTATTTTAATTGTGTTAGGTTTTCATTCAAAAAATTAGTTTACTGACAAAAATATACTTGTTTTTTAAAAATAAAATAATACATTGATAAAAGAAAGGAATTATGATTAAAAAAATACTTTTTTCTGTAATTTAAATCGTTGAAATTCTTAAAAATATTTATTTCGAGCGGACATTCTATTTACAAGTTCCTCTCCTTTCTGTCTTTCATGAATCCTCGTTTCATTTCTGCAACAAAAACAAGTTTATGCTCTGCAGGTGGTCCTTTTGCTTCCTAGGGCGACCTCCATTTCTGACTTAACTACTTGAATTATCTCATCACACATGCATTAACAATATCTAGAAGTAATAGAGGGCATGCAACAAGAATTAATGTGCTTGAATTGTCGATCGAAGGTTATAATTTTTACATGATGACAAGGAAGATATAGGGTGCGTGTGTCTTTTGCGTTTTTTTTAATTATTTTTATCTTGTATTTTTATATCATGATAGTATTCTAATGTAAAAAATAAATTTAAAAAAATATATATATTTTAATACTCCATAGTGAAACACTACTGTACTAATAAAACCGAGTGGAACATTCCCAGGGCAAATTAAGGCACATTTTTTAAGAGGACAAGTTGTCAATAATGGTTGTGTGGAGAGGATCGCTCAAGTGAGTAGCCCAGTTGTTGAGGGGACCTTTTCCAGTAACCCAAGCTTGAACTGCGAAGCCAAGGAAGGCTACCATGGCAAGGCGAGCGTGCTTGATCTCGGCCAATTGAAGGGTAGCCTTCTTTTCTGGGTCGGAAGCTAGGCCTAGAGGATCAAAGAACTGGCCTCCTGGGTAGAGCCTTTTCTCTGGGTCAAGCTCTGCGTTCCTTTGGAATTCAATGTATCCAATAACGACAGCCTCAATCCAGATCAATGCTGTAATGGAGAATGGTAGTGGCTGACCAAGGTATGATGAGCCTTCAACCAACTCCACCTGAAACAAACACAAAAATCATATGTAAGACAACTTTTCATAATCGAATTCCTTAAAAAACATCAAGAAAAATTCCTGACATATATATATATACCTTTCCAGCATCTTGCCAGGTAACTCCAGTGAGCCACTCAACAGAGAGTGCACCAAGAGTAGCCAACATAGCCCACCTTCCATGAATGAGCTCACACTCCCTGAACCTTTGCAACCCAAAAACCTCACTGTAAGGCTGAAATGGAGTTGACTTCACATCAGCAAACTCAGTACGTGTCCCAATAATATCTCCAGCCAGATTCTTAGCCAAGTTTTGGTCCAAAGAGTCAAGCTCGAACTGCAAGTACTCAGCTGGTTTGCCCAACCCAAATGGGTCAAATCCGTAATCACCAACCAAGCTGCCATCTAGGTACTCAGGTGCCTTGGCTCCTGGATACCAAAGTGGGCGGTCTGGAGTACTAGGCTTAATAGACTTCTTGGGTGCTTTCTTGCCACCAAATCCGAACCTGGCTTGGATCCTACCCGAGTTTGAATAGATATCGGGCAGACGTGTTCCCATGAAGGAAGATGTAGCGGCAGCAGCTGTGGTGGCAGCCATGGCTGGAGCCTAACGTTAACTGCGTATGTTTTTTGGAGAGTTGCGGAATGGGAGTAAGTGGTGATTTGGTAGTGCTGTTGTGTTCTACTGGTTTTTAATGAAGGTTTGATGCTTTATCCTTTGTGGTGATTTCGAGGCCGTTGGATCAAGTTGCGTATCCATCCGATGGTTGTGAAAGTAGAGACCTTATCTTGCCTTATCTGAATGTGGGGTCTGGTGACTTGTGCTTTGCTTGTAACATTTTGCGCCATCTTTTTGTGGTTGATGTTGGCAGGAGAAAATCTAGTTGATCATCTTTCGGGATTTCTGTCGGGAACCACTGCACAGACGCCATTTTATAAAAATTAGTTTTTTTATTTTTAATTTGTTTTAATGTAATAATATTAAAAATTATTTTTAAAAAATAATAAAAAAATATTATTTTAATATATTTCTTAATAATAAATACATTATAAAACAATTATTATTACATTTCCATTCATCACCTTAAAAAAAAAACAGCAACTAGTTTGACAGGGATTTCTTTTTGATACTCCATAGTTTTATGTAGCAGCAGTAAGAAGTCTCTAAACACAACTTTACTTGTTTATTTACACTTTCTGCATGATTTTTTCCCGTGTTGATGCTTGATGACAAAAGTATCTCACTACCTCTAAAATTATCTACTTGCTCGGCGAATGATATTTATGATCTGTTTAGGTTGTGGTTATTTTTTAGAATATTTTTTATTTAAAAATATATTAAAATAATATTGTTTTTTAAAAAATTATTTTTAAAATCAGCGCATCAAAATGATATAAAAACATCAAAAAAAAATATATTAATTAAAAATAAAAAAAATTAATTTTTTTCAAAAACATTTTTAAAACATAAAAACAAATATAGCTAACCTCATCATTGTTTGTGGAAGCAAAATCTCCAAATCAATATTTTGCTTTCCTACAAGAAAAATTAATAACCAAGCGAGCACAAAGAAAAACTCAAATTTATTTAAGGTTTTGGATTTATACTTGAAAATCTCATATTAATTTAGACCTTGAGAGGGTGCAATGAAGTTTAAAGGACTATCTTATTGATTAGCTTAAGGTCCTTTGACCTCCTGTGTAGGAAAATAAAACGAAAAATAATCTTTTATTTATTCATAACGATTAAAATTTATTGACTAATATTATAGTATATTACCAATAATAATAAGTAAATTCAACCCCATATTTAATTAAGAAAAAGACCAACATTAATAAAATTCTTTAAATTAAAAGTACTAAATTCTAAAAAAAGGCTTTTTTTATATAAAATACTTGTTAATTTTTTTCATTTTTTCTATTTATAAATCTATAAAAAAAACTTTTTTAAAAAAACTAAAATGGAAGAGAGATTCGGTGTATCCTTACACATATATCACTATTTACCACAATAGTATAATTATCATTTTTACCTTTCTAAAAAAAATCATTTTGGGGTAACTTAGTTTTTGTAGAAGATTCATTTGTTATTATTAAATTGAAAAGAAACAAATCTATCTTTTTTATTTTTTAAAAAATAATAGAATAACTAGATTACTTTTAAAAGTAAAATTCTTAAAACTTGCATCTACAATCTTTTTCTACTTTCAATTTTAAGGTAAAATAAAATAACTAAATTATCCTTAAATGAAATTTTTCTTTGACTAAAGTAAAAGTTTTTTTTTTGTATTTTCATCATATTTTATTTGTTAGAATAAAGTTGGATGAGAGAAATTTGGTATTTTAATAAATATAAAATATTATTAAAAAAAACAGGTTGGCACGTGCAATATATATTCCAGCATATGGAACGCCTCTTTACTATTCAAGCGGTGCGTAAGGATGCATTTAACAATCAAGCAATGACTTTCAGGGCGATGTTCAAACTCTTGATGGACCCTATCCCTGGGCAACACATGTGGCATACGGATTTCTGATTTGCCTCTAATGATCTTTTCTCTTCTTTTTTTTTCTCCCTTCTCTTTAATTTCCGCACTTAAACCTTTAAAATTTTAAAGCAGCCTTTCAATTTGTTTTGGCTTTAGATTTGATCAATGTTTTTTTATTACTATTTGTTTTATTTGAAATGATTTATAAAATTGAATTTTTTTTATTCTATCATCCTTTAATTTTTTTCATCTATTATATTTGGTCCCTATTTTTTTTTATTGTTACTTATTTTGTTTTGAATCATTTTCTTGATTGATTTTTTTTTTTAATTTTGATCCTCGATATTTTATTTCATTTTATTTTTATATCAAATTTGATCTTTATTCTTTTAAATACTATTTGTTTTATTTTGACAAAATTTTTATATTGAAATATTTTTTTCTTAAATTTCATCCTTTAACATTAAGTTAATTGAGAATTAAGCTTCTTGGTTGAACTCAAGTCTATGATTTCATAGGTTGTGAATTTGTAAAAATTAACCCATGTTTAGGAGATTCACTTAGGTTTGTTTGTTTTTTTTTTTTGCTTATATTTTTTTAATTTTATCCTTTAATATTTATTTATTTCTTAAATCTTATCTCTAATTCTTTGATAACTTTTCAATTTGATTTCAAATTTAATCCAACCTGCAACCAATTAAGACCTAATCATAACCCAATCAAGAAAAAAAAAAGACACAAATTATCTAACCAGGTTACCTTTTTATAGATGCGCCCATAATCCAAATCATAAATCTTGCATGTTAACCATTATTTCATTACTTACTAATTTTTTTTATAATTTAAGCTTTTTTTAATTTTTTTTTATCTATAATATTTGGCTAGTAAAGAAACAGGAGCACCGATCCTAGTAGAGAAAAGAACGAGAGATGAATAAAAAGTTGCTTCAATGAACAGTGATACAATTTCAAGGTAATTTTGAAAAGACTAATCTTTGCATGAGCACGGATGATCAAAACTCCGCATCACCCTTCAAGGATGATCGCGCAATGATCAATGGGCAAAGACAGCCCCACGTACCTGTCGTCAGCTCGAATTTTCTACACATTTAAATGAATAAATTTGTAAATCATAGCGTGCTAAACATGAAAAGGTATTTACAGCGTTAAAATGTGCTCCTGGAAGGAGAGAAGCAAGAATCATATACAACCAACCAGAATTTTATACAAACTCCAGACCCTAAAACCGGTAACAGGGCTCGTAAGGAACAAGCACTGGATCTGGAACAATGAGAGGCAACCTGTCAATGTACATGAACAGTCTCTTCAAATTCTGTCTAGTGATTGAAGACAAGTCGATAATCTCATTTCTGCTGGTGTAGATCCAAAGATCACCTGAGTTGACTCTCTTGAGACTGTCTCGGCAGAAAGGACATGATTGAGAGCGAGCACGCCTAAAGCAACCACAGCAAGAAGAGAGATTTGAAGTCAAACTTGTAATGCGAGCATGACCAAAAGCACACTACGATTCATTGGTGTTTTACATGAACTACCAGAGAATTTAGACATAATAATCTGATCCTGGCCGTATTTGACAATATGATTTTGGCAGGCTAGGACGGCCCCAAAAGAAGATAGCACCAAATAATTTGCCAGGGGACGATCTTTTTTTAGCAATATGATCAAGCAACATGAGTTCTATATGTTGAGAGAAATAATGAAAAACTACCAAGAAAAACAACAACAAAAGAAATTGCTACATTCAATATCGATCCATAAAATGGTGGTTTCTATGGAATAATGAAATGAATCAAGCAGCAACAGAATCGCCAACCTCTTGAACATCAAAGCGATAACTTGGACTACCAAGTATTTATCAATTTTCATCCCCTGTGCAAATAGACTGGATATTGTAAGAGCATCAATAGAAAAGGTACCTAGCTGCATGATTTTAGAAGTTACATTCCTTGATTGAGTCCTCCTATGTGATTATTTGTGTGTCCATGTGCACATGCTTGCTGGTGTGTGCAAGTTAACTTACCAATCCCGATAGCACTTCAAACACATTGCATGATTGCATTTGGGCAATACAACCCTGCTATTAATCTCCATGCAAATGCCACATTCTTCTTCTCTCTCTAAATCAATTTCAGAGATCTTTCCTTTGTCCATTTCATCTTTCTTTTTGTACTTTGCACAGATTTCTTTTTGCTTTCTGTCTTCTACATCAGTGATTCCTCTTTGAAGTTGCAGTAAAGAAGGAAATATCACCCCTGTCACCACAAAAAGAAGAGGTGATGAATGGATTGGACTGCTGGTATCTTTGTTCAAAGAAAATAAATTATAAACCAAATGCAGCATGCTTTCAAATTTTGATTCATACACTTGAAAGTTATTGACTTCTTTAAAACTCACTCACCATAGAACTCTCTTACGCTAGCCTTTCTTTCATGAATAGACATGGTTGTTTTTCCATCCTCATAAGCCTGCGACTCAACATGATAATAATACATCAAGGATAAGGCAGCGTTTGTTTTTTACTATAATAAAATTCGCAAGCAGAAGGGAGTTCAGCAATCATAAATTGACTTTTGGCCACTAAAAACAACTTCACATAAACTAGAAAAGAATATTTAAACCACCTTGTATATAAGAATTCTAAGCAATCCCAAGGCACCAGCTAGGTGAAAACCAGTCCATTGGACAAGAAAAAGAAAAAGGTGAGCGGTAGGGCTGTAGGATAATCTCATTTGAAGGCAGGCACCATCATATTCCCTAGGATAATCAGAAGCTCTGCATCACAAGAAAAATACATAAATAAACAATATTTTTGGGCATCATAATAAAGAGCCCCATAAACATACACACACACACACACACACACTCTAACTTCGTTTCTGAGGAACAAATTGTCCAACGCAGAAAATTTCATAACCACAAAGATGTTAATAACCATGTATTGAGCTTATTAAACCTTCTATCTTGGCCAGGGAAAGAACAGGGAGCCATTGAGAAGCCTATCTGAAACAGAAACTGATATGCATACTAAATATGATAACAAATGCCGAGTATAATAAAAATCTGAAACCAGTTTCAAAGAAGAAAGCAATTCATCTAGCAGGGCATCATTCGCCCATCTACACCCGCATCATGTGAAGTCTCACGTGGCTACAAAAAAGACAAAACGGGCACATTCACCGTCTATTCACTGTCCCAGTAATCTTTAAATTTGCAATTTGCTCTCAATCAACAATGACTATCAAGTGTTCTAATTTCTAAAAAAATCAAATGTCGTCTCCTGGATGGTTCTTCCGTGAATAAGTTACAAAAACACCATGCCAACATAGAGCAAAGAAAAAGTCTGTAACACAAAGTAGCATCATTATAACAACCTTCAATGAGAGAAATCCCAGAAAAAACAAATTTTTTTTAGTTAATCATTATTTTTTCCAGTTCACAGCTTAATTGACATAAATGCCTGAAACAGGAAGAACTAAATTACCAGAAATACAAAAGGGTCGACAGTAAAAATACCAACTTCCACAGCTAGTTCTACCCTTTTTTCCTTTACAAACTTTGATTTTCTGAGATGGAGGAAATTTATTTAAACTGGGGTAAAATAAAAAATTATACTTTTCCGCTCAATAAATACCTTATCCACATTGATAAGAATATCAATCCACTTAGCCCACTAAACAAAAGAAAAGAACCGGACAGACAAACAGACAAGAACAAACATGTCATTAAAAATAAAATAAAAAAACTTGAAAAAGAAATAAAATTAGAAACCAAAACAATTTTCTCAGAAATCCCAAAATATCTCACCAAATTCAGTTAATACACAGAAAATACAAATAACAAACAAACAAAAAAAAACTGGAAAAATGCAGAGAAAGGAGAGGAGAGATTACAGGGTGTTGGCAAACTGAATATCAGCTTCAAGCGCTTTCAGAGAATCCTTAAACGATTTCCTTATTTCCCTTTTCATTTCTCTTCAAAAAATCCACCACTCCTTCAAAAACCATCCATTAAAAAATTTTCCTTCCTTCTTTCTTTCACATAAAAACCTCTAAATCATCTCCAAAAGAAAACCCAAAACAATAAAAATAAGAACAATTATGAGACTGAGGCAGGTAGAGAGGGCGAGGGAGAGAGAGAATAAAGGAGCAGAAAGAAGAGTGAGGGTTACTGCGTTGGGCTTTTCGCTTGGTGCACACGTAATTGTCACTCTCATCAGTTTAACTCATTAATAACCAAAGAAACTTGAAGGAAGAAGATTGTACTTAGCATAATTACGTTATTACCCTTAATTTTGCCTCGAAATTTATACCTTACCCGCTCCCCGATATTTCTGCTTTCTCACTGGTCAGTCAGTCACGTTTGTTACGTCAGGTTAATTGGGTAAAGCTCATTTTAACCCCTTAATATTAATCTATTAACAGTCGAGTCTCAAGTCTTTCGATTTTATCAAACGTACCCTAAAGTAATGCACATTAAAATATGTCACTCTATATATATATATATATAAACCCAGCCTATTATAATGAATAGTGTTAGCGCTGAATTATTGTAAATTTCTTTTTTATACAAGCTAGTGAAATGGATAAAAGAAATTAATATGATTTTCTACTAAAATAATCTTTTTAGGATATATTTTATCTTATTTTTGCGCCATGGATGGAAGTGACATTATCTGATGTCCATTATATTTAGGATAAAATTGATAAGAGCAAGAGTTTTGAGACAACTAAATAATAATAAGATATAAATAAGGGGCTAGATTGAAGTTTCCCTTGTTTGGGTGTGCGTGTGGGTCAAGATCTATGAGGTTATGGGTGGCGGTTTGGATGATGTTTACGGAGTGTTATTTTTGTCGTCATAGACACGAGTACGATGTTCGCGGCATCTGCCGACGCGTGGCAGGCATGCATGCTTGATCTACCTGTTAAACAATGGTCATGATTAATTTGTTTAGTCCTTGGAGTGCCACGTTTTCTGATTGGTAAATGAGATGGACCCCACCAAAGACCTAGATTGTTGCCCAGAAGCTCTGCAGATCCAAACCATGAAAATCTTGTATTGGATAACAAAAATAATTAACTAAGCTTAAAAGAAAGATAATGTCTGATGAAGACCTTTACTACATTAAGCGATATATGTGTTGATTTACTCGTTAAACTTGTAATAATTATATCTATGTAAGATAATAATATAAATTTTTTTAAAAAGTTTCAACGGTTGAATTGTTTTTTTAATAAAATATTATAGTCTTATTGGTCAAGAGATCATGAGTTCAAATCTTAATAACTTCGTTCTATGTAATAAAAATTATATATAAAATAGCGTGAGTCGTGCAAGTTTTAAATTTAAATAACTTTTACTTGAGGTGATGTGTTAGTGAATAATGTAAATTATATTTTAGGACGTCATCTAATAATATAGATCTATGTAAATTTCATGCTTAGAGCTTTTATTTAAAGTGATGATATCAAATATCTTGAAACTTCGTATAACCTGGAATAGTCATTTCATAATCTTAAATTTTGATTGCTAATGCAACAAAGTTTTTAAAGATGTAATCAACTTATTTATTTCTTAAAACTTAATTAAGAAAACAAAGAACGTACAAGTAATTGGTTTGTGAAGTAGTGTTAACCCATACTAATCATGTTTAGAGCATGACAAGGGGATTCTTATGGATAAGCTTAAGGTCACTTGAAAGATTAAATTACATTATTATTATTTGACTTTCTATTGTTTCCTTCCCCCACTCGTCTAAACCAGTGGATTGTACCATACTATGAGCCACCATCCCACTTATTAACGTCATTACACAAGTGGAAACCAAATTTGATAAGTAATCATCATCCAGCAGCAATTTTAACTCTCAAAAGGGCCCATTAAAGAGAAAAATAATGTAGAATTGATCAAAGGTATAGCAGTGGTCAAATCATACCACCACACCTTCAATGAGTAGTCATCCTGTTGAGATCCAAACATATGAAAAAAGACCTGCAATTTCTATAAAAAAAGAAAAAGAAAAAAGAAACGTAGATGGACAAATTCAGAGAACGACTCTTTCATGACATAACAGAACCCTCTAATGCACGGAGAGGGATGTTTTCCATGAGGTCCATGTCAATAAGCTTTCACTAGACGATGCCTTGCTTATCGTCGGCAGGCTTTTGTTGCCTAATTTCACGATCCACGGATTAATTAGTAAAGAGGGTGATGATCTCAAATACGATAAGAAAGAAGAGTTAGAAAGTAATGATTGAATTTTTTTAATAATAAAAACATGCCAACCTTATCGGCGACCATATTATAACAGGTTTGTTTTTATATTTAAAAAATATTTTTTTAAAATATAAAAAATATTTTTTTTCTTGTTTTAAATTAATATTTTTTATGTTCTATTATTTTAATATATTTTAAAAAATAACAAATATCCACTCACAAATATCGTAGAAGCAAAAACAAACCAAAATAAAATCATTGACAGCAGTTGAAGAGTGTGAAGCAACCATTTTGCTTGCTTATATCGCCGACATGTCTTCAACAATAGAAAAGGAAAGAACGACGAAGTCATTTAAAATGGAGGATTGGAGTCATTGGACATGTTTTGTAAGCTGAGTTCCCAAGCCAGCAGTCCACGACCCTTTTGGTCATTGGTAGACAAATGAGAATAGAATTCTTAGGAAATTAGTGGGACTAATAATGGTTGATTTCACTCTTTTGGACTTGTTAGTTCCCATCTTTTTCTTTCTTTCTTCTTTTGCATTTTCAGTTCCTTTCTTGTCTCGCATGGATACACGGTGTTGGAGAGTCAAGGAGTTGCTATCTTATTGTTTAGTTCAAGGTTGCACTGATTATGGTTAAAAAAAATATTAGCATCCATAACGTACGTTACATGAGATAAGTTACATTATATGATTTGAATGTAATTTAAAAGTTTTTATTTATTCTTAATCGATGATCTATCTATGGCTTAAGATGAGAATTTATTTATGTGAATAAGTCTGGCATGTTGAATTTGTTATGGGCTCGTGTGTCCAAATGAATTCTTATATAAAAGATCCATGTAGGTGCACTGACAGAGTTCACCTATCCTGGAAGGTGGAAGGGTTTTCCACAATTCATATGTTATAGTGAAAAATACTCTCAATTAAAATTAGTGAATATTCAGAATAATTCTGAGAATTTTCTAATTAATTACTGATATTTAAATATCAGCCTACTTATAAGGCCAACATTTATACCAGAATATTGACCATTAATTCTCATGAATTAAAATTTTATGGGTTATTGAAATATTGATCAAATTCTCATAAATTCAATAAACTGATTATTAAATCTAAAATGCATGCAAATATATATATCTCTCATTTTATAGACTAATTCAGAGCTTTTAGATGAGTTTGTTAGGGTTCTAAAAAACCAAAACTAGGTTGGTTTTACCACAAGATCAATAGTTTTGGATTTAGGTAGTTTTGTAACAAACTTGGAGGTTAAGATGAAATATTTTTGGCTTTTTGATCTTGAGAGAAATGTTTTAAACCCTTGATAAGAACCACCTGGGAGTTTTTTTAAGTGTGAACACATGAAAGAGTTGAATGATTTTATGCAAATAGGCGTCTCAGTTAAGGTTGACTAGTTTGGTCATTTTCGTGGCTTCGCCAAAGTAACTTTAACATCAACGTTGCCTGAATTCACCTTAACTTAGCAGAAAGGGTGCATACCTTTATGTTGGATCTATTTTTGCTTAATTTGGAGATCTAAAGTTCTACATTCATTAGTTTGAAAATGTCAACTCGATCAACATGGAATCTGAAAATTTAGTAGTGGCCGATCGTGGACAAGATGTTGAGATCATTAGAGAAAATAGGATGCAAATGTTTAATTTCATGGAAATGAAGTTATAGAGGGGGTGTTTCTCAGTTGAATGGTGGTGATTACAGCTTCATAAGTGGTTAGAAATGTCACATTCATTCACCTGAAAGTGTCCACTCGATCAGTCAAAACTGCCAAAGAAAAAGTTGCACAGTAGCCGAATAATGCGTCGTTTACACTAAACTGTACAAATTAGGATTTTTAATTTGGGATTTGAAAAACTTCAATTTAATCTCTATTCTTCCAATTTCCTTTAATTCCACCTATGATTTCCTCTTGAACTTCTAATTTCATGTAATTTCATCCATTCCAAACTCAATTGCCAACCCAAATTTGAGTGTTTTTTGTAATTTGATCTTTAGTTTCTGATTTCTTCAATTGGACCCTTAGATGACCATTAAACTTTTAATTTTTTCAATTTAACCCTTAATTTCACCAATTTCAGTCCTTAAAGTCAAGTGTTTTTTGTAAATTGGTCCTTGGACATGAAATTCTTTAATTAGACCCTTAATCAACCTTCAAACTTTAAATTTCTTTTAATTAATCCCCTGATTGCAACAGTTTGCCTCTTTCAAGCTTTGTTTAAGTCCCTAATCTTCCAATCTTTGTGTATTGACCCAAATTAAGCCTCCAAACTTGATTTTTACCAATTGAGTTCTTGGTTGAATCTTTAACACCCATTAAAAGTTTAATTAAGTCTTTGAACTTAATTAATTCTTTCAATTTTGGTCAAATTGACTTTTAAACTCAATTTTGCTCCAATTAAATTTTTAATTAAGTCAATTAAACCTACTAAAAGCTTAATAAAGTTATTAGACTTAACTAATTCTTCTAATTTTGGTCAATTAGAATTTCAAACTTAAATTTTTTCTTCAAATCAAATTTTTTCTCGACCTATCTTGTCAAAATGTCACAATCTAGTTATTCTTCCAGCTTTTTAATCTTTTGTTGTTCAAGGCTTGTTTTTCTGTATCGCAAAAATATTAATTTTTTTGGTTTTAAATATCTAATTTTTTCAACTTTTAAGAAAAAACACAAATAATTTTGGGGTCTAAAAAAAAGGGTTATGACAGTTCTCTTCAACCCAGTCCAGTACCACCTCTTGGCCATGGACTTGTCTAAATTATCATGATAGTTTGAGATCTCAGTTCTTCGATGGCCAAATCCTACTACTATATTTAGTTGTTTCTAGTTTATTGTTACGAGTTGGATAAAAAAAATTTTAACTTAATAAAAAATGTCTAGGTTGTGGAAAATTATTTGGCATTGTTATTAAACATTAATCAATGGATTAATTTTGAAATCTCTATGCTTGACTATTTTTCAAGCCTGACTTTAAAATTAAAATATGTTGAAGTTGCACTAATATGATCTAGTTAACTTGGTTGGTCTAAAAGCAAATCGGTCGATGGTAAAAGAAGTTTAAGGATGAAATTGATAGAAAAAAAACCCACTAACACAGCTCCTCATCTAGCCCATGTTTAAAATAAAACCATATGAGAGTTTCCCCGACATATCGTGGTTGACTTGGATGATTCAAAGGCAATTCAATCGGGTAGTAAAAAACATCTGAGGATGAAATTGAGAAAAAATGATGAGATTGATAGAAAAAAAAGACTTCTTCACCTAACTCTTTGTCTAGCCAAGGTTTTAAAGAAAAATTGGAGCATGCCAGATCTTATAGTATAGATAGGCAATGAATTTTGGGTTAGTAATATCTTTTCTATTCGTTTTACTTTTTAGTACTCTAACGTTTAATTTGGTACTTTTACTATAATTCCAAACCTAATTTCATCTAATTAAGCTGTAAAAAGATGTAATTGAAATGGAAAAACAATTAGAAAACTTTTTTATATATAAAAAAAACCTTTATTATTTATATAAACATTGAAGCTCCATGATGTTTGTCAAACGTGGCGCACATGACGTGGTGAGATGTAGGGATCAAGGAGTTACCACCTAATTATTTGGTTTAGGGTCATTAGGAGACTCGGATATACTAATATTATATGAAATTCTAGGGTAAGGGATTTATTGTGATTAGGGAAGGTATTAGTACCCTTAATGCACCTTACATGAGGCAAACTACATTGTATGGTCTATATGTGGCTTAAAGATATTGATGAGTTCCTAACTGATATTTTGTTTGTGGCTTAGAATAAAGATTTACACTTATGAATAAATCTAGCATTTTGAATTTATTATGGGCTCGTAAATCCAAATAAATTCTCATGGAAAAATTTATGTAGGTGCCCTGACAATGTTTACCTATCTTGGAAGGCGAAAGAGTTTTCCACAACTTGTACATCATGGTGAAAAATACTCCTAATTAAAATTAATGAATATCTAAAATAATTTTAAAACTTTTCTAGTTAACTCCTAGTATTTAAATATCAGCCTCTTTGTAGGTCCAACATTTATATCATAATGTTGACCATTAATTTTCATGAATAAATTTTTTTAGGGTTATTGAAATATTGATCAAATCCTTAAGAAATTTTACAAACTTGATATAAATAAATAAAAAAAAGGAAAATCAACACAGGTATTTTCTAAAACCATGCTAAACAAACATTTTCCCCTCTTTTTTTATAATTAAAATGCAATTTTTTTAAGTATTGGGTTGTATATAACAAATAAAAATCATTTTTTTTTAATTTTTAAACGAAATTAATTTTTTTAAGTTCATGTTTGGCAAAACTAAATTTTCCTTCAAAACATGCCTAAGTGCGTGTGTGCCAAACACGTCTTTAAGCCAAAACTCATTTAACAAAAAACATTGACAAACCAAACAGGGCCTTACCAATCTAACCCGATTTTAACTCGTCCGGATTGACCTAAAAACACTGGTTCAATGAACCGAATAAAAAACCAAAGTTTAACCCAAACCTCAACCAAATAGAAATTTAAATCGAAATAAAATAAAAAATAAAAAATAAAAAACATAAATTTTTCTAACAAAAACACATCAAACATCAAGAAAAACAAAAAACACGAAGAACAACGAATATCATTCAAACTTAAACCCAATAATATAAATATCAAACCAGATCAGATTTCAAGCAATAAAAAACAAGGTTTTGTTCACAATCAAGCATAGACTAAGAATTAAATATCCATTTACTTCGATTATCACTCTAACATCATGATTTTTGTTAAAAATAGGTTTTAATTGTTTCAATTCAAAACTAAAACCCTAAAATTAAAACTCATAAAAACATGTTATTAATATATGAAATCCTTAGATTATTAATTAATAATAACATGTAAACTTACAAAAACCAAAATCAAAACTTAGAACTAGCAATAGAGATAATATTCTTCAGATATTCAAGAAGTGACCTCAACCAAACTATTGCCGTTAGGAATTTTTTATTTATTTAAGATGGCTCATTTTTTAATGACATGTACTCCAGGGTCATGCCCTCTTCCCTTCACCTCTTTCGCTAATGTCAGTGCCTATTGTTTTGCTCAGTGTTCCAGCGTTCTATTGTCCCTCATAAATGACACGGGAGTGTGTTTGTTGCTGACAGATTACACAAGCTGAGACGTACCTCTTCCTTTAGGACTTTTAAAGGTTCCATTGATAACAAGCAAGTAGAAGAGACTTAACCAGAAAATGGAGGCAAAAAGGACTATTTAGTAAATCTTAAAGATTTGTGTAAATGAGATATAAATTCCACAAGATTTCAAACAACCAAAATCCTGTAATATTTACGAAAAGCTCGAAACTCTATTGAAGCTATGAACGTGCTTTCCTCTGGTTCACAATGGCAGTGAACACTCAACTAGAACCTTCCCCCTAGCCTATGACCTCGAACCCTTCCATCTGGCAAAATTGCTTGCAAATCTCTGTTTCTTTTCAAGCAAGGCTAAACCACGTGCAGCTGGACCATCTCAGAAGCAGCCTGATCATAAATGAAACTATGCCAACAGCAAGTCTACTCTGGCTGATAGACCACATGTCAAGCACAGCAGGAGGTGGCTCTTGATAATGACCATAGAAATGAAAAATCAATTGCTGACGTTTGAGAATCAAACAGGACCCAATTCTTCGATGGAGATTTTTCGAGGGACCTTCAGATTTATTTGACTTGTATCCCATCCAACTGCATCTAGCTGCTGCATGAAATCCTCAAACTTAACCTCCATTTCCAGTAGGCTTTGTGCAAGCTGATCATGGTCACTATCAGAACTGCAGTTGTCAAAACTTTTCCAGTTTTCATGTAACCAATAAGTCTGCCACACGCTGCGCAAAACGGACATACTTGTAGCTCCTACCTGCATGGAACTAGGAGGTTTCTCTGAGCTGAGGACATTAATCACTAATTCACCCACAAATTATTCCAACTTGTTTTCTTGCGTACCTTGAATGACACCAAGACCTCAAAGTCTGTTTTCTGCTGGTTCACAACAAGAAAATGTTTCTCCTTTGCATATAGTTTCAGGAGCATCTTTATCTGTTCGGACAAAAAGAAACCTGAACATTAGAGATCCAGATTTGAGCTTCAAGGCTACATTTAAAATGCCCCACCCAACCCCAAAAAGGAGATATTCTCTGCTTTTCTGCTGCTTAAGTTACCAAACATTCTCCATTAATAAAAGTTTTCCTATTCATGAGTGTCTCAGCTTTTACGATAAGAAGCTAGGAACGAGCTTTCCTCTGGTTCACAACGGGGAAAAAATACATCTCAAACGAAAGCTAGGAAGAGGTATATTTCTCTTCTAAGTTTCTAACGGGAAAAAATAAAAATACCATGCCATGAGATAACATCTCAAACTAAGTTCAAATGAAGGAGATGGCATTGAAAACCTTGCCATACAAAAAGTACAAGTGTGTCGTAATAGTGAAATAATATTTCTGTAGACATAAAGTTGCCTTTCCCAACTGCTTTGGTAAGTTACAAATAAGCCTATGTTGAAACAATACAGCTTAAAACTGACTTTATCAACATTGTTGATTTACCTTTATAACTACTCCATGTTTTATCTGAATAGCAGTTATTAATTTGATTAGCACACACTTTAAGCTTACAAGGTATCTAATAGCAAAGGCAAAAACTAATGTATCAGGAAAAAAAAAAAAAAAAAAGGTAAAAGAAAATGCTTAGAAATTCACTGGGTCCTGTGAAATTCATGTCTATCCCCCTCAAAACATATCATGGAGCTTTAGATGGATTCATTTATTATAAATGAGGTAAGCAAAGGTACACCTTGGCAACAGATCTCTCACCACCAATCATCTCCTCTAAAGGCACACCAAAAATAATTCGTGGTCTAGTGAATGTCTCCCATGATAAAATGTTTTCATCCTGGTTGCAATCAACACAACCTGAAACAATAGAGTTTGATTTTTGTTGCAAAATGAGCAAATTTATGCGAACTAGAGACTTGAAAGTGTAAGAAATTTACCCAGAACACGAGATTGCAAAATATGCGATTTTATCAATATACGAGCACGCTTGAGATTTATCTATAAAAGAGCAAACCAAAATGAATGTCTCAGCAATGATTCAAACATGAAAGTTTAATAATTCCCTAAAGTGAACAGATTGCCATGTTCAGTGTGGTTCAATCCGTCTGCCTCACAAGAGGTTCTCCACCATAAGCATCCAGGAGAAAAAGAACTGAACATATAGCATTCTTACTGTGTCAAATCGCAGAACTGAAAGTGATTGATAACGTAACCAAAGATGCAGAAGCCGCATGCTCATCCATGTTGATGTCAGCAATGGAAAGGATTTTACAAGGTCAGGTGTATCCTGAATTCATATATCACAATTCTAACACTCAATTAAATGCATCATAAAAAAACCATGATATTTGTTTAATAACTGAAATTACTAACTAAAAATATAAAAATTCATCTTCAGAAACTATAACACATACCAGGATCAGTATGCCCAGTGCAAGGCCAAGCAACTGTGCACCTACTTCCCAAACTTCCTCCTGACACATTCAATCGATAATCATCAGGAAAACATTATGCTTTGCTGAGAACCCATACATCATTGATTCGAGACAGAAAATATCAGTCAAAATCCAGCTCATATACATATTCCCTTTGTATTCTTCCAATAGTAAAGTAGAAAAGTAAGAGTGCAAAAAAGAACACTTTAAATTTCAACATAAGGCTTACAATTTCCTCTATCAAAAGATTCAACAATAAATCAACTTTTGTACTTTCAACAAAAATAAATCACCTTTTATACTTTCAACAAATAGAACAACAGTAATCCTAGTACAATTGCACAATGCATCTGGAGCATCAATATTTCTAAAGTCAAGAAATACTCACAGGGTTCAGAACATGAAGCCTGCATTACTCTTTGTTGAGTAACCTACAACAATTATTGATGAATATTGCAAGCAAGAGAAAACAAGAAAGAACACAAGATTTAAAGTGGTTTGGCAATGTGCCTACATCCACATGAGCAAGGAGATTTTATTTCACTATATGTCAATTTAGGATTACATAATGCATATTTATAGTAAACCCTAAACTGCCTTGGAAGTATTGGTAATTTTCCGATAATACTCCTTTACCATACTGGCATTGCCCCCGCACCCCTCAACCTATCAATCATCCCTAACAATAAAACAGTAAATAACATCCCAGGAAAGGCAGATGTTGGCATTCCGCTCCACTCTGGCTGCTGTCTATGAGCCACAAACAACAACATTCTCCCCATTCCTAAGCAGATTCAGCAATGCTTTACACTTTGAAAACTTCTCTACTGATTCCAAAATTAAATTTTATTCAATGAGTGGTCAACAACAAAATCATATTCATATCAACATTAATATTGGTTTTTTGTTGCCATGTATCCTAAGCAACACTTCTGATGCTAATGTAACTGTCTCCACACTATCTTCCAGATTAACTCTTATACATGCTATTTCCAAATGTTTGCAAGGTAGTTCAGAGAATCAGAACATAGTAAGCGCCCAATACCAACTGGTCAAGGCTATTATATTGTTTTGCTTTATAAGTTTTTTTTTTTTTAACCAACAAGGAAACGCTCCAGCTTACAGTAAATCCAAGTATACCTTTGCTGCTACCTCTCCCAGATTTCCAGAGACCGCAAAATGATTTTGAATCACACGAAATGAAGGATCTTTCAGTCCTCTTGCTACAGCCTGTTTAAAACCATGGTACATTTTATAGTTAGTTATCAGTTATTATGCATGTTTGAACAGTGTATTTAAAAGACAATAGACAATCACACCGTGGAGAAATTGATTTCTACAAAAATAATGGTACTTCTGATGCACAGAATTGGCCATGTTTTGCTCCCAACAGGTTTATCTTTTAACCATTATACACAATTTAATAAAGGGTGTAGTTTCTTCAATAACTTGCATAACATGATTCCAGTTAGCACATCAATGGCAATGCTGAAGACTACAAATAAATTTAAGAAACAGCATGATAGTTGTTTTTATTATCATGGTTTGGTTTCAAGCAAATACATTGATGGTCTCTAAATAAATAAATATTGTTAGAAGCAGCACTTTCATAACATGACATAGATGGAAGTATGGAAACACGAGAAAGGGGAAAGTTAGAAATGAGTGCATCCATGGAAACTTGGAGATGTCACCTATTGAGGATGAGTTGATGGATGTTGGATGCGATGGCCTGACCATATCCAACACTGGCCTAAGGATCTATTGGTGAAGAAGAGCAGTCAAATTCAAGTAGGTGGACAAAAAAGGACGCAATATCATAACTTAAGGAGATTTTAGGCCTTGATATTGCCGATGATGAAGGAAGATGCATTTAGCCTACCCTGATTAGATTGGGAGTGCGGCTTACTTGAGGTGAGTTTATATATCATTTAAGAGCTACAGATACCATAACTTTCAAGAGAGCTAAATACTAAGTAAAACTCTTGGTTGCTCTGAACTCAACAGACAAAACTGGCTTCCATATCACCTCTTCTTCTCCCCTCTCCCATTCATGTCTGTCTGGCAAGATGACAGATTTTTCTGTTTTAACAAAAAGGGAAAACCATGTTTCCAAGATAATCCGTGTTTTCTAGTATATGTGTGTCTGATCTCAGTACAAAATGAAAAAAAAAAAAATACATCCCTATGCAACGAAGCATGGCTTTCTACCATGCGTACAAGTTGCATTTGGGCCTACCCCTGACACATGTGACGTGTCCAACATTTCACACTGTTTCTTGTGATCTTTATAATGTGCTATGCTAAAGAAAAGCTCGGGATGGATTGCAGTAGAGACCACATGCAAAGAAGCCTACCTAGGAAGTGCATTTTCTTTTCCGCTGAAAAATTATAAAAAAAAAAACAAAGGATGGAGGGTATAAATAAAGAACTTCAAAAGAGAATACCTTGGTCAAGTTTCCAAGAGAAGCTAATGGTAGAAAATAGGCAGGATATACTTGAGTGGTTAGATCAAAGATGCTGCATAATGGAACAAAAAACATTGATAAATCTTGTGCGCATATTTCATTTTGATGCTCTTCAACTCAAACAAAAAGCTAGAACACAAACCTCCCAGCACTGCCAATGAAATCCGCATACATGCGCCATTGTTTTGGATCATCATCAAAAAGATCTCCAAACCGTCCACCTAGAAAAACATACAATAGTCATTGAAACCATTTAACACAGAACCTGTATTTATTCAATTACTTGTTTCTAAAACACTTCTTATAATTTTCAGACCAATGAATAACCGCCCTAGAGCTCCAATGCCATCCTTTGAAACCCATCTGCAGAAACAATTGCAAAACCTACAGCTCAGTCCAATAAAAGACTAATTTTTTGCACTCCAAAAAAAGAACACCAGTCTGATGCGTTGAATATCTAAGCAACCGATGAAAATAAACATTAATTCACCTGATAGCGGCAGCAGAAGCAGCAGCAGCAGTTCCTGTGAAAGAGCCAGCACCAACAGCCTGCAAAGGTAGTACATAGAAATTCATATCAGTATGCATAAATATTGCCAGAGCTAAAGTCACATTTTGAGATATTTCGCAATAATTAAAAGAAAATGAAAAAAAAAAAACAAACATAGAACACCTTACACCCCTAATGGATCATGACCTAAAGTGTAGAACAAGAATGTGAAGAAAAAAGTAAACTAGGAAAGAGTATTGATCCTAGAAAACATACCCATGCAAAATTAACTGCCTGAGTTAGATTGACATGCCTTAAGAAGACTTGATGTGACTAAAGTGTGGCATATCCACCCAGTAATGTTGGTAGGAAACTGTAACACCATATACTGCAAGTAGTCATCCGAAACCGACCCTGCATTTAGATAGAAGAAGAGTAAGAAACAAAGCTATTACATGAAAAAGAAGAAGAAGAAGAAGAAGAAGAAGAAGCAAAAGAGGGGTTATCGAAAGGTGACCTGGAAAGCCAGCAGGTAGAATAAAATCTTTGAGAATATCCGGAAGCCAGGACAATCCGGCTTCAGACAAACGTGAATCCTCGAAGCTATGATTTTCAGAGACATTTTTCTCAAGAAAACCTTGTAGTTGCACGGCGTCGTCTAATGTATATCTTTTAGCAGTTCCATTTCCATATCTCTCCAACAAAATCACCTCGTTATCAGGCTTTTCTTGAAGACTGGGATGTTGTAAGGAGGAACAACAGAGAGTTTGGAAGTGGTGCGCTTTCTTTCTCGTGCGGGTTTTCGAAGATTCAAAAGCGAGTCCAGGGAATGAGAGTTGCAAGGGGTACGACATTTCAGCTTCAAAATTGTTGGAGTTTTGAGAGGATTTTTTTGGCCCGCAATTTTCAGAGAATCTCTCTCTTCGTAGCCAGTTTCTATCTAGACAGCTCTTGCTTACACGACATGTCATTTGATCGAACCCAGCATTTTAATAGGACGGAGGAATTATTCAGCTATCGGAAAATATACTCCTCTCTCTTGTTAAAAACATTAAATTATTAAATTAAATTAAAAAAAAAAGACCTCAATGTCTATGTCCATGTTAGTGAAAATATTGTGGATTCGCAAGAGTTTTTATTTTTTATTTTTTTTATTTTACTATTAAGAACTTATTTTGATTGTTTGTGAAGAATTAAAAATAAAGGGATCAAAGTTAAAAATGAGATGAAATGGTAGCTCTTTATTTAAAAGGAATTTTTTTTCTTTATTGGTCCTTTGTTTTTCTTCAATTCTACTATTGAGCTTTTGTTTTTATTTTAATTTCATCTTTTTATGTTGTATTAATTGATGATTCAACTTGATGATCTGTTTTGTATTATTTTTTATTATTATTGCTCTAAAAAAAAGTAATGATATTGGGCCGAGAAAAAAATTAAAAATAAAAGAATCAAAATTAAAAGCTTGGTTAAAAAAAAAATTATTAGTGTCTCGCCTTTTAGCCTTAATATTTTGTTCAAATTCTTTTTTGGTTCCTTTAGTTTTAAAATTAATGATTTAGTATAAATTTTATTTCATTCACATTTTAATCCCTAGGTTAGAAAGAGAAGAGAAAAAGTCATTGGAAGAGAAAGAAAGTTGTCAGTTGACCGTATTCTTATAAAAAATAATTGATATTAAGATCAACAAGTTCCACTAAACGAGAAAAGTCTCATTAAGATGTTTTTTTAAACATTCATCTTAATTAAAACAAATGTTGATCGATGTTGAGAGAGGATTTATTTCCTCTTAGTTTGATATTTTTATTTTTGGACCTTTTGTGATCTTTTAGGTTGTTTAATTGGTTTGTGGAGATTTTAAGGGTGTTTGTTAAAGTTTTACATATCAAAATAGAGTTTTAGATCAAAAGAAACCTCATTTGATTTTCTAGTCACCTCTATGATGGTCAGATTGTGAGTAGCAGACGATGTGTAATCAGCTTCTAAAAAAAACATAAATTGGGCGAACAATGTGAAAAAAATTAAAAAATCATTTTTTATGGCCCGAGCATGTTGAGCCTTCCAGGTTCGTGCCCTTAAAAGTTTGTTTCTTTTTCTAATAATTTAGATGCAATTTCTTTCGAATTAAATAATTGAAATATATTGGGTATATTTTTTAAAAAATTTAGATTAATTAATAATGTATTTAAAATGATATTTTATTAAATTACATTTAATTCTTACTCTGTCATCGAATAAAATTATGAAAATCTTTTTATAATATTAGCAATCGTTCATTATGTTAGCTCATCATAGCCAATTTTTTTTATTTAATTCATTGATTTATTACTATTGTCTATTTTTTTATCATATAATTAAATACGAGTAGTTTTAAAAAAACAAACTTATTAAACCTAGTCGAGTCTATGTCATGGATCACATGTTTGACAAGTTGACCCAAATCGATCTAATATATTATCACCTTAATATTTATATATATAAAAAATGTCATCTTGAATTCTTTTCAGTTAAACCAAATTTTTTTATCAATATTTTGTGTTGTCTTTTAACCCATTAAGTTGATTGTGTTATATTAGATCAACCTCGTACAATTTAATTTAAAACTCAAGTTAGTCAAGGATTCAAATAAAAAAATTTCAAAGTTGATTGGTAGAGCTGAGTATGATAGAACTTTCAAAAAATCTCTCATAACAATACACAAACATTGTATTATTTTTATATTTTTTAATACACTCACATTAAAATTATTAGGATTATATTTTTTAATTAAAATTTGCGTTTGAGATGTTGATAGAATGTTGTATAAAAAATGAATGCTCTAGTGAGAGATGAGAAATGGGACAAAGAAGTTTTAGTCTGAGAAGTGATATTTTATCTTTATTTTAGATTGTCTTAATTGTTTTCATGTTATTGGAAACAATATTTTATGGGCTGATTTATATTTTTTTCTCCCATATATAACATCGATAACTTATGTTTTATAGTCAAGTATTGTCAATTTTTTTTTTTATTTAGTGTTGATGTCAATTTTAAATTATATTATTAATTTAACCAAATTTATTGAATACAGTTAAATAAATAAATAAAATGTGTACTATTGTTCTTACTTTTTTTTTTCCTGAACATTTTTTTTTTATTTTTAACCTAATGCACTGAGTAGTGCGGGTTACCTAAATATGAATCTCTCTCTTTTTTGTGTACTCCATCTCTTTTTTATAATACGAACCTTTTGGTTTCTACTTGGAGACAGTCTTTTTAACATAGTTTTGAAATTCAGCCCGACTCAGAGTTAGAATCGGATCGAATTGAAAAAAAATAGAAAAAAAAAACTCGGTGTGACCCAGCAAGACCCGGTTGTAACCTGTTGACTTTTTTTTGTTTTTATTAAAACAACGTCATTTTAATTTTTTTTTAACAAAATTGATCTGGTCAATCTGGTGACCTAGTTAAAACCCGAAACCCGAACTTTAAACCAAACCGGGTCTAAAAACTATGCTCTCTAGCTTCACATTCAAGCATCCTTTTCAAAAAAAAATAATTTGAACTTTCATTCAAAACGGAGTTCTGACTGTCAATAATTTTTAAGTGATTTTTCTCTCAAATAACGTCGTTTTGGTTTTCTTCTTCTTCTTATTTTTGTTACGGGCAGACCTATGCGTGCAGGCCTGGGTTCTGGCCTAAGTATGCATGCCTGGCATGAATGAGCCCATAGATGAGTGACCGCCTTTCCCTCGGAACTCCAAAGGCCCTCTTTTGTGGAGAAAGCTTAGAGCCCCGAAAGCGTTGACTGGTAAACGTGAATGCTTGCTTAACTGGGAAAAGAACTCTTCAACTCTTTTTTTCTTTATGTATTTTATAAATCAACTTGAAAATATTTTATTATTTTATAAAAAATTATTTCTGCAATAAAATAAAATGTCTCAAGACAATAAGGAAGCACAAGTATAACAAAGTATTAATTCGAATTAAGAAAGTTATCAGGCTAGCAATATATTTGCATATCAAATTTAGTAAATTCTGTTTTTAGACAGTCGTTCCCGCTGATTTCAAAAAAGAAAGCAGTTTCTTCTGTTAGGAAGCCTGAATCTAAGATCCTCAATTACACAAAATATTTTTCATTGATGATGCAATGAATACAATAAATCGACTGGGCCTATATTATAAGCTAACCTGACTAGCACGTAACCATCTTGCTAAAACAATAGCCCCAGCAAAACTTACCGGCAGCTAAGAATCCTAGCAAATCATGCAGGCATGCAATTGCCAAAATCATAATTCCTACACGAACATGTTCCTCTAGCGCTAGATGATGCCTGCAACAAAAATACAGTGGAACCATAACGGTTCATAACAATACAAAGAAATCCATTACCGGGATGGTTCAATTACTGGTGTCCTTGCTTTGTTTATGGCGGTTTTCCTCCACAATTCTCTGAAACTCTTTCTCACTGGCTGCAATTAGACGCTTCACGATATCAAAAGTGGTAAGCCTAATGCTGCAGAGGTAAAGAGGAAGGTAGATTCATGTCAGCAAAGGCAGAAATTTCTTATGAAATCAACTCGTTTTCGCGGTGAGCCCATATATCCTTCCATGTACAGGGAACATATAATCTCCACCGTGCCAACAACATTTGGGCACTGTTAATAGTGTCTATGACATTAAGTTTCACAAACCTAGATGGAATTAGATTTATCCCCAGGGTACAAATTTAAAAAAGTCAAAGTGCCTATGCACCAAAGAATTTTACAGAAGAAAGAAACATGTGCCTTTTGATACAGGTACAGACAGCACAATGGATGAGTTGCAAAGCCAAATATGGCACGGTTATTCTTATATGTGGTGGGTTCCATAATTTCAGATTTTCTATGCCAGATGTGATTAACACAGTATCACCTAACTATCAAATGATCTAGTATTCCCGGATCAAAGAAAACTAGAAGCTCATCAGTTTCCAAACAAAATAAGACTTCATATTGAAGGATGTTTCCATGAAAATATATCAAATAATGAACATGAATGTAAGCGAACCTGCTATTTGGAAGGTTCTTCAATGCATTGGGCACAAAACCCCTATACAAGGCTATAACTCCATCACGCTGCACGATTCCTGCATCAATAAGACCAAATTAGATTCGATCCCTCAGTCACCAAAATAAATTGCAAGAAGAAATTAATAGCATAAGATTTTGGTTCGATTTAAGATATGACCTATATCAAGACTTGAACCTTTACCCAAGAGCCCTTAGGATTTAAGTGATACCACTCAAACAAGGGCTACAGCCACATGAAAAATTATGAGGCACTATTATTTCATAAGACCTCGGAAATCTATGTTGAGTTGATATATGAGAAATGCATAAGCTGCCTTCCATCATTAAGAACTGCCTTCCATCATTAAGAACCTCAAGAAACAGCACAGAATTTGAGAAGCTTCATCCAGTCAGAAACTAGAAACATGTTTTCTTTTTAATAATATTTGGACAAGTACGCATAGAAGCAGTCCCAGAGATGTCCTTAAAATTTTCAGAATCAAGGTATTTAAGAGAAAGAAATGCAGCTCAACAGGTATTGTAAACAGATTTAAAAGTTCTTTTAACATGAATTAACATTACCCTGGCATTGGGTTAAGACCATAGCATATCATGAGCACACAAACAGATTTAAGGCTCTTTCAACATGAACTAACATGCCCTTGGGCATCGGCTCAAGAGACAAGTGGCTAAATTGGAGTTTGGAGTGAAAGATGGGCTCAATAATCAATAATAGACATAAGCATTAACAAATGAGAAAAGCGAGATAGTCTAATATGTGATTTATGGCCCTTTTGCTCTGCTGATATTAGCATTGCTTGCACTCTAAGCCTCTCTTAAGTGTCCCATTGTCTACTCACTCACAGAGTATCTTGATCCATTACCACTAGAACCCTTTTATGGTAATTTCAGAGACAATAAACATCTCCATGCATGTCTGTTCTCTACATTTTTGTGCACCTTACCTGGAAAGGCATCCAAAACTGATTTGTAAGGGGTACCCTTCATTTGCATTTGTCTTCTTACTGTATCCAAAGGATAACACGTGAGTGTTGCAACAGCTGCAGACACCACAGCTGTCAGTAGAGATGACTGAGTCTTCTGTTGATATTTCTCCGGCAATGACTTCTTCACCCTGTTGTCCAAAGGGAGTAACATCCAACAATCATTTTATGTTTGCATTCTTTTCCAAAAACAATGAAATAAAAAATAAATAAAGAAGCTCTAGGCATTAATGTGCTCACAAGTCAAAAATGCAAAAGTTGACGGCAATATATGGAGCAATGCCAAGAAGAGAAGGCCCAAGACCATAGTAAAATGATGCAACTCCTTCCTCTCGTAACATTGTCAATGCAATCTGGACATCATCGATACTCTTCTGTTCATAAATGATTATCTTGTCATTAAACGTAGTCTAGTAATCAATATAATACCTCAGACATAGTGCGATAGCCTGGATCAACTGCTAAGCGTAATCTCAGGACATCCAAAGGATATGTTACCTGAAAAAATATACACAGTAAGATAATTTTAAGATTCAAAGGCATGTAGTACTGGATACATATTACACTTTTTTAAATGGAGCAATACAAAATTGGATGTCTACGCACACAGTAAAATTTTTTAAGAAACAAATTCATGTACTTCTTTGAGCACAAACACTATCCCAACAGGTAGCAATATAATGAGAATTTCCATTTCCATTGATGAATTACTCACAAAAGTAGATGTCATGCCTGCACAAGCACCTGCAGCAAGTCTGCCAATAACTGAAAGCTCACCATCCTTTCCCTTGAACAATTTCTACAAATTCACATGCAAAAATAAATAAATCAACCAAATGCCTCAAATAATAGCAACTCAATTATTTATAGCACTTTCCTAGAACTTGCTTAAACATATTTTCACTAGCATTACCTTGTAAGTTTCATAAGCCAAGAGCTGGACAGCACTATAAGGTATGATCCGAATCACCTGAAATATTCACCATAAATCCCAAATTGGAAAACAAAACCTTATCCTAATTATTCAAGAAAGTTAAAAATCTGCCAAGCACCTGAGGAAGGTTTCCTTTCCAGTATCCTTTAACTCCTTCTTCTTTCCCTATCATCACTATTGCCTGCAGTTAATTGACCAATATGCAACTTCGTTAAGATAAACAAGTAACCGACATTGAAATTTGCTACATACCTCAATGAAACCAATTGCCTTCTTAGCACTTTCTTGCCCGGCCCGCACTCCATGAGTCTATAAACACATCAAATTAGAACTATCAGCGTTATTGATAATGTTACTAATTAGCAATTACCTTGTCGATAACTGAAACCTCTACTGTTTAGCTTGAATAATAATAATAATAATAATAATAATAATAATAATAATAATGCCATATAGTTCTTTTCTCAGTAACCAAAATAGAAGCTACAAAATCCACAATTTAGAGAATTCTACATTAACTGCTCAAACTCCATTTTCTCAGTAACCAGATAGAAACAGTAACGACTCGGGACCTCGAAAAACACGTGATAAAAATTGAAAGCACAGAAACATAAAAACAACACCTGCATGAGTAGCTTTATACGGTCAAGCGGAGCCGTGACAGTCTTCGCGGCGGCACCAGCGGCGGCTCCAGCGGCAAAAATCGCAGCATCTCTCGGCACATAAGCCAGTATTGCTAACGGATACTTCAATAGCTGAGCCGAACTCGGTGCGAACTCATTTCTTCCATCTTCCTTCAACTCCGCCATTGAAACTGAAGCAAAATTGCCAAAACTTCCATTATTGCCACCACTCCGGATTCTGCAACTGAATTGCGCGTTTCTCCACAGAGGTTCGCGGTGGTGCGTGGTTTCAGAGAGTGAAGAGTGTGAGGTTTTTAAGTTTGGTAACGTCTGGAAGGATAAAATGGCTCTCTCTTCTTCTCTCATGGTTTGAATTAGTAAACTTGAGAGTTTGTTAGGGGCAGAGAAGGGATAAGGTAGAAAGATAGAAGCAGAACGCAGAGAGAGGGAGAAGAGCAAACTTAAACAGAAGGATCTCTTGGGATTTTTAAGCAGAGTAGAGTGAGTGCTTTTGTTTTATTAAAGATTTGGTGTGTGCGGGTCTATCTAGGGATGATGAAGCACACAGCCTGATTGATTAGAAATATTTCTTCATTGATAGAGATAGGCAAACTACATTCGAGTTGTTTTTTAGCCCCTATAAGTTTCTATATGCTTCATTTCATCCTATCACTTAAAAACATTTTCAATATTAACCCTTTTTGTTCAATTTGCTCCCTTAACCTCTAAAAAGCTTTTAATACTACTCTCATCCTATTATCTTAACATTCTCAATATTCAATTCTATATTCTACAGAATTTTATAAAATCCTGCAATAACTAGAGGTTTTTTTAAATGTTTTGTATTTATTTGTATTATTTTTATAAAAGCGTAATGAATATTAACATGTGTGTTATATGAAACCTTAGGGGCGATTCATAAGAGGAAAAAAAGTGAAAATAAAAATAGAATAAAGAAATGGGCATTCGCCATTTGGCTTAGCTTTTGTTAATGGAAATGTGCAAGTATTGGGTGCAAAAATGAGATATTGAGAAACCATGGGGAGTAAAAATGCTATTAATATTTTGCCCACTCTATGCGCGCCTTTGGGCCTTCTTGGTTGTTCAGCCTTTGGACACGACCAAATTGCAATGACAAATCATTCGTTCGTTCTTCATTTGTTTATAATTTGATAAAAAAAAAAAATGATTTTTGAAAACGAAGGCCACACAGGCGGCTTGCGTATTTGAGAGTTGGTTGCGTATTTGAGAGGTGATTGTGTAAAAAATTATTTTTAATAGTACTGTTTTAAATTTATTTAAAAATATTAAATTAAAGTAAAAAAATTAAAAATATTTTTAAAATGTAAAAATAAATAAAACCAAACAGGATGGTAGAAAGGTACTCCATGCTGTTAAATCTTATTGACGATGGAATAATGGAAAGTAAATATGACACTACATTGTCAGGAGTGAAAAAATAAAAAACCTGATGTTTTGTGTAATAATAGACTATGACAGTTAGGAGAACATCTGTTTTTTTGAATTAAATAAGAAGCATCTAGAAGATTATAAGAAATGATCCACCACTCATTTATAAATTATTATATTATTGTAAGATAGTCCTTGTACTTTGGAAGATATGTTTTTTTAATCCAACAATTTTTTCCAACAATTTTTCTTTTTTATATTCATTAAAAACTACTCCAACAAATATGTCACTCAAGGCATCTCCAGCCCAAAAGCCATAGGATAACAAATTTGTCAATTAACATATCATTTCCTGTTTTTGCAGCACATTATATGCTTGAACAGCGCTTTGCTTTGGATTAAATATGTTTTTTTTAACAAAAACAAATTTTATATATATATATATATATTTGACATGTTTTTGTAAAAAAAATTTAGGCGAGAATAAAAAAGTTTGTAGATACATATAATAAATAAGAAAAAAAAATCATAAATAAAACTAAAAATAAAATTAGAAAAATCAAGAGATAAATATAGATTAAAATATTTAATTTCACAAGACGAAATATTTATCTAGTTGTGTTTGCTAAATTTATTTATTAAAATAATTTTTGTATTCAATCAAACGATAATATAAATAGATACACACATTAAATTGATTAAATAAAATAAAAGGAAAAACCAATACTATATATGTAAGGCTATACATATATATTAGAAATATTATATGAAAATAAATATTTTTTATTTAAAAAATAAAATTCATCTATACAAAAGACAAAAAAAAAATAATTATAGATGAATCATAAAATTTTTTTTTAAAAATCAAATACATACAAAATAATCAAAAAATAATTGTTATTTAAAAGAGGCTCTATAAAAAAAATAAAAGATAGAAATGGGTATTAATGAAAATAAATATTTTTTATTTAAAAAATAAAGTTCATTTATACCAAGGACAAAAAAAATTATAGATGAATCATAAAAACATTTTAAAAAATTCAAATGCATACAAAATAATTAAAAAATAACCGTAATTTAAAAGAGGCTCTATAAACAAAATAAAAGAGAGAAATGAGTATTAATCTAAATACATATAAAAAAGCATTAATTAAAAAAATAATAAAAAATAATTTTAAAAGAGTATTGTTGAGCTTAGCCGATTTTGTCAGGGCCCGCACAACTAGGCCTTTGTTTTTGTTTTCGTATTCACCCCAATTCAATTTTTTTAAAAAAAGTCAGACAATGCATCATCTATATTGTCTAGTTTCTGACCGTTATAGTGGCTAGAAAAACAGGGTTGGTCGTTTTTTCAACCTAAAAATTGATTTTTCAACCTATTTTTTTTACCCAAAACACATATAAAATATCATAAGCAACTCGATAAACCTATTCATAGCCTAAAAACCCATCCTAAAATCCAAAATCAACTTGAAACAAAAAATCTTACCAAGAACAAATATGTTTTTCTTGGCAATTTTAAGGTAAAAACACTCCCTAATTTGAGTCTCTCTCATCAAAAGAAACAAGTTAACACCAGTTTCAACCGTTTTGATGGTCAAAATTGGTGTCAATAAAATTTTTCTCTCTCTAGTGTTGGATTCTGATGACTTTCTCTCACTCCTTTCACACCAGAGATCAAAAAATAAAAAATTAAATTTTGGGATCAAAATTGATTTTTTCCTTTAATTTTGAAAACTGAAGGGACCTAATATCTATAATTTAAAAAGTATAGGAACTCCAATAAATATTTTGCCAAAGTTTTTTAAATCCACCCATTCCCTATATGTTTTTTAATTTGTTCCCCGATCTTTCAATCCCACTTTTCTACAACAAATTGACTTATAATTTGGTTCAATAAGAGCCAAATTAGAAGAAAAGAAGTGAAAAAAATAGCATTGTGAAGAGTTTGTCCACAATTTCCCTGATCTTTCATCTTGAGCTTAAAATTATAACATTTAACTTTCCTATCACCTCATTAATTTTATATTTAATTATGATAAATTACTTAAATTAATCAACTGTATAATAAATAACATGATAATATTATATAAAAACTAATTAAATTAGTTCCATGTAAGTAGTTGTATAATATCAAAATGAGTTGTTAAAATAACATTTGTCAATGGAGTACACATAAAAAAAAAATATTTATACTATTTAAAATATATACCATATTAATATAGTTTGGCTCTTTCAAGTAACGTTTGCAATTAGAGATGCTCTCAAGATACATAAATGAAAAGACTACAAAATAACTCCTCCAGGCCAAATTTTTGGGACCAAATTTGAAAGCGTGCTATTACCAAAACTTGAACCCTGGAGATCGTTTTGAATTTTACCACACCAAACTATTTTTTTTTTTCTAAGAACACTAGGGTTAATTAATTTACGGCTTGAGCCACTCATTTAGCATTCTTTCTGTTTTTCCATCAACAAGTTTCTGAAATTCAACTTCATAATAGGAGAGAGCAGAATTAAAGGATGAAAGAATAAAACAAATTAAACTATTCGTTCATTTTAGGCAGAACCCAGTATGTTTATTAGATCATTTAAAATGTTTATATACTCCTTTTACTTTATTTTTATTTTGTGTTTTTTTGTACTACAAGTTCTTGGGATCTCTACATGGCAGGCAGGCATTTCTTACATTGCTAGCATCTGTTCTTGAAAAAGATGATCAACAATATAGATTAATCAAGTTGCAAACACAAACAACTCTTCTCATTGACTAATTATTTTGCTACAAGAGTACTGAATAAATAACCCTTGTGCCATATGCCACCTTCTATATAGTGGCATAAGATACAAAAACTCGGTTGCAAAAACACCCAGAAATCTATACATTACATGAGCTGTGGCCTGTATTCTTAAAGCCACAATGGTGCCTGGCATTTAAGCTTTGAAGGGATAACAAGCACATCATGGACAAGCAAAATGCAAAATATTGCTTGCTTTCAGGCAGGCATGCAGGCCAGGACAGGTGGAGCAAAATGAAAGAATAACAAATTCATTCAATCTGTTGGTGATGTTTTGATGCTGTGATCTTCATTCAGGGAGCAACCCTAAAAAGGCCGGGCCCTGCTTTCATATTGCACAGTATGCCCACGATCAAGCACTGACTTGAAATAATATGTTGTAAGTAAATAATAAAGGCATTGACTGATTATGAATCGAACAGAACCCACCTGTTAAGCTGTGATGACTCCGACCTCGGAATTGACACCCAAGTCGATAACGTTTCCGTGGCCTGAATAAGAATAAAAATACAAAATCTGGTTATGAAATGGAATTGCAATGGATGGAAGGGATAGATTTAGAATTCTTAACTAAGCCTCTACAAATTTTGCAAGGCCTTACTCAGTGGTGTTTTGGATACGAAAAAGCATGCTCCAATAACAACATAGCACAGCAATAGAGTCAATCCTTTCAGGTAATGAGAAGTACCATCCTGTAACAAATAAAGCAATTAAATTTCATTAAAAATAAAAGGGCTAACCTGCATAAAACGAGCTATATCAAGTTTCAGTGATTTAAAAATAGAAAAGGGAGATTCCATTAATCAGTATTCTAAAAAGTAATCTCGGTGTTATTAGCTTAACTGATGAAAAATTGGTTAGTAGTATATATTACCTGTAAGGTGAAGGCTGTGGTGATTATTGATATAGCAAGAGCACCAGTCTCAAGGAGATTGAAATTAAGATCCATATTAATGCCCAACATCCAAGAAACAACTACACAGAGTGGAACCTGAAAGTCATATAGCAAATATAAGTTATGACTTGATTCAGACTTTTCATTTTTTCAGAAAAGGAGAAAGGTTAGGTCGGAAGATCGATACCCTTTGAGTTTTAATTATTATGAAACTTACCACAAACAAAGAAATTTGAGTAGCAGAACCTAGTGCAACACCCAAAGATATATCCAGCTTGTTTTTAAAAGCAAAAATGACTGCTCCAGCATGTTCAGCCGCATTCCCAACAATTGGCAGCAAGATAATGCTAATGAAGCTGACAGAAAGGCCCCAAGATTCTGAAGCATCCTGTGAAATCAAAAGGTATATTTTTCAGTACATGCCACAGTAATATTAAAAGTAGCTAAGTAGCTTACTTTTACAAGATGCTTATTAGTTTAGTAACTACCTCGATTGTCCCCACAACATATTCTGACAACAAGGCTACGACAGCAGTCATTCCAACCAGCCAAACTATTCCACTCCGGAAGCCTATCACAGGTGTTTCTTCTGAATTCACATCACCATCATCTTCGTCTGAATCCTGATGAGTTGCGCCATGTAATTAATATCTCAGCTAATCTATCTTGAAGAAACTTCAAATACATTTTAATTTTATGTCTTTTCAAAGATTTAATTTGATCACACCATTCAGATGGAAACGAATAATTAGACCAATTAATCACCTCTTGTGCTTCAAATAATTGTCGGTGTGTCACTAACTGAAAAATGATGTATGTAATGTATGCAACCAGCATTACAATGCTGCTTGCTCTCGACAACTGCAGTGTTGGGACTGCCGTGAGGGAAGCGGAGGCTCCAGAAATCCGAAACAAAAGTGGCAACATATGGCACAGCAATGCCAAAAGCAGAAGCAGTGCGTTCACATCAGCTTGTCTCTGTTCATTTATTTATAACCATGCCAATGTTATGATCAAACTTTGGCCTTTATATAATTAGAAGAAGAGGGATTCAGAACTAATGAACTTTTCAGATTACAACAGCTAGCTTACCCTATCATATTTTTGTTCCCTTCCAAGGTTGGCAATGCCACCACAGAAGAGCGAGGTGCCAAGAACTAATAGTAGGTTTGATAGTATGGAACCCAAGAGTGAATATTTCACCACTTCTACTTTGTGTTGCCACAGTGCAAAAATTGCTATTATCAGTTCTGTAGCATTGCCGCATGTTGCATTCAGTAGCCCTCCCACTGCAAAACAAAGATATATAAAAAGGAATTGAATTCATGGTTACTTAAGTTTCCTTCAATAATTTTGAAATTTCCATAAAAGTATGTATGATATTATTATTACAAGCCCAATTCCAGCAAGGTTTTTCATGTACATGGATTATATAACCTTATACAAGTGCACCAGTGCTGGCTGGATATTTACTGGCTTAGGGTTCTTATTCGCAAGGCTGACAAAGCCAATTAGGATCAACAAGGACATTGATCAACCAATATTTTCATGGTGCAAGCTCACTATCTGTGAGTCTGGGTGTGGGCACATTGACCTTTTTATTGGTGCAAAGTATGTGAGTCCATAAACGATGCCAATCATGTCTTCTTCTTTCTGTCTAGGATCTTTGAAATAATTAACAAGTACATGGCTAAAAAGATTAGGGATTATACTAATGTGAAGAATTCTTCATCCTGTTGAAGTGGCAGATGACTGAAAGAAAATGACATAGCAACAAGCTTTTTGATGATACGTGACAAAATCTCTTCTGATGGTAGATTGAATTCCTCATGGAGTCTGAATCACATCCCCACCAAACAACTATCAGTTTTTGTATTTTTCTGTCACGAGAAAGGCTTAGAACCGAATGGATCCCATAATTTTTTAAATTAATTTAGTTTGATTCCTGAACTCTGAATGATTTACAAAACCATCTATGCTGATTTCTTAATGACTAATTAAAATAATTTGCTGTTGAAATGGTGGCCCCCTCTTACATAACTAGAACAGTATATATTTTTTTGCTTCCATGCACACAGTTTTTATCCAAAATGCAAATCATCAGACATGTATTGAAGACGGGTAAGAAAACTGTGAGGTTGATCAGTACCTGTTGGGCCGGTGTAACAAGCAATTTGCCTGCAATTTTTGGAAACAAAGTTGAAAACGATCAATCCCAGTTCTACTTTTAGCATGGTTGTGTGCAGCTATAAGATTGAAAATCAATTAATATTATATGATATAAATAATCCCCTACTCTGTTATAAAGCTGATACGTTCGGCAAGTGGGGTCAGTCCAAGTAAGCTCAGAGCAAAAATCCAGGGCTGGTACGTGAAATTAATCAAAAACACTGTTAGATTGAAACCAGTAAAGGAAAAGAACTAAACAGAACTAATTAAATCTTTTCAATTACTTCTTAGTTCTTATATATGAATGGCAATATTAGCAAACATATTTGATATTAAAATCTTACAACATACTCAAAATAAATTAATCATAGGAATTTAACATTTTCACTCGGTGCTTCACAGAGCCCTCGGTCATATATATGATTGACGAAAAGAATTCAACAGATTCTTGAACGGGTGGTGCGGTGCATTCAAGTGCAAGTGCAACAGCTCATTTTTCCTTTAATTAGTTATCGGATTAATGTGCTGATCAGTCGATCAATTCTAATTAGTCTATCATCATTCATTACCATTTGAGACAATCACCATAGACAAGTAATTAAGATGATTTAATCACATAAAATGACTTATCAGGATGATCGCCTCACACGCCAAGGTGCCCAAACCTCTCTCTTTTATTGTGCAAACCCTAAAAGCTACTGAAATATAGGGAAATGGATACTTACTCTCCCAAAGCCATAGCATTGAGCAGCAATGGCCAGTGGAATGGCAGGAAAAAGAACTGAAAGTTTTGTCCCCAAAATGACCTCTTGAAGATTAGTTAAGAAGAGTCTAAGCATTCCGCATTTAACTTTTGACACAAGAGTGAGGTCTGATTTTTTGCGCAATGATGAGGATGACATGTTGTGTGCAGTCCTTCCATGTCTCTCCTTGCTTGAGCCCTTAAGGTTGCCATTCTCCAAAAGCCATGGTTCTTGCAATGAAGCCATGCTGGGCTTGCAACAAAACCAATGATCGATATCACTAAATTGTAAGAAGGTAAAGCAAGACGTGCTCTTCTGTTTCTCTTTGTTCTAAGGGTTTGGAAGATACAGTTATAAATAGGAGCTGGAATACGTTACTTTTGTATGTACACTGCACCTTCCAGGAAATTTCGTATTTTGTTCTCATACATGTTGGCAGACGTGGCTAGGGTACGATAATTTCTTAAATTATTATGATATTTTTTTTGTGAGAAAAAAAAATTATATTGATGAATTATTGATTTTCGGTTAATAGAAATTAATAATTGTAGATGACAATGTGCAGTTAAACAGAGATTCGCTCTAGGATGATAAATTGTTGATTATAAATCACTACCAGAAAAATTAATAAATACAAACATATACATTGATGAAATATTTTTATTTGTAAATCGTGGTAATTTTTTTTTGATTGAATATATTATCGTAGTATTTATCAATAAACTTCGACAAAAATATTCCCTCGCTATATATCAAGAGAATTACAATAGAAAAAAAAAAAAAGCTAAAAAGTGCGGTGACGTGTTATTTTTACAGACAGAATTATTAACGGACTTAAATCTGTTAATTAATTCATCAGTAAATCTAGTAGTAGTATTTAATTTATTACTTGATGAGCGATCATCCTCTCTTACTTTCTCATTTTTTCTTCTTCCTCTATTTTGTTTTTAGCAACAAACACCACAACCCTCCTAATTTTATCACAAATCAATCTTTTACTATAAATCCACCCACCCCAAGACTCAGTTTGCCAGTATCCCTATTGAGGATTCCCCATTTTAAATAAGTAAAAAAATTCATTTTTTATTTGGATTCAATTTTAAAATGTTAATTTTTGTTGCATATTTTTATAGTTTATGTATTTTGTTTGGGTGTTTATTTATTTTATAGTTTTTTCCCATAGAAATTTATTGTAAGAATGTATAATTTGTACATGTTAGAGTCTATTTGAGATTTTGTAAAATTGTATTTGTTTGTAAATTGATAAAATTTAATTTGAATTTGTGACTTAGGTATTTTGTGATGAAATTAATAAATAATGTCTTATTTAACATGTCTGTTTTATATTTTTTCAATTTTATTGTTAAGTTGAAATTTTCGGTAAATATATGAAAATTTAAATTTATATAGATAATTGATAATGAATTAGTTGTACTATTAAAATAGTTTCAGTTAAAATAATATTTTTTTTATTCAGTTTACATAATTAATTAATACATGTTGTTATTAATATTTTATATAGGTTTGACATAAGTAATAGATAATAATTCGTGAAAGTATCGAGATTCACCTAAAGGGTTGCGTAGGATATATTAATATTGTATTGAGATTCAGGGTTTTTTAAATTATGCACTATCTAATCCGGCATCCAATGGTGTTTTTTATTTTCACAATGGTTTTTTTTATTTTTATTAGGTCAACTAATGGGCAATTTTGTATTTTCATAAATATAAAAAATAAAAATAAAATAAAAAGTATAGTGAAACAACCAAAATGATCTTAGAAACTAAAAAATTAAAATTGGCCTCAAGGTTCTTTTTTGTATTTTTCACAATGTTTTTTTTTTGTTATTATTAAGTCAGCTGAGGGGTAATTTGATATTTTTTAAAATATATATATAAAAAAACAAAAATTATTCAGCAGCCACGCCTTTCGAGTGGTGCCTCCTAGCAGCCAAAATACCCATTTCGTTGTGTAATTAGAAACACCGCTATATCCTTTTCTTTTTGGGGACACGTGAGGTTGGTGGTGGCATGGTTTTTTGCTGGCGACACTTACCTTCTATTGTCTATCTCCTTCACTTGAAATTTGAGTTGACCATGAAAAAATTCAGAGTCATCCTCTAATTTATAGGGATTTTCACTCCAGTCCTTATTCTTTTGATTTTTAATTTTTATTCCTGGTCTTTTCTAAAAAAATTAATTTTTTTAATTTCATCCTTCAATCCCAATTTGTGTTATATGTTTTTTAATTTCATCCTTCAATCCCAAATAAGTTTGGGTCTTTTGTTAAAATTGGTTTTTCTTTTCAATTTCACCCTTGAATAAAATACTTGATTGTATTTTTTATTTCGATATTGATTCTTATTCTTATGATTGTTTTTTATTTTCAATTTCACCCTTATAAAATTTATTTTGTATTTCAATTTTGATCTTTATTTTTTTAATTGCTATTTTTTTTGTTTTTAATCCTTTTGTATAATAAAATCCTTTTTTTTTTCAATTTCATCCTTCAATATTTTATTGATTAGGGATTAAGTTTTATGGTTTTTCTAGATAGAGTGCTTTCAGTCTAATGACTTAGGTCATGGGTTTGAAAAGTTAACAAGAGTTGATATTAGTTTTTTTATTTAAAAATAGGCTTTATGATTTTCTTCATTGTTTTCCTATTGAGTTATCGTGATCTCATGATCCGAGTCGTGAGTTTGACAGCATGACCTGGGTTGGCTCAACCCTGATTACAAGGGTTACACATTTGTCATGCTAACTCGGGTTTTCTCGACCTAATTTTTTTTAGTGTCATTTTTACCCAATTTTGTCCTATCATATTTAATTTTTTTTTTCCTAGATTATCATAAATACTTTTTTTTATTTGGTCAACCCTACTATTGTTGCCTATTTTTTTCATCATCTAACTAAAACAAAACCAATGTATTTAAACCAACCAAGTATATGACTCAAGTTGCGGAAAAACAAATTGGCCCTATATCAAAGCGTGGGTCCACAACTAGTTTTTAGCTAGAAACCAAAGGAGAGTCTCATGGTGCTTTTAGAAGTAAAACTAGATAGTTGGCTCGCGCTTCGTCGAGCTGGGTCAGACTAATTTTTTTATAACATAAAAAAAATGATGCTTAAGCACTATCAATGTATTTTAAAGAATGAAGAAAATATCCACGATTCGATATTATAGAAAGAGAATTAAAAATAATAATGATTGCTAATATCTAAGAATCAAAATGTAGAAGGATAAAATTAAAAAAAAAATTATAAAAAACAAAGCAACGAAAAAACTAGGTAAGGTCACAAAAACTTGCAAGTAAAGACATATTTAATTCCAAAAAGAATTGAGTTTGGAAAGACAAAATCAAATAGGATAAAAAAGAGCAATCTAAAAAAGTTTCTGAACCATCCGTGATAAACCTCTTACTTAGATCATGAAATAAAAATAACTTAATTAAAAAAATAACAAATTAAATTTATTTTTTAAAATGAAGACTTCAAAAGATGTATTAGGCAATGATGAGCACAAGTTTCGTATATATATTATACTCCGCTACGCCAGATTCTACAACCAGTGTCGATTATGATCCAAAAGGCATTAATGAGCACAAGTCAAAAATCTTTACGCAGATGGCCTAAAACTTTCCTACAACTACATCGAAAATGGAAATAAAAAAACAAGGTAGGCAGGATCAAGAACTAATGACCTCCACACTCATCTCCTTAATTTCCAAAGTAAGACAACCAAGAAAAATCGAAGGACATGGACGCGGCGAGGAGAGAGATGGAGTTGTGTGTCGTTTTGTAATATCACCTCACCACCTCTCACAGTCACTGTGAAACCACATAGACTAATCTAATGCGGCGAGAGTTGTCTGTCTTTAAGATGAAGGACTGGTTTTGATCTGTCAATTTTCCTTATTATCGCTAGATTACAACCTGTGGTCTTGAGCTAAATCTTGGAAACTCTAAACTCGTACGTGATATCTTTTAAATATAAATTTAAATAATTGATCCAATATATTCTTGTCAATAGCCACAATTATTGAACATATATAAACATTAAACTAAAATTCCACATAAGTATCTAGAAAAATGGGGTTATTATATATTATTTCTTTGTAGATGTCTCAAAGAGGCATGGAAATACGTGAGAACTCTTGAATGAAAATAAAAAAAGAAATGCTATTCTAATTCTACACGCATGCTCATCTAAGCGCATACTAGAATAATTAAGAGGTAAAATGATATATACCCCGGACCACATCACTATTAATTATTATTTTTTTGTATTGGTGTTAAGTTTATTTATTTTTCTTAATAAATAGTTTGTTATAAAAGGATTTTTTTAATCATCGTGTCATCATAGTTGATTTCTCATTTTTTTTTTAAAAAAAAAGGGTGAAGTAACAAATTTTATTTTATTTTCTATCTTCTACCATGATAAAAAATCAAATTATCACTATTTTCATTACTAGAAAATAAAAAACCAACAACAAAATATTTTGTTAGTTTTTAGAAAAATTCGTTGGTATTTGATTACTGATGAAATTTCTGATAAAAACTTATTAGTAACAAGTTGCTCGTCGGGGATTGTAGATCTATGGGTATTTTCATCGAAGATTTAATTGCCGATGGAATTTCTAAAAAAAAAGTAGATTATTTATGGTAAAAAAATTAGATTTTACTGCCTAGTTTCTATATGCAAATCCATTGAAAATTAATTTCTGATTGAATTTTTAGTCTATCAATTCCGTCAGCAATGCCCAAACATGCTTGAAGAAAAAAAACACTCACCATATATACTTGAAGCTAACTAATCCCTTTGTACTCAAGTTAAATACTCACAACCAATTAATAATCACAAAGAAAAGAGAACACATACATATTATTAATGAAAAGTGACGGGTATGTGTAATATATGAAAAAAAATCTCTTAGTATATATAAAATAGAAAAAATAGAATAGATTAAAACATAGAATTATAATATTAAAACTATTATAATAGAAACTTAAATATATAGTAATTACATATTAAACTAATATATTATTAATTATAATATTAATCTATTAATTAAGAGTAATATAATAATGATAATAAAATAATGTAGTAATAAAAAGATTAAAACAAAGATAGAAGAAGGATTTTTTTTTTCAAGCCCTACTTGTTATGTATCATTGTGTAATGTAAAATATGAATTATCTTTGCTCAATTAAGAAATAAATTATGAAAAATAGATGATGTTTACATTAGAGAATATAGATAAAATACAATTTATAGCGTGTGCGTGTGTGTATAAAGAACTGTATTTGAATATTTGCGTTAGCATGAGATTCTTGATATATACGAGATGTGTGGCCAACCGATTTCAAAAAGGCAAAAAAGCCAAGTTAAGGAAGGCAGAAAGAAATTTCCAATGAACAGTGTTTGGATTAAGCCTTCCAATGGCCTATATATTTACCAGTTGAGAAGTTTATAGTGGAACTTCGCCGACCTGAAATCTCAATTCCTACTTCGGCACTCTCTAGGGTACAGCTAGCCGTTGAAGTTATTCTAGTTACATCCTCAGACGTTGCCATTAATTTTAACTTCTTTTTATTTATTTATTTATTTCTGTTTTATGTTGACTATGGTGTGATCTGCCGAGTAGAAAATCACAGAGAAGCTTTCCGTCATTAAACGTCTGATCAGCACAAAATATATTGAAGGGTTTCGGTGGGTCTACAAAGCTGGTAGACTGAAGATTTTCCGTAGAAGTTCTTACACCAGCCACTGAGGGACCTATCTATCCATGTGGGTAATGCAATTATCAATTTTTTAGCAATTACTATGAGAAAATTTTACCCGAATTATTTCCTTTTCTTTTATTGAAGTGAACTAAGCTTACAATCTACTTCTGCTATTCATCAGAAAAACTAAAAATCTAATATTAGATAAGTAATTAATATGAAATTATTTTGGGGATTTCATCCGCAACTTCAATTTTATTTTAAATTGAAATTGTTTTCACCCATTGAAGTTTCATTGACAAAAACAATTATGAGTTAAAATTCTAACACCGGCCCTCACTGATCTTTTCTATTTAAAATTAAATCATTAGTCCTTCCAACATTCATGAGTTAAAAAAATTTTAGGTAACACGAGGTATGAATATTCTTATAAATTCTTTTGTTCTTATAATCATGAAATAAATATTGTTGTTTCTCTCTCTCTTTTCCATGCATTTGCTCTGTAATTCTTATCCGGACGCCTGGGGAGGTGAGGAATGAAAGGCAATAAAGAGAAAATAGAATTTGTGGTCATTGTCTTCATTAATGTATGCAAAAGTTTCTTCAATTTACTCATTAATTCCAAAAGCACGACTTGTATAATATATACTCCCATCCAAATCTTGCATTTATAACGTCTACCTTACGATATCCCACAGGCCAAATCCGAATGTTTGCCCTACATGCATGCATGTGTGCTGAACCCTAGACATGTAGCTTCTGCGAAGCTTCCTCCCTCAATTTAGGTAGTTTTGCTTCCAAATCTTGGCTTAACTTCTACAATCCCAATTTTTGAAACAAAAACCCACACTTATTTATAAAGATACAGGAATGCTAGATGTGTTAATTTTTAATCAAATTAATTCTCACAAGGTACGTAATATGTCTCTTGTTGGAATCCGTTTATTTTAAATAGATAACTTTTTTGGGGCAGAGGGGTATATATACTATGGTTATTAAAATTAGGGTTATTATGAGGTATTGTTATAATAATTATTTTTTTAAAATATTTTTATTTAAAAATATATTGAAATAGTATTTTTTATTTTTAAAATTTATTTTTAATATATTTAAATCCATCTAAAAAAATAATAACCTCAAAAAATACATGGTTTACAAGAAGACAAGTCCATGCAAGAGTATATTGTGTTTAAGAAATAGACACGTCGAATAATACAAATCACGTATGGTTAGAGTGTACACAGACAGACACAGACACAGACACACACACTGAGACGATAATAATTACGAGGTGATGCAATTTCCTCGAAGTTTCGTCTTCGTAAGAGGTTGGCAGACAGGGACCACCCTTTTGTTTGCTCCGAAGGATGGTTATTCTAGTACCGACCGATGTCTTAAAAACAGCTTAGGTCATGTCATTCCTGTCAATTTCATTGGGTAACTCAACGAGTGGTTTAAGACATTCATACATACGACGTAGTACTTAACAGCTTCAAAGACCGACCATTGATTCTCAAGTTGAACTTGTTCGATGTCATAGCTGAAATATCTTCCAGTTGAGCCCACCTCAAAACTACGTGTCATGCTAGCAGTTTACGCAGACTTGATTAGTGGTTTCTAGAGTTATGTGTTTTAAAGTGTTTTTAATTTTAAAATATATTAAAATAATATTTTTATTTTTAAAAATTATTTTTTACAACAATATATTAAAATAATTTAAAAATATATTAACTTCAAATTAAAAAAATTAAATTTTTTAAAAACGTTTTCAATCACAATGCCGCCAAATACAGCCTATATTAAAGGACAATGAAAATGAAGGAAAAGAAACTGTGCTGATTTGAATCATTTGAATTCAATGCATCAAATTATTATAATTTTTATATTTACAATAAAAAAATAAATTATATAATTCAATTTAATTATACTATTTAGAATATTTATGATATTAAATTGAATTAAATTAGTAATTTTTATTATAAATTAACATTTTTTACTGTTTTGTCAATGATGACCCCTTGACAAAATGGATCGACGAATTGAATTATATCGACGACCTTTTGTTTCACTGATATGAGTCAATTCTATAACATATGCAGCTGGACAATGAGCTTAATTATAGAGGGCATCCATTTTCTTTCTTTCCCCGATTAGAATACAATATGTTTTATAGTTGGATCTGGAAGAAAGTAACAAAGAAATTCACATGTGTATTTTGTTTGTAATTCTAGAAGGTAGCATGAATGCACATCTTAAAGTAAATATGTTTTTTTTTGTTGAAGAAAGGAAAAAGAGTATTTTTAGAATAGTATTTTCAATCTTGATTTCAATTCTATTTAGAATTCAAATCAAAACCCTCAAAAGAATTCCAAACACATGAATTGATATAACCCTTGAAATTGAATTCAATTTCAAGAATTCTAAACAGCTTGTTAGTTTCCGGGTTTTATTTTAGTTGTTTTTCATCAGAAACTTACTATCTCTAATGCTATTGCCACTCCATAGTCAATAAATCAAGATAAATATCCTTCATTGCTCTTAATTTTGTGAGTTTCATAGTTAATTTATGATTGTTTAAGTTTTTGATTAGATTATTGTTTAGCGTTGAGTTTGATATTAGGGTTTGTTCATTTGAGATAAATTATGATTTAATTATTGTAATTAGGTATGATTGTATGAAATTGATTATGTAAATAATTTCAATTAAGTAGAAGTTATATCAATTAGGGTTTGCGTTGAATCTTAGGATTAATTATGGTAAATTGAGGATTTTATTCAAATTGAGATAAATTAGCTAGGAATTGATACAATTAAGGTTGATTTTATGCTATTGAGCTTGAAAATAACATTAACCAGGTGTAATTTTGATCAAATAGGCTTTGTGTTGAATTTTGGATTACTTTTCAAAGTGGGGGATTTTGTTTGAATTGTGATAAATAAACTAGGAATTGATGCAATTAGAGTTGATTTCATGCAATTAAGCTTGAAAATAACATCAACTAAGTTGAATCTTGATCAATTATACTTTATGTTGAATTTTGAAATTCCTTGTTGTAATTGGGTATCTTGTTGAATTGTGATAAAATGGCTAAGAATTGATGCAATTAGAGTTGATTTCATACAATTGAGCTTGAAAATAACATCAACTAGGTAAATTTTTCATCAATTAGGCTTTGTGTTGAATTCTGAATTACTTCTTAAAATTAAGGATTTTGTTTGAATTGTGATAAATTAGTTAGGAATTGATGTAATTGTGATTTATTTTATGCAATTTTATTTAAATTGTGCCTAATTTATCTGAATTAGTTTTCTTGTATTTTACAAAATGTCTTAAATCACTACCAGAAAACCGATAAATACAAACGGAAATACCGAGAGAATATTTTCATCGGTAAATTTTTGAGGGATTTTACCGACGGACATATTCCCTCGGTATATACCGAGGGAATTACAGAGGGACAAAAAAATTAAAACAAAGTAAAAAAAAATGATAACGTGTCAGGATTTACCAACGGAATTACCGACGGAATTTATTCCGTTGGTAAACTTGTTTACATTGTTCATCATGTCAATTACAAAGGGAATCACCGACGGACACAATCCGTCGGTATTTTCCAGAGAGCTCCAGAACTGTTCACTTTCTAATTGCACTGTTAATTGTTGTTCTTTACGGACAAAATCACCGACGGATTGAAAAGTCGTCAGTGTTATTTGGCGGTTTTCTGAAAAAATTCAATTGATTTAAAATTTTCCTTTAAATATTACAGACGGAATCACCGACGGACTGAAAAATCGTCGGTAATTGTTGGCGGTTTCTGAAAACTTTGTATGAAATTGAAAATTTAAATTAAATATTATCGATGGAATTACCGATGGAATAATTAAAAAATATTAATATTCAATTATCCATCGGTAAATCCGTCACTAACTCGCCCCAATAAAAAGCCCGAATCCCTTATTTCACAAGAGACAGACTTATTTCTTCTTCTTCTTCTACTTCTTATTCTTATTCTTCTACTTCTACTTCTTCTTCTTCTTCTTCTTCACTATATGTAAAAAACATCAATATCTATTTCTTTCTCTTCTTTTCTCTCCTCATCTCCTTCTCTTTTTCTCCATGCTCGGGTATGTCTTTTTCTTCTTTCTTCTTTTATCCTCTTAGTTTTTTTTAATTAACATGCTTTACGGAAATTTTTTTCTCTCCTTGGCTTCACTTGCAACTACATTAAGGTAAGATTTTTCTTCTTTTTTCATGATTTTTTAACCCTTTATATTTGTTTTTATTTTATTTTTAATTGTTTTTGTTCTTAATAATTGTATAAATGTTGTTGTGAGATTTTTTTTTTCATATGAGATTAATTTTTAGTTGATTTATTTATAGGATTTTAAATTTTTAGCAATTGCAACTTCATTTTTTTCATATGAATTTTTTTAGTTGAATTTATTTTTTCATTTTATTTATTTGTTGCAAATTTGTTTGAGTTGATTTTCTTATTTTTTTCAAGCATTTTGAGTATATATTATACAGTGTTGATTTATGTTAATTTAATTATTTTATAATTTTATAAAATGAATTTTTTTTTAATTTTTTTTAAATAATTACCGACGGAATTACCGATGGAATTTTCATCGGTAAATCCGTTGGTAATAAAAAATATTATTACCGAGAGATATACCGACGAAATGAAGCAGGTAATTTTATTTTTTTATTTCCGACGGATTTACCGACGGATAAAAAATTACCGATGAAGGATTCACCGATGGAGCATTTCCGTCGGTGATGTCGTCGGTAAATTAATTACCGACGGAATATGTGTCTGACGCCAACGGAAAAATTCCGTCGGTAAAACTGTTAAATCTTGTAGTGAATATTTTTATGTTATGTCATTAGAGTTGTACTATTGTTCCCAAAGTGAATAATAATCACTTACAATGGCAAAAATATGTTGTTGAATACTAATATAGGCATGTCGCATACGTATATTAAACGAGTTATATGTCATGGACTTGGGTTGAATCATAATGATGTTGAAATTGATATTACTTGGAGATGTCATGTTGAAGAACATCAATATTATCTCATATTGATTTCTTGTGAAGTGAGTTTTAGGACTATAATTGATTTGTTTGTCCAAAGTGGATCGAACATGATATAATTTTATGTGGGTAATCGACCTAAATGAATAATTTATTATCAATTCAATAATTAATTAATTTATATTTGAAGATCAAGTATAATGTCTAACAATATCTCATGATCTCCTAAATATTAGGAAAGTCACAAGTGGTTTGATATAATCTTTTAGTGATCAGTTTCTCACTGTAATTATTATCATTTCATCAACAATGTTTTGATTTGAACATTATAGCATGAAATATATCTACCATGACAAATCATGTTTGTTCTTAATACCATAGTTATTGGTTATTTAAATAATATTTAAAACTCTTTTAAAATCTCATTCCACTTTGCATAAGAATTTATAGTCAATACTATTTAAGAAAAAATATAACATTTTCTCTAATTCATCTATGATAATAAATCTTTTTTAATTATTAAAATACCTTTTATATAGTTCATGTTTTACTTAATAGCTACTTGTTTATTACCCTTAATTAGAACAAGTAATCAAAGCATAACATTTTTTTATATAAGATAACATAGTGATCTCTGTTACCAGATTAGACAATATTTTATATATAGCAATAATTTATATTTACAGGATCTTTGTGGTTGGTAGAGCAATGTTAGGGATTTATATAGTTGGTGGAGCAATGTTAGGGATTTCGAATGATTTGATAGAGAAAATCATGCATGTAATTAATAATTAGACCGTAAATAGGGAGAATTTTAACTATTTAAAGATAGCCAAACCTCCATTGAGAGGCATTCAAACCGAAAACCAATTTCAATATTTCTAATAATCTCAAGTTTAAAAATCACTTACATAACTGTTATATGAGCTTTTCCAAAGACACTAATGATCTCTCCATATAAAATTTTTATATGGGTAAGTTTAGTGTACATGTAATCTAACAAACACCTATATATTAGTTATAGGTATCCCTCATACCTAAGCTTATAAGAATATTGAATTTTTTTTTTAAGAGAAAGAACATAATATGTATTAATATCAACAGTTTTAATTAATGTTCAGTCTTAATATAGCACCGACCAAAAATATTTAAGAACAATATTTTTATGTAATAGAAATCTCACAATTATAACAACTTTATAATTTTCTTTACAAAATATTTTTGTCCCAAAATCTTTATATTTACTCTAGATTCATTAATCAAATATTTGATGAATACTAAAAATAAATAAAGTCTTTATTAAAAATTAAATATATTTACATAAACAAAATCAATGTTATGTGTAATCAACTAATTGACTACAAGGTCCCCAAGGGGCGTAGCGTGGTGGCAAAGGGCTTGAGATCTGCACAGCAGGTCTCGAGTTCGAGTCAGGGCGTGCACCTCTTGTAAGAGCCTGGGACAGCCGGGGTTTTACTCACTTACCTGGGCCCACAAAGTGCGCTTTCCGGGAAGTGGGGTTTCCTCGAATCCAAAAAAAAAAAAAACTAATTGACTACAAGACATATACACTAACAATCTCCCACTAAGACTAAAGCCAATCATTTATGTATCAAATACCATATCGCTCTGCTTGATGATAATGTTTTTACTAGGACAGCAGCTTAGAAAAAAGATCTGCAAGATTCTTTTTACTGGGTGCTCTCTATTTTTATATCTTTTGTTTCTATGATTCTCTAATAAAATAGAATTTTTAAGTATATTTTTGAATCATTGATGAGACCTTGATTCATTTGCTTGTGCAATAGCTCCATTATTATCATAGTATAGGGCTATTGGATCAACAATACCTAGGAATTACACCTCAAACGCAAATGTGTACTCAGTTTTAGTTGTAGAATCTATTTTGGTTTTTTTTTTTTTTTGAAACTTTAATAACTCAGAACATTATTATTTAGAGTGAAATATAACAAGACTATATTTTCAATTTTCAATATCTGATTAAAAACTAGTATCAAAATAACCAAAAACTACTAGTTCATCTCATTAATATACCAGAAAATCATTCTTAGTTTCTATCAAGTACTTAAAAAATATATTTTTAACTATCTTCTAGTGACCTTCACTTAGATTAGATTGATATTTACTTGTTATACTCAAAGTATAAAATACATTTGATCTTGCACATAACATTACATATATTATAAATCCTATATACAAAGTATATGGAATAACTATTTTGTTTTGGATTATTTCATGTTAAACTATTTAGCATCTTGTCTAGTATATTGTTTCAAACAATCCAAATAACCTTTTAGCTTTCTTGCCCTTTTAAGAGTGTTTTTTTTTTTTAAATTCCATTACTCATTACCTGAAAACACTGCAGCAAATAAGGCAAGAAAGATACAAGAAATAGAAAAAAAAAAGGAAGAAAGCAAGATCACGTAGGAGGCAGTAAAAATTAGACAGGGGGCAGCGTTGCAAGAAAGGAGGGAAAACAGGTATTGAAAAATTAGTATAAACATTTTGGGACAGCCTGCCCAGATGAAACGAGGTTCAACCAAGAACCAACTAAGAACACACCTCAAAAGGTGAACAAAAACATGGGCATCAACCTAGAGAATCTCGCATGATTTTGGGAGACCTTTCTTCCAAATTGTTTGAGTTCTCATTATACTGCATTAAATGCAGAACCCACTTGTACAGATTGGGTTTTTTTGGTTATTGGGAGAGCATGTAGGTTTATTTGTTATTAGTTGAGGATTTTGCTTGACTTTCAGTTGTTAAACAATTTGTTTATCGTTGGAGTTACTAGGCTTGCCTAAATCAAGCTTCATTTCGGTTTGGTTTGTTTTAACTGGATGACCTGCAACAACTAATCTGGTTTGTTTTCTTCTGATGTTGTGTTGTCCTTTTGTATTTAACCTGTGAGATTAGTTTGCCAATGCTTAAAACATTTTTGTTTGTTTGAAATTGAAATGGTTTCTGATGCATCCAAATAAAATGGACCAACTCCCCAAATAAAACCCAAAAAGATCTCTTGGACAACATAAAGCATGATCAGATTAGTCAACATCAGGATTCAAAGATATCCATTAGCATTTTTCATTACAGGTAACTAATGATTATTGCATATTGCAATGACAGAGAAAATGAACACCCTACAAACTTGTTTACTATGCATATTACATGATGATATAATATTGTTATTTTAAGCAACCCACCATGATTAACATGCGTTGATGCAAAAGTAAAACCAAATTATCAATGCCTATTCACTTCAGTTTCTGGATATCCATTTTTTGTTTTTTCTAAGTTGGACCAATCAACTCGCCATCGCCATATGGTTGCTCCGTTAAATATCAAATGCTTTCAATGTTTTTGCGTTTCATACTCTTAAGTATGCTGTTATACCTGCGGCATCGGGCAGGTAATTCACCTGGTTAACTCTATTTGGTATCCTGACACTTGATCTTTGGGTGTGATACAGTAAACACGGGATCCAAGATGCTCCACTTGTAACCCGGCGCTCCCACAACCATCAAAGAAGAGAGATTCGTCCTCCTTGCCAATTCTACGTCTCCAACTCATTAAAAAAGCTGGCCTAGGCAACCCGATATTATGTGTTCCTGCCAGTATCAGACCAAAAACAATCATCAAATTCTTGAACTTGACATTCTACTTTCACCTCTTGAAATGGAGAGCATAATACCTCCATTCTGCTCATTTTCCATGATAGAGCCTGCTCTGTCATTTTTCAGCTTGTAAGATTTGAGGAGAAAGGAAAGAGTTTTTATCAAGTTTGGATACTGTTTCACATCTGCACAGAATAAAGAAGAACAAAAAAATCTTACGAAATTTCTTAAAGAGAGATGAAATTCCGTCCTGGATTAAATAGCTAGGGGCTTATATGGCTTGATTGAGGCTGGCCGGAGCTAAGGGATCTGGCTCTATTGAACCAAAGCCAAAGGTAAATCAGAGCTAGATGCAAGAAATCAAAACTGAATTTTCAATCAAATATGGACGAATTTCAATATAACCAGGATATCAATTTCTTGACCATCAAACATGATATGTTATGTTACAAGACAGAATACTCAATTACTTGTTCTCCACAATTACACAAAAGCTGCTCTGCTTACTCGAGTCACTTTGTAATATGGTTCTATTTTTCACTGTGCAACAATTAAGTAAATCAAAAGAATTGAGTTACTAAATCCATAACAAAAGCACTTAATAAAGGGGCATAAAAGTTAAGAAACCAACGAATAATAAAGATCCATGATTCCCAGATCTAGGGTCCAAAGTACAGTATCAACTATGAAACAATCTCCAAAGGAAGTTGGTTACCCATGAATGAAAAAAAAAAAAATTCTTGATTCCGAACCATCAGATAATTGCACCATCAAGAATGAACTTTCAAAGGGGCATTAGTGATGCATTTATATCAACAAGAAACTTGATCTTCTTTTTGGTTTTCGAGTTTTTGTGGGTCTTCCTATGCTTTACAGGATCATGATTTCATTGCTTTTCTTAGATGGTGTTTTTCAATCACAAAAGGAAAATATCAATCAGAGAATTACTTGAATCAAGTAACTTCTCATTTCTGTAAAGGGCGTTATTAAATTTGCAGGTGATAAATTAGAAACTTACACAGTAAAATATCACTAGCTATAACCAGATCCCAGTCAGGATCAGCAGCTGGAAAGGTGTCCCCCCAAGAATCTAGATAAACAGAAACATTCTTGTTGAACATAATCCAGTCCCAGAAAAATCATATAAAATGAAAAATACAATAAATGATAAACAATTAAAAGAATGCTATGAACCAACAAGACGATTAAAAGTTCTATATCTATAAAAGAAACCAGTTGTAAATTCCAGTCATGATGATTACTACTAGGCCTCTCATAATCATCACAAAGAAAGAAGGTCACTATGTGGATGATCACACCCACCTGATAGCCTGCATAGGATCATGCGGAAGAGATTATGATAGCCACCTTATCTATCAAGTTGATTCACAATGAACATTTAGTTTCCCAGACGCACAAGAAAGTTAGGAACCCTGAAGAACCATATGCTTACTAGAGTCTACTGAATGATTACAGGTAAAATCTTTCTTTGTTAGTTAGAGGATGAGGCAACTCACGCCTAATGTGAGGAAGGACTGGCGTGACTCCATTCACTCTGCAATTGTGAGCTATGTTTTCTTCAATTTCCTGATCATTATAGTCTGATGTTGTGATGTCAAGATGAAATGATTTACGAAGAAAAATGGCCAAAGCTCCAGTGCCACTGCATGAATAGAAGTGCCCATATCAGCAAGAGAAGAATCATGGTTTCAAAGTAAAAAACAGGTGGAGCAGCTGGTAAATTACTAGGTACGACAAAATTTAAGGCCCTCAATTGAAAATAACACAGGACACATTGTGATGCAGCTTGAAGAAAACGAAACTGCAGTTAATAATCCTAATAAGGAGGTTTATACCTTGGCCCATTGCTTCAAGGCTCAAATCTCCAAATTAATGGCCAAAAAATATGTAGGAAAGTGTAGGGAACTCAAGGGGCACACATACAAGACTTGACATTAAGCACAAAAATATATATTTATTTAACTTTATTAGACAGTAGAATACCTTACAGTTATGATCCCACCATTTTATAAGAGTTTTTAAAAATAGATTGACATCGATGCACAGTCAACCAATCAACTTGAAGTAAGGCCAAACATGAAATGGGAAAAGAAGGTAAATAATAGGATTTTAACCATGAATTATCACCTCAATTAGCCTTTGGTAGAAGAAGGTTGAGCAGTACTACTGAAAATCTAATACCATCAGAGATAAGGAGCAAGAATGATACCTGCCCAATTCAATGCAATGCCGCCCTTCAACCAATGGCCTGTTCTGAACTAACCATTCTGCAAATGCAAATGTCCCTGGCCAGAGCAAATTAGCATTCAATTTGTGAAAAGAGAATTCTCTAATGAGCAACTCCTGCAAACAGGTCAAAACACAGAAAGGTTGGAAGATCACGAGGTTTTCCTTAGTCTTGACAACAAGCATCCCTTAAATATAGCAACCACTCTTTTGCTTTCCATTGTTATAAAATCACTACACAAAGTCCCTAATATGATGGACTAAGCCCGTATACAAGAAACCACCCTAACCAAGGTTGTCAAAGCGCATTTTTGACACGACGCGGAAAATGCAATGTAAACTTGGATTGTAAAATCATAAGTAATTTTTTTTTCATACATGGTTCAAGCACCTTAAAATACACGGTTCAAGTAAAAATTCATTCATAGATTTTCATTAACTAAAATTAACAAACCTAAAACAAACAATTTGCTAATGTGTCATGTAAACTAAAACTAGTCTCATTGCCTTCACTAAGGATACAGATAGTTTAGGAGCTTGGCTATGCTGTGAAATAATCTCCAAATACTTCAAAAGCTAGTCAAAATTAAAATCAGAGGCCAGTCCATAAGAAGCTAGTAGCTGCAGAAATCCTTAAACTTCTAAAGAACGCACAGGGTTAACTCTCAATTTTTTTACTCCAATCAGAGGCAATTTCCATTGCTTCTTTTTTTTACGAGGCCTAATTTCTGGTGATATTTTCATCAATTGCTCTAACAAGAGAATGCAACTCCTTATAACAACACTAGCTTCAAACTCCAAATCTCCCTTCTTCAAATGCAGAGGGCAAAATCTTTCAATTGCATTCAAAACAAGCACCACAGGGTCTGACAAAACTTGAAGAGCAATGCACTCCTTGTACCATGATCCTTGCAATACTCGTTTAAGAATAGTTACAAGGCCTTACCATTCATAATCACATAAGAACAAAGATTAGCATCACTAGGATCTATAGCATTTTGAACCATATGGTTATCAGTTGGCTCAATCTTCACAAGTGCATCAACAAATTTTTTATCTTTCAAACCAATTTCCCTATACCATTTCTCAAATTCCTTCTTCGATTCAAGCTCCCTGTATTGCTCCATAATCTTTTCCCTTTCCAATTCAGCTTCCTTGACAAATTCTTCAAATTGATACTTCTTCAATTTGAGCACTTCACACTGCCCCTCAACTTTAAATTCTTTGCACCTTTCCTCAAATTTCTTTTCATTCAATTCAAGTCCTTTACACAGTTCTTGAATTTCCTTTTCCTTCAATCCATGTAACTTTCGGCCAATTATATAATTGTTAAAACCCATATCACCAAAGATCAAGTTAAATATATATATACATACACTTGTGCTAAGTACTAAGAACAACTCAACTTTCAAATTTCAATGTTATAAACATTCCCAACTTTCTACTAATTTCACTCTATATATGCCCATATAATATATATAAATCTAGAACAAGCAAAATAATTAATAATTTCCCAGCTCATGTAGTAAAGAAGAAATCAAAAGAAAAAACCTTTAGCAAAGTACCCTCGGGTATGCAAGAAGAAGAAGAAATCTTCTTCAAGAATTTTCCTTAGCACCTGGGCTTCGCAAAGTAATTAGTGTGTGTATTTTCAATTGTGATTTTCGATAAAGGATTGGGAAGAAAGAGGGGAAGAAATTAGGACGCACCGACAACACAACTTGCAAGCAAAATATGAGGTATTGAGGTGTTAAAATGAGGGGTGGCAGCTGCACAAACAATGAAAAGATGGGGTTTGTTTCGGGGGCTAAAGTAGGCAGTATTTAGATTTCACATGAACTCGTAAAATCAATATTAAACTCACGAGTTTACAGATTTTACCAAGTTAGAACGATTTCAATCCGATTTTATCTGTTTTTGAGTTTTTAAAGCGATTCTGCATGATAACTATATGATGACTCATCAAATCATATGATTTACGAGACAACTCATGATCTTAACAACATTGACCCTAACTTTCATGTACAAAACTCAATCTGTTCAAATCATAAACAAGATTTAGCGTATCTATTATAGTAAAAAAATGAACTTAATTTCAACATGTGTTATTAGCAAACAGTAAGTAGACACTATTATATGGCCAACCCAGATCCCACTCATTCTCTACCCTTATATGATCTCATATTCAAATGACAAAGACCAATACCGAAAATTCGATTTTTTACTAGGAAGAAGACAGAGATAAAAATCCCACCTCCTTAACAGAATTTGCACAATTTAACTAACCAAACCAAGTCCAGTTCAGTAGTAATTCTAATAAATGAACAAAACTTACCATTCCAGGAAAACTGTGCCTCCTCTCTACATGATTCTGTTGGGTCTCCTTTGTTTCCTCTTATAAACAGACGACAAAAAACGAAAGTAAAAGGTAAAAACCTTTTTCACATAAATTAAACTTAAAACATATGTAATATAAAGCAAAGGAGCTATCTAAAAGAGGGGTTGGTAGGAAGAGTGAGTACCAGAAGAGAAGTCATCATCGTCCGCGAAAAGTGAAGAAGGAGAGAAGAGAGCTATGTCCATTTTCTTTCTAGTCAGCTGCTGCAGGGAAGCTATTCATCAGTGAGGTTTTTTTTATTTTTGGGTCTGTGAGACATTGGATTTTAAAGCCTCGGGGCCAGATTCAGTGGGCTAGATTACCTACCTAGTCTGGCCATCTTAGATATGATTTCTGGCCTGGTAAATGGACTTTTAAAACTTGAATTAGGGCATCTATAATAAGAATTAGTTTTTTTTTTCAAAAAATAAATTCTAACTCAAATCTTTTAAAAGAATTATTAATAATTGATGAATATTAATGTAGTGTTTAGTTATTGTCATGAGATAGAAGATAGAAGAGACAAGCTAGAAAAATAGATGAAGATATAATTGTGTTTAGTAGTGATGTATAAGACAAAGTGACTATCTTTATATTATATTTGATTATAGTGGACATGACAGAATAAAATAAAATAAAAATCTATTTTACCCTTAATATGTATTGTTGTCAAATAAACAAAGTTAAATTTACTTTTAATATGTATTATTGTCAAGCTTATATATTTTAAAAAAATAATTAAATATCTTTTTTACTTTAGTTTATTTTGAGTGTTGAAATTAATAATATTATAATAACTCTAATTATAAAACCAGAACTAATTTGACGGGTTGACCCGGGGCTTGGACTAGTCTAAGTTTAAGAAAAAATATAAAAATGATTGATTCAACTTGACCCGATAAAAAACCTAAGTCAACCTGTGATAAAACACGAATAAAATACCTATTGATTTTAGTGGAAAAAAAATTAGTCAAAACAAGATTGCTTTGATTATTTTTTTTTTAAAAAAAAATGGGTCAACCGAATTGACTCTCCCGACCCATGACCTAAATTTTGCCTCGGGTCAACTCTCGAGTTAAGTTTTAAAACTATAATAATAACTATTTTTATTCATACGTTAACTCGGGTCAACTCGTGTTGACCCTCCTGACTCGTGACCTAAGCTTTACCCAGATCGACCCCCGAGTCAGATTTTAAAATTATGATAATGACAACTTTTATCCTTATATTGATCCAAGTTGACCCTCTTGGTCCATGACTCAAGCCTTGTCCCGGGTTGACCCCCGAATCAAATTTAAAACTATGATAATAACCACTTTTATGTTATGTTGACTTGGGTCAACATGGGTTAATCCTCTTAACACGTGACTTGGGCCTTACCTTGGTTCAGGTTTTAAAATTATGATAATAACCATTTTTTTCTTACATTGACTTGGGTCAATGGTCAACCTCATTCGTGACTCGAGTCTTGTCTCGGGTCGACCTCCGAATCGAGTTTTAAAATTATGATGATAACCATTTTTATTCTTAAACTGACTCAGGTCAATCAGACCTGTGACTCATACCTTAATTAGTGACCCGGGCTTTGCCCTAGATCAACCCCCGAGTTTGGTTTTGAAACTATGATAATAACTATTTGTATTTTTATATGTTTTAGTTGAGAAATTTGAAATTGAAAGTTTTTTACAAAGATATTTAGGAATTAAAAAATAATACATACTCTCCCTAAAGACATATTCCTTCCGTACCTTCTATTTTTAAAGTACATAAATTCACTTCAAAATTGTCTTAGAGATAGATTTATTTTTATGTCTTTGTCTCTATCTCTCTAACCAAATACATTTTTATTTTTATTGTCTCCATCTTTCTGTCCCAGAACAATAACCAAACGCTACCAAAAAGATTGTGTAAAAATATTGTTTATCATTGTTCATTTAGACACAAAGTATTTTGGATTGCAACAATGCTCTATTTTTTTTATGCCAGCCTAAATTGATGGTTAATTTAAGCAAAATTGTTGATAAATGGCAAGATTCAATGAAAGAAGATCAAAAGGAAAAGGCTAAAAAAAATAAGTGGCATTTTAAAAAATAAGTTGAAAAATTAACTTTGATCCTCTTATTTTTTAAATGATAAGAGAAGCTTTTTTCTTTGCATGCACATCTGAAGGCCTTGCATAAACTTGTGTGGTTGCTTTAGTTCCTCATGCTTAATGTTCTTTATTAAGTTAGTAAACATACTTTTGTTTGACTAAGAAGTAGATCTTCATTGTAATGAGACCTCTTGATTATATGGTCAAGCAACCCCAAACAAAGTATATAATAACCCGAAAAGTTAAAAATTAGGTTTGATAGAACTCTAACCCAATAATAAAACTCTTTTGGATTGCAAGCTAATGACCCTACACTAATAATTAACTAACATAAATTCAATAATGAAACAAACCTCCAAACAATGTCTAATAGGTCAGAACAAACCCAAATTAAAAATAACTAAACAATATTAAATAAATAAATAAAATTGGGTAATGAAAACAAAGTCTTTATGCTAAAATTCCTCTATATAGCCTGAATCTTCAATTTTCTCACATTCTTAATAGATTTTAATCATGACTTCAAACATGTCATTCTCTCTCGTATGAATGAATTAATGAGCCTACCATATACCATATATGATTGGAAAACTTGAGATATCTAGTTTTCAGATCAACTTTAATCGCAACAACATTTCACCTGTGTGTGTGTGTGTGTGTACATATACATATAGAATAAAGTTTGAGTTGGATTTAACAATATTCAATTAACCATTAAATAAGATAATTATCTAAAATAAATCCTCCTAATTCAAATTCGATTTGAGTTAGTATACATAATATAGCAGCTATTGACATCGCAAAACATGCAATGTGTATACGGCCAACAATCAAAATGAATAAAAACTCGAAACGCAACTTGAGCAATGTAGATTGTCTCTTCAAACTTCTAAAATTATTTTTAGGGAAAAATAATAAAAAATTATAAATGGATCGTGAATAAAGAATTTGTTTATTAAAGGATAACATGCTTAAAAGTTGTCTTTAATTATAAAGCAAGAATATAGTTTAAAAGTTAAATATATGTTTTTGTTTTCCTTTATAGAGACATATATATGTCGTTATATACTCGTTTACAACATATAGAATGCTGATGTACAGAGTGCAATATATAGTTATCCAAAAATAGGAATGTTGAGTTTTATTTAGTCAATTAATCCATGCTGGCAAGCCTAGTGGCAATGAGAAAAGTTTTCAAGAAAATATTGATGCCTGAGTTTGCTTTTTAGAGGTCATCAGTTCGAGTTTTACAAACCTCAAGGTCACTGGAGACTTACATGGTCGCTAACTTCAGGGCCCATGGGATTAGTTAAGGTGCGCGCAAGCTGGTTGGACATCCACGTTAATGAAAAAAAACATTGATGCTTACCATTTGACCTAATGGTAAAAGCTAGCTAATTGGTTTAGCAATAGAGTTTCAACAAAAAGGTGATATCGACCAATTTTTATGGTTTTCAAAATCATCTAAATGGTTCGATTTTATTTTATTTAGTGGCTAATTATCTAGTTTTTATATGCTTAAAATTGCAATATATAGCATAGGTTAACCAATAGTATTACAAAACTTTCTTCAAGACTTTGTCATAACCACATGTATAGTCTTGAATATGTACACTAGTTTCTATAACTCAATTCAACACTTGTGTATATCTCCACCTAAGCAAAGATTATTCAGACTTTTTTAGGTTAGAGACGACGAGTTTTTTTTTTACTTTTTTAGAAAAAGACATGGCCTATTTTCTGAAGCGTTTGTGCTTTAGATAGATTTAAGATAAAAAAAATATTATGCTTCCCTATTTGGCTTGGAATGAGTAAAAGGATTGCTTGACTAACATTGTTTTGTATTTGTAGCTTTGCTTATTAGTTTAGACCCTTTCAATCACTATTAAAGTGTGAAAACTTGATATCCCTTCTAAGGCATTAATGGAAATATAAGTAGTGATTTCTTTATAACCCAGTTCTTGCCCATGATTAGCATCTTCTTCATTGTTTTCTTCATCATCAACAATGCATAGTGAATAAAGCTTCTTATTCTTGCATCTTTGCGCTGATACAAATTTCTCATCACGCTAGAAACACAAACCCTTTCCTTTTTTTTCTTCCAGTTTCTTATTCATCAATGAGTTCGTTGGTATATTTCTGTGTTGGAGTGGGTAATAGGCCAACTTGAGAATAAAAATGATTTCTTCCATTTAAACATGGAGAATAAAAAATAGATCAAGATCCATAAATTATGTTTTAATTTTTTTCTTGGTTTTCAAACTGATTATAGGATGATTTAGATTTGAAACTATCTTATTGATGTTTTTTTAGATGTTTTGGTATGAATCTCTTTATTTAGGTTTTTATGATATTTTTAAGGTGTTTTTAGTAAAAAATAAATTGAAAAAAAAAAGTTTTTTTAGCAAAAAACTTGAACCCTAGTTTTTCTAACATTAGAGGTGATCAAATAATGCTCTAATGGATGACTCGTTATCTATAATGGATGACAACGTTTCTAGAGCAGATGATGATGCCTTATCCACTTTTTTTTTTAACAATTCACATGGGTTTGACCTCTTTTAATTGTAATTTTTTAATTTTAATTAATATCATCTCTTTGATTTTAAAAATTGTTTAGTTTATTTTTTAAATAGTAATTAATCTTTTTAATTGTTTTTATAATTTCATAATACTTTAGAGATATTATTGTAATTTATTTTTAAATTTCAGATATATAAATTATATTTGCATGCTGCATTTTTTAAAAAACAAAAGTTATTTGTATGTAGCTACCAAAATTAATCTCTTAACAAATAAAATAAAACATATAAAATAAAAATGACATATGAAGTAAAATATTTACATATGTATCTATTATAAGGAAGATGAACTTTCTATTTTAGTTTTTAATTATTATTAACAAATTTTTATTTATTTATTAAATTATATATTTTTCAATATAAATCATCTTTCTATTTTTCAATTAAAAAAACATAATACTAGAAAACATATCTATAATACAGTCATTTTCTTCTTTTACATTAGCAATTAATTTTGAAACCTACCTGCAGCGTGGCACAAGTGCAGGGGCTAGTTTACACTAATATAGTCTAATTGTTTTAAGCAGTCTGGGTATTAAATATAAAATTTCAAAAAGGCTTTGACAATACAGAGTCAGAGGCTGTGCCCATAGCCTCACCATAAAAAAACCGGGGGCTTTGGTTTTAATCCTAACGATTATTTTTTAGAATATTTTTATTTAAAAATATTTTTAAAAAATATTTTTTTATATTTTAATTTTTTTTAATGTAGTATATTAAAACAATTTGAAAATAAAATAAATTAATTTAAAATAAAAAAATAATTTTTTTTTAAAAACGAAAATAAATAGACTCTAGACAGTAATATAATCGAAAACCCCAAACCCACCTTTAACACATCCCGTCTCCCTCCGCTATTAACCCCCTTCTCTCAGGACAAAACCGTCATTTCCTCTCACACGCCATACTCTAAGCACCTCGCCGGAGCCAAACCCCAAAAAGGAACCTCCTCTTTTAAACCAAATCTGAAGAAAAAAAATTACGAAATCCTAATTTCTTCTCGATTTCAAATCGAGAGAGCGTTAAAAAATGGGAGATTTCAATTTAGCACTGGTAATCGTAGCTATAGTAGTGTGCATCATCGTGCTCTTGTTCAATGTCTACCTCCTAGTCAATTACCAGCATCCGGATGACAAGAATCAAGCTTATTTTCCCAAATTCGTTGTCGTTTTTGGCCTCTCCGTTGCCGCTATCTCGATTTTGATGTTACCGGCTGACGTAGCCAACCGGCAAGCTTGTCGTCACGCGATTTATAATGGCGCGTGCAATCTTACCTTGCCAATGAAGGATCTGTGGATTGCTGTATACATTGTTGATGCTGTGCTTGTTTTTTTCATTATTCCTTTTGCGATGTTTTACTATGAAGGGGATCAGGACAAGTAGGTTTTTTTATTTGATTTTTTTAGGAGATTATTAATTTGTAAATTGAATCTCATTTTAATTGGGTTCGTAATTTTATCCTTTTGGCTTGCAGGAGTGTTGCTAAAAGAATTAAAAGTGCTTTATTGTGGGTTATAACAACGGCGATTGTGTGTGGTCTTGTGCTCGGCATTTTATACGGTATAGTTGATATATATATATATATATATATATATATTTATCTATTTATCTATTTGATTTTAATTAATAATTTTTGATTGAAGAAAACCAAAATGTATGTTGAGGCGTGGTTGAGATGGTTTGTTTTAAATAGTTAGCTAAAGAATGGTGTATGAAGTATTTTTTTGGAGTTCATGAATTGATGCGGTACAGTTAGAAATGTGAGTAATTGAGCTAATAAATGATGATTTAAATCAGCTAGATGAAATTCTTATGGTTAGATGATGTTCGGGTGAGGATTTTTTTTAATGGGCGTGTGTGCTTAGTTGTTGAGTGTAACTTTCTGTGTGTTACATGATTAGATGAAGGTTTAGTAGGTTAGTGTTGTGTTTGTGTTGATTGATTTAGATGTAATGTACATGCTATTGGTTTAATTCCTTTTGTGGTTATATTAGGGGTTATTGGAAAAGTTGACTTCACTGTTAGGCATCTCTCTTCGACCACAACTACTTTTCCGAGTACTTGGGGTTTCTCTGGCAGTCAACCATGTATTGGAAGTGGCCCACACCAGGTTCTGTTTCTGTATAGTTGGTTAGCTATGTTGTTGTGGTATATTATTTTACCTGTATTTGCTTCTTATATTGCAGTTTAATAGTGCAATTAAGGAACTTTGAAACTTATTCTTATGCACGTTCCTGTGTTTTCATTTTTCTCATTTTTGATTTTCTGGTTGCAGTGCTCTGCATATCTTGCTAATGCTTCCTCAGAGAAAACTTGGACCATGCGCGCCACATTTCCAGAATATGTTGTTGCTCTTGCTACAATTGTTGGATCTGTACTCTTTGCGGTATGATCATTCATGCAAACTTTTGGCTTCTGATTTTATTAAAAATTTCGTTTCTTTTGTGAAATATGGAATCAAATTTTGAGTGTGGTGTAGTGCCCCTTTATGATTTCATCAAAGATCAATGGTTTGAAAAGAGTTGGTGCCTGGGTAAAGGTTCTGTGATGAAAACATGTGGATGCCTAAATACATACAAGTCTCCAAAGACCATACTCAATTGTCATAAAAATTCCTTATGTGTGAATTTCCTTTTAGCTTTGTCCATGTGGAAGAATATCGAATATAATATGCTCTCTCATTTGTTCAGATATTTGGTGGTGTTGGGATTGCTTGTTTGCCACTGGGACTTATCTTCTCTTTCATCAGGCGTCCAAAGGCTGTTATCACGCGGTCACAGTATATTAAGGTTGATTCTTCCTTGCATGACAAGTAGTATTGTGCAACTACATACCTTAAATAGTTAAGGGAAAGTGCATATATTTTCTGGTTCTTATGGATAGCTGTTAATATCATGCAGGAAGCAACCGAATTTGGTAAAAAAGCGAGAGAACTGAAGAAAGCAGCTGATGCACTCCATCAGGAGGAAAGAAGTGGTTCCAAGGGTAGAAAATGGCGTAAAAATGTCAAGTCAGTAGAAAAGGTAACTGAAGTTCTGTGCTGCATGCTTTTAATTAGTCTCTCTCCCTCCCTCTTTCTTTCATTGTTGTGCAGTGGGTTCAGTGCATGCTCAGTGTACTGTTAAGCAGGCAGGGTTTGAACTTGAATTTGTGGCTGACTGGCTGTTTTATTCTGTGTTACTCACCCTAAAGCTTTGAGAATTCTAGCATAGATTCAGACTTGAGTTTTACAAAACTTCTTAGTTGATTCTGTTTATTTTCTGAATTAAAAGATGGGTGTAAATCAAGTAATTTTTGTTTCCATGCTATGATTTAGTATGATTGTTAAAATGTTTTGGAACTTCAATCAAAGTATTTTAGTTCTTTCGAATACCTGTACAAGCTCAAGATTTTAATATAAGTTGGTTGGTTACTACAAAGTGGTTACGAACAATTTGATGGTTTGGTCGGTTCATTTTGAATCCATGTCTTGGTCACTGGACTTAATTTTCATGCATGTTTAAACTTCAGGAATTGCTTCAGCTAGAAGAAGATGTAAAGCTGTTAGAAGAGATGTACCCGCAAGGGGAGAAGGTGATAATCCTAACTCCTTGACTAGCTTTGAAGCAGAACCACTATTTTACCATTAATTTTCTTCTCTGTCATTTCAGGCTGAGACAGCCTGGGCTTTGACGGTTCTTGGCTACTTGGCAAAACTTGTGTTGGGAATCTTAGGGTAAGTGCAGCCACATGTGTGACTATTCAAAGCTCTATGCATTTCTTCTATTACCTTTAGAGTTTCTCTGTTTTCCATTCCGTGGGAGACAGTAGTAGTTCCTTTAAGCAGTGCATAGTGACCAATATCCTATAGAATAGATGAGTTCAGAGCATTCTTTCAAAGCATAGATAGGATAATATTGTTATAAAAACTGGAAAATGCTCCATGTGGAAGTTGAAGAATAAGAAATAAGTACAGATAAATTGTCTTCCATGTTTCTGACCTCGGTTGCTTTTTTTTTAATTATTAGGTTGATTGTTTCGGTGGCTTGGGTTGCTCATATTATCATATACCTGTTGGTTGATCCACCACTTTCTCCTTTCCTGAATGAGGTCTTCATCAAGTTGGATGACATATGGGGTAATTTTTTATACTCTAGTATTTCCTTGTTTGCCCTTTCCCCCTTTCTTACTTGGTGATCTTACCTTTAGATGTATTTTCTGCTCCTTTGCCAGGTCTTCTGGGTACTGTTGCGTTTGCTTTCTTCTGCTTCTACCTTCTGCTTGCAGTCATAGCTGGGGCAATGATGCTGGGCCTGAGATTAGTTTTCATTACGATTCATCCCATGAAGTAATAGATACGGCAGCTCTTTTTTTTTTAAAAAAAATCTTATCATGTCTCTGTTGATATGTAATTTCAGCAGTATTTTGATGGCTTGTTAATTGAATGGACTTGTTTTCAGGTGGGGAGCCACTCTAATGAACTCCTTTCTTTTCAATGTGGGACTCATTCTCCTATGCTCGATTAGGTTCACATCTTTGATCCCTGAGCATCTTGTTTTCTAAATATTCTCCAGTTTGTGTTGCTAAAAGCTAATGCAAGATTTGGTTATAACTAACATTTGGTCATCTGATTTTATTATCCAAGTTGACATTTAGAGGCTTGGAGAATCTGTTAGATAATGATGCTATGAACATATATGTCCCTTGTCTTTTAATTATTTGCAATAATGAACTTCACAATGAAACCTTCCATTTCCTTCATCCTATGCTGCAACTTTTATTGTGTATATTATTTTGAGAATGCTTCTATTCTGTATTTTATAACAGAAGATAATTATTTTGTGATAGAAAACTTAATTTCTAATCATTAAAAAATATATTGGCTTTTGCAATTTCAGCGTGATTCAGTTCTGTGCCACTGCATTTGGCTACTATGCTCAAGCAACTGCAGCCCAAGAAATTTTCGGTCACACATTGCAGTCACTCCGTGGAATTAAATATTTGTACAAGTGAGCTCCAACATAAACATTCTTTGCCTCTTTTTTTTATTCTATTTGTCCCTGTCCACTCCACTGATCTTGTTGGACACATTGGTGATTGCATTACAGGTATAACGTGTTCCAAATATCATTTGTTGTTCTGGCGGGTTTGACTTTTGTTTATTATGCTGCCTTTGTAAGTAGCTCCCACTTTGACTTGCTGTATTTATTACTAGTATTCTGGTTATGGTTATCAATGTTGTTGATTACACAAATCTGAATTTTGCTTTTCACTTTTTTTTAAAAAAATTGCTAGGGATGGAGAAGAAAAAAGCGTAGTGGCAGGTTCCAACTTTCCTCATAAGCATGTTCTTTACCAGAAGTGCATGTACCTGCCTGGAGGCTTCGGAATTCATTTGTATCATCTGTTTTGGAGTTTGTTTCATATTTGGATGTCTATGGCCCAGTTGTGTTAAATGTTGAAAGGTGTTGAAAAGCGGGCGATATCATCCGAGCAAATTGGGTTGGCTAGTGGTAGTGGCATGGTGAGTGTTGCTACTGTTTCTGCTTGTTTTTTTCCCCCTTGTGTATGTATTATTCTTTATTTAGTTAGTGTTATACCCTTGCTTGGGCATGTACCGAGTATCTTCAGCAGTCATAGATGGGTTTGTACAACTTCCGACGATGTAATATAACCATTGAGAACAAAAGATCTTAGAAGTCGTTCAATGTTCATTCTTCTGTGTGCTTTTATATTGTTGCCTTTTTACCAATTTCTGTTTTTGCCATGTTGACACGCAAAAGCATTCCAAGCCCTGCTACTAGAAAGATTATTCGAATTGATGATTCCTGTTGCGAGTTTTTTCTTTCTTTTCTCGTGTAGGGTATGTTTGTGAAATGGCACTCGAAGAAAAAAAGAAGGGTTGAGGTTTAATTTTAAGAAAAAAAGTATGTGCTCTTGCAATCAAATTATTGTATCGCTCATGCAAAACAGACAGGACAATCTCAACCTCTCACTGCGCTTGTGATCTTGAAGCGTTGTTTATGATTTATTATGTGGTTACAAAAACATTTTATCTCTCATGCAAAACAGCCAGGACAAGCTCAACCTCTATGATATGGTTAAACATCACGAGGATGCGTTTCCTAATTAAAAAAAAAAGTGGTGTTAGGTTCAATTCTCATGTAAAATCTCTAAGTAAATCAGGCTAAGAAACATTCAAATGATTTTATCTTTTTAGAAAAAAATAAAAAAATTATAAATCTCAACATGGTTCCTAGATCCAAGTCATTCAGGTTTGAGTTATTTGGGTTGATATGATTACTAGACCTAAGTCGCTTAGATCAGGCATGACCATCAGACTCAAGTTACCAAACCCAGGCGCGGGTTTAGCAGACCTAAGTGCACGGGTGTGGCAGACCTAGGCGCGAGTTTGACATGGATCCAAGCACCGTGGGTTTGACAAACCATGCCAGACCAAAGGAGCGTTGATTTAGCCTTGGGTTTGATAGCCATGCCAATATACTTGGTATGACAAACATGTCTGATTTGACAAACAACTAACAAAGAGGATAATTGTGTACTTTAGTTGTCAGAAGAGAAGAAAAAAATAAAAAACACAAATAATCGATCATTGGCAACAATCTAACCATTATCTGTCTACACGTGCTACACCATGTGGAAGAAGGAACGACTGCGTTGCATATCTAGTGAGACGACAGATGGTCATATTTGACCATTGGAAAGCGTCACATGCACCTTCTTAATAGCGTGGGCACCACCCATTCGCTTGGCAAGAAAAAGAAAGCTAAAAAAACATATCGCAAGAAGTTGAGAAATTGAAAGTGAAACTACTATTACAATCCACAGTGAAATATTTTTTGATCTAGAATAATTTCCCCGCACCATTTAGCTTTTGTTATAATTTCACAAATTGTATAACTTCACAACAAAACTAATTCAAATCAGTACTTCTTACCTCTTAATCACTAAGAAATAAAAAGAAATCAACAAAGAAACAAGCTCTTCCTTCACTTCTTCTGTTCTCCTAGAATCGTCCCTCTATACCCAATAAACCTTATAAATTCTTCAATTTCTCTAACTTAAGTTTTCTATAAATTTCTTTTGATCACTAAAACTAACCCTCTTTGATGTAATTTTCCAAGATTTAATGAAATTTAACCAAGAAAACCCTAAGCCCCCTTTTGTTTTCCAAAGTCACTGGACATAAGTGAAAGGGAGGGGTATTTATCATAGTTTTAAAATCTAGCCCGGCCTAGCGGGTCAGCTCGGGACCCGGCCGACCCGGGGCTGGAACCGGGCCGGGTTGATGAAAAATAGAAAAAGTCATGATCTGAAGTGACCCGGTTGACCCGATGGGTTGACCCGATGACCCAGTTGACCCAGCAAAACCCGGTTGCAAACTATTGACCTTTTTTTTTTTTTTTTTTTTACTAAAACGACATCATTTTGATTTTTTTTTAAATAGGGATTGACCCGGCTGAGCCGGTGACCCGGTCAAAACCCGGAACCAAGGCCTTGGACTAGGTCAGGTTTAAAAACTATGGTATTTATAGTTAATTTTTTGGTATTTGCTATTTGACCCTGTTTTGCCTTTTATATTTGATTTTGTCCCCACAAGATTTTCTCTTTCTACTAACTTAGTGTTATTTGTCCTTCCTTTTATTCAATTTCACCCTCTCTTCATTTAATTCAATTTTTATTTTGAAATTAACCCTTGCATTAATTACCGGGTTAATTGTTTTATACTTCACTAATATCGTGAATTCTTTTAACTTAGGGTTTACAAATTGGTTATACAATCTCGACCCATTTTTAAAATAATGGACACGAAGTTTTAAATCTTTAAGAAATCATTTCAATCTATTTAATATATTTTTATTTATTTCCTAATTAATCCATTTTATTTCCAGGTTAAAACTTAAATTTTTATTAATACTGAAAAACTTAGGTCGGAGGTTTACAAATTCTACCTTAGGTAGTGCCACATTATACCCAATGATATGGCTGTCATGGTTTTCCATGATCTCCCCACGATTATAAGCTCTATAATTAGGTGTTATCCCATCAGGAAGTGGGTTATCCCTTCTTCCTCTTTCTACTTCCTGGATGGCCATGAATGACTTTAAGGTTTCCATCATAGCCTACATTTACAGATTGATATGCTTAGCTCTTTTGGTTTGTATTGCCTATGGTTTTCAGCTATAAAGTCTTAAAGTTCTTAATGAATATACTCTGTGTTTGTTCATCAAGCCTTTTATTATGCTCTTTTAGTGCCTTAATCCTGTTGCTTTTCATCTTGGTTCATCTTTAGAATTGCTATAGATCTTAAGATTCTATTAGTGACCAAGGGTTCCAAGCTCTAATATCAATTTGACATGGTACGTCTTGATTAGTCCTTAACAAGTAATATGTATATACTTAGAATTGGAAGAAGAATAAGAGAAAGAATAGATAGAACATGGCGGAGAGAGAACTGCTCAAACAAACTAGAATTTTATCAGCTGAATTACAAGTTTCTGTACATTGATTCATTTATACAAGAATCCATCCTCTCTAACTAATAACCAAACTTGAAATTAATTGCTAACTAATCCAACTGAATGACTAACTAATCAAAACTTCCATGTGTAATCTTCTTAATCTAGTTATAGAATTGCTTAACTTCCCATGACAAAGACTATATATAGTTCCTTCGATTAGTCAAAACTTTCCCAGTACGAACTACATTCTCAACAGTAGTAATGAGCTTGCAGATTCCAACAGCGACCGCATTATTCATACCGGACTTTGACTCGACACCCTAATGAAATCAAAACATTCTCATTCATTATAGTAATATGCCTAGTAGAGATTTCATGGAAGAGGTTTAAGGTGCCCGTGTTAAACTTGCTGATTTTCCAGACATGCTTGCAGACAACCTATGGTAGAAAGCAATTATGCAGCTGGATGTAATTTCAGCATCAGTTCCTTTCCTTTTTTGCTTTCATTTTGACAATCCCTGAGACTTTGTCTCATGAGGGTTGGTGCATGGTTAATGATACTTGCCGAGCATCATGTTGATATTTTGTTTGCGTCTACCTCGTATGTTAAGAAGGCTCTCTGGTTGTTCCTTTTTTCTTTTTCTGTTTTTCAACTATTATACAATAATTATGTTTCTCTTAAAACGATATTTTCCTTTTCCTTCAACTTGGATTTTCATCGAGTAAGAAAATATTCTTTGTGAAATAACTGTTTTTTTTTTTCAACCGCAACATTTATTAGCAGTATCTAGCCATTCATTTATTGCCTGCAGTGATCTGAAAGCTATGTTTATGTTTTAGTATGTGGTGATGAAAATATCCAGAATGATACGGTTAAACATCAAGATGACGCAACTCCCAGAAAAGGGAAAAAATAAATAGTGATTGTTGGGTTCTATTCCCACGGAAAACTTCCGAGCAAATCAACCTCAGAGACATTTACGGTCTTTCCCTCAGGACTGACCGGATCATACGGCGAATCCTCGGAAAATTCAGTAGGCATTGCCCTCCAATGAAGACTTGGTTCCCAGTTGGCCTCTTTGATGACTTTTAGAATCTCCTTGACGACTATCTTGCTCCCCTCCGGTGCAAAATGGACTCCATCCCTGCATACAAGTATAAGAGATCAGCATAAGATAGGAGTGAGTACTCAAAATGGATTTGGCTGGAGTTTGATTAATAAAGCCTGAAACCGGAAGTGATCTCTGGTTTTGTTTCTTTCTTTTTTTTCAGCAGGAATATTAAAAGATAAACTTACGTAAAGCAAACAGTTTCCCAATTATCAATTTGCTGCGTTGCAGTCCAAAGATCAATTGCCTCCAGGTTCATCTCACGGCACACCTCTAAACATGCTTCTGAATATATCCGGCAGGACTCATTTGTTCGAACCATAACTATTAGGTCACTGTTTAAAAAACAATGGATCCTCATTAGCGTTGTCCAATGTATTGTAAACCAAAAACAAATCACAGAAAACGACAGAACGAAAATAACGCACCCCACATGGGCACGAATTTGTTCGTCACTGACAGGAGGAGCAGTGAGAAAGATGACGCGAGTCTTCTCCGAAAGGCTCTGGTAATCAGACAACAGTGTTGACGTACCAAATTGCATGCACACGGGAAGTGGGAAATATTCAGTGTTCTGTCTAATAGTGCTTGAGGGTGCAATTCTGTGCTACGGTGAAGCAACATTCTACTTTCCAAGCATATTACCTTGAGATGTATAGCAATCTTCCTGACATTCTCAATGTACTCAGAAAGTGGTACATGAGGACCAAGTCCAGTTGCATGAGGGTGGGTAGAATCGTTACCGCCAAAATAGACTATTACCAAGGAAGGTTGTTTAGCAGCATCCTTGATTGATAATCACAGAAAATCAGAATCCAAGCATGACTAAAACAAGTTAATTAACAGCAAAAGAAAAACCCTACATAGAAAACAAAACAAAACCGCTGGAAAATTCTTTAAACTAAGACTACTCTGGTTCAGGTCTCCCAGTTGGTGACAAAAAGAAGACACCTTTGGAAAAACTTGGTCAAGAATCTGCACCGCACGCCTTGAATTCCAACCCGAATATCCTCGCAATATTATATCTGCCTGCTCCCATTTGTAAACCAAAGCTAGTCATTGCGAAGGAAAAACTTTATCCTACAGTAGTCATCACATCTAAGAAAAATGTATGGTAAAAAATAATGTCACTTTTAAAATTGGAATTCTTTTCTTGTGCTCCAGATTATAAGATAAAAGGGAAAGAAAAGAAACTCCCTGGTGCTACACCCAATCACAAGAGATTGTTTATTAGGATAATTTTTGTTATTTTTTTTTTATATAGGTCTAATTAGATTATTTATTTGTGCTTAGGTTGGATAAATTTTTTATACATTAAAAAAAATATTCAAGCATTACTAATGTATTTTTTTTTAAAAAAATAATTTGTATAGAGATTGACCTAATGTGACCCGATTAACTTGATAAGTCTAAAGATAACATAATCAACTAGAAAAAACATAGAAAAATATTTTGAAAGTCAATTCTCAATCAACCTAATGTTAAAAGATGAAATTGAAAAACAATCAATTAAAAAAGGACAAAAAATAATTTAGGTCAACCCTAGTTAACCTAATAAATCTAGATAATGAGACTGAGATAACTCAATAAAAAACTAATCAAAACAAATTATAAAGCTTAATTCTCAATGAATATAATGTTGAATGATGAAATTAAAAAAAAAATCAATTAGAAAAGGAGGCAATAAAAAAGATTCAGTAACCTAGATTAACCTGTCAAACTCGTGACTTAACAGCCATGGAGCTAGAATAGTCTCATAGAAAGCATACCGAAAGAAATTATAAAACTTAATTCTAAATCAACTCAATATTAAAGAATAAAATTGAAATAAATAAAATAAATTACAAAAAAAAAAACAAAAAAAACCAAGTTAACCCACAAAAACCGTAACTTGGATCATGAAATTGAGATACCTCATATAAAATATATTAAAATAAATTATGAAATTCAATCCCTGATAAATCTAATATAAAAAACTGAAATTAAAAAAATTATTAAATTTAAAAAAGCAAGAAAAGAAGAAAAAACATGTTAAAATAAACAAAATATTATGAGGAGGAGAGTAATTTCATCCCCTCAATTATTATTTTTAATTTTTAATTCAAGCCACTATGAATCCATGCACTATCTAAAAGATAAGAAATGTGGATCCCAGCGACATGGACATGAAAGCTGTGTTGATGATCCACGTAAACCTTCTTAACGGCCCACGTCAAAGCAACATGATTGGCGGTTGGATCATCGCATTTCGCAAAATTCTCACACCACATGTATTATATCTATTTATCTATCTTCTTTTTTCAAAACAAAAAATATTTCAATTCGAGATTTCTCGAAGGAGAAGAAATATATTGAAATGCAGCTCATAGACAAGGATAGTCATTTACGAGTTATATATGGTTTAATCAACTATTATTATATTATTCAAATTCAAATCCCCATAGAAAAGAAAGAGGAAAAAGAAAAGGGGAAAGAAGAACACCTTGCGAGCATAGATGTGAGCAAGAAGAGCACCCCAACCTTCATTGCTGTAGCTGAACTGAACTATTGATGATCCAAAGAGCACGAACTGTGGCCTCTCTGGTCCTACCATTTCTTTTCTTCTCTCTGTTTTTCTGTGATGAATCCTGTATTAATAGAGCGTTTGAGTTTTCTTCTAGAATAATATGAGACAAAAAGGAAAGGACGGCATCTTCTCGGTACTCTCTACGTTCAGAATTGAGATTAGATATTGTAATTTTTATTTTTATTTTTATTTTTATTGAAATAGCGCTAAGATTACCATCGGGTTGTTTTGAATTTCAATGTCAAAACGGTGGCGACGAGCTCCTAAATTACAAAAGCGTTTAATTGGCTCTTTCTTCAAAACCACTGGCGCGTTTATTGTATTGGAGAGAGAGAGAGAGAGAGGCTATTGGCACGCTTCTTCGAATTGTTATATTAAATACCTACACTGTCCTTACTTAAAACTTTAAACAATAATTACAGAAAATACTAAAAGGTTATGTAGCCCATCTCATAATTCATTACGGATTCGTGCAGTAAATTTATCAAATTATTTTTGACAGAGAGAAACTCGAAAGCTGGCTTTAAAGGTGTTTTTAGACTTTTATATGGGATATATTTGGTATTGTAGAATTGATGAGGGGTATATATATTTTTTTGCAAAATTTTGGTTTGCTTTGGGTAAAGAGCCTTTTTGTTTGAGCACAGTAAAATTATCAAAATATAATTTGATTTTAAAATAGATTTTAAAATAAATGCTTTTGTCTTTAGGGTTTTTGGCATCTTTTGTATTGTGGTTTTGTTTTTAGTAAATTTTGTGTGGAGTTAAAGGTATTTTAGTATTAATAAAACAAAAATAAAAAGTTCTAGCGTGTGATCAGAATATGCCAATGTGTAAAGGTTGTCTGTGTCATTTGGACATCGCTTGACACCTTATCTAGTATCCAAAAATATCCAACCACTATCACAGGCAAAATGTCTCATGACCAGCGCGTGTTGTCTTAAGTGCAGCCATTAGAAGGTGGCGGCTGGATTTCTCTCTCCTCCACCCTTTTTTTTCTCTCCTAACCCACCCTAAGTTAAAAAATGTCCTAATTTTTTGTATCATTTCAATTGCGGTCCTTATATATTTTTATTATTCTAAATTTACTTTAAATTCTTTTTATATTTTTTTTAATATCATCATTTATCATTTTGTTTTATTTTTATGTTAGATTTGATCCTTTTTATCATTTATCATTTTGTTTTATTTTTATGTTAGATTTGATCCTTTTTTTAATTGATATTTATTTTGCTTTTCACCCTTCTTCTAATTGATTTTCCTTTCAATTTCATACCTAATTTTGGTTTTAATTTGGTCCTCATTCTTTTCATTATAATTTCTTTTGGTTTCTTTTATTTTCTTAATTGATTTCTTTTTAGATTCATCCCTCATTGTTTGATTTGGTTTTATTTTAATGCCAAATGTGATCCTTATTTTTTCAATCCTAGTTTTTAACCCTGACCTAGGAGTTGATCCCAAGCAAATCCTGAGTTACAGATCAAGTGTGGTTGGTCAAGGTTATCCAGATCAACTTAGCCTAAAAAATATATTCAATGAGTTTTTTTTTTTAAAATACAAAAAAGTTACATCCTTATTTTTTTTAATTATGGTTTATTTATGTGAGATGTGTAGGCATCTTGATTTGGTTTTAATCCAACTAGTAATAACTAATCTAAAAACTGAAAAAAAAAATTAATTTTTTTTTATCATAATAATAATTAAAAAACAATTATTATTTTATTTGTTTATAACAATAATTTGGATATCTATTATATCGAAAAAAAATGGATGAAAAAATTAATCGAATTAACTTAAGCTAATGATTTTCTAAATGTTTTGGATAATTCTGATTAGAAAATTAGTTTGATTTGTTTGTTTTCCATGTCGTAAAAACTGAAAAAAATTAACTTAAATCGAGTGAAGCCAAATTAAACCAAAAAACTCATTATATTATAAACTAAAAGACTTATTAAATAAAAGATTAAAAATAACCCATCTAAAAGCTCATTAATTAAGATTGTAATTATTTGATTTTAGCAAATGTAAAACCGATAGCTGAGTTCTTTCATTCTGTCTGGTTCGTTTTAAAATTAATGTTTTCGTTTAATGTTTTGGTCAAACTGAATTGTTCAAACCGATACTCACCTAGAAACAAAAGGTTGCCAATAGCAATTCCTTTATATATATATATAAAGGGAGCAATCTGTTTGTGTTTTCTTGGCGTGCTGTTTTCGGCTCAATAGGTATGAATTGGCGAGCTGAAAATGTCTGGGCTGCTGCTGCTATTTTACTTAGTAATTATTTAAAATTATGATAGCAGTTATGGTTTAAAATATTTTTTATTTAAAAATATATTAAAATAATATTTTTTATTTTTAAAAAATTATTTTTGAGATTAGCACATTAAAATAATCTAAATATATATATATATAAATAATTTTTAACAAAAAAAAATTTAAATCTGAGGACTCCACCTCTCACTGCATTGGATGGTTTTCGCCTTGTTGATTTAATTTTTTGAAATGGAATATTTTTGGCCTCTAGCTAGCCAATGGCGTCAGATAAGAGTTGCTACAGATAGGGTTGAAACTCTTACACGAGGGAAGAAGAATTTTTGGAGGCTAGGAAGTTGTTGGTGACCGATAACCTAAACTCAACTATTTACGCTAGTATTTAGCATTGCGATGCAGTGTAATCATTGACCATTCATTGCTAAATTAATATGAGTTGTCATCATCTTCTTTTCAATACCAGACAGGCAGACACAGATGTTGTTCTGAACTAACATCACCAAAAAGTCTGCGATAGTTCATGGATAGAAAAGAAAAGAAAAGGGAAACTCAGATATTGTTATCAAATAAACATAGACGCAGCAAAATGTCCATGTGTTAGCTAGGATACACATTGCAAAACAGCATGAACATTAGCTGTTCGGAGCAAGGTTGTTAAAATCGTGAGTTGACTTTTAAAATCTTATGATTTTACGAGTCAACATGTATATAACGTGTCAAATGAGGTTAAAACTCGAAATCGGTCAAACTCGTAAAATCTATCAGATTTTACGAGTTTGACCGATTTTGACCGAGTTTGAGTTTTAAACCGTAAAAGTTAAAAAATTTACTATCTCCCAGTCCGAGTCCCCTGACACTCCACTATATAGTCACCACTCCCCAATCTCCCTTTTCCCTATTGCCCAAATCTTAAATTTTCAATATTAGCAGACTAACACCAGCATTAGAGGATCTTGGGTATGGGAAAGCCTTATACTGTATATTAGGCCGGGAAGACATGATCGGAGGATCGAAACCATGGGAAGACAAAGGTAGATGGTGAGGAATCAAAGGACTAAAATAAGATATAGGAATACTTATATAGAGAGATAAATATTGTGTTTTAGACTAATGATTAGTACTTAAAAGTGCATTTTTATCAAGGTTTTATATCATCATTTTTGCACTTGAAGTATCAATAACTCCTTAACTAAAGCATGTTTTATAATAACATATCTAATTATATAAGATACCTTTAATTTATGGTAAATGTTCATCTTAAATGCAGGCCTATCACATAAATGAAAGAATTGATTGATGAGTTGAAGTACTGAAATTGAAAGGACAAAGAGATGGCCAAACTTAGAAAAGAGATGCTGGTGTAGTCCAAACTGGAACACTGTTCGGTAATTGGGTCATATCTGGAGCTGTAGATCTTGGATTTAGGTCAATTTTATATGGATGGAAAGATAAGACATAGGCCTACAACTTTCATGTGGATCCCAAGATTTAACAAGGCCGTTTTCAAGTCCAAATTGTAGCAACAAAGAAGAAGTCCGAATCTGTCATGCAGCCTAGATACTGTTCAGTGTTCAGCCCATATCTCGAGTTCTAGAAGTCCAAATGATCTCAAATTTTTACCCTGGAAAGATGAGACAATTTCCTAGAACTTTTATGATTGAAGTCTGTTCAAATTATGACGTTATCAATGATGTTTTTGGCAGACAAGAAGATAAGAATTGTCACCAAGTCAAGATGTGGCCACCCACTCATCAATTAGTCAACAAATCAATAGTTCCAAATTTTGGCCTATAAAAGGAGGCATTTTCCATGTATTTAGGCATCTTGGTGTTTAGATCAAGATCATGCTCTTGCTTTCTCTCTTTGTATTGCTTATGCTTTGCTTTCATTAATATCAAGTTTATGCCTTTCATTTCCTTTCCTTGACTTAGTTAACTTTTATCTTACTTATGTTCTTATCTTGTTTATTTATGTTTCTTTCTTTCATTATGTCTAGCTAAGTTAATTATGTCAAGGTGAAAAGGTTACACTAATGGTGTAAGGATAAGTATAATATAAACTCAACATGGACTTTAATGTTGGATAATAACATGCTTTATATTTGCTATCTTGTTCACTTTTAATACTTTGCTTGTTAAATGGTTAATCTAGATTTATGTTGTATAACATTTGGTACAACAAATACTTGGCACTTTCATAGCCCATACTGTATGGTATAACCGACACCTGAGCTATGAAAGGAACTTGATTTGTTGTTAACATAAGTTATAATCATGAATGCCTGAAAACATTTACAAGTATTAGCATTATTTGAATAAGACAGCTAATGTAATCATGTTAACAATTTATAATCTGATTGGAACCTCCTTGTGTGTGGTTTCCAATTGAATAATAAGAGTTTATACTATACTTGTTTGAAATACCATTAGTGGATCCTCTAACCTTGACATTTGTTGTTATCATTGTTTAATCCTTACATTAATCTTCCATCTCAAAGTTCTCATCAACTTCTTCTTCTTCTTCTTCTTCCTTATTATTATTATTATTAATAGTATTATTGGTGTTATTACTACTACTACTACTACTACTACTATTACTATTACTATTATTGTTGTTGTTGTTGTTATTGTTGTTGTTGTTGTTGTTGTTGTTGTTGTATTATTGTTGCTTATAATTTATACAAGTAACCTCCCTGTGGTTCGACCCCGGTTTTGCCGGGTTATTTATTACTTCGACACTCCTGCACTTGGGAAAAGACATCAATCTTTTGGTCGTGTCAAGTTTTTGGCGCCGTTGCCGGGGAGGTAAATTCTTGTACAAATTATAGTATTTATTTTATTTTCTCTTTTCACTTTTCTTGTATCTAATTTTGTTTATTTTTTTTGTTTTGTTTATTTTTGTTTTGTTTTCTTCTTCCTTTTCTTCTCTTTTTACACGTGCATGAGAGTTTGGTCACGTACATTAAGTGGTAGACTTTGTAGGGTATCCTCATCATTTTCAGAAAATATGGCCGAAGAAGATAACTAATCACTTCATAATGAAAATAATGAGAATATTCGGGTTAGAACACTTAGAGACCACATGAATCCCACAAGAACAAGTGCACCCTCATGCATAGTTTTTCCACCTGATGCATCTCATTTTAATTTTAAGACAGGCATTATTCAACTTTTACCATCTTTTCATGGCTTAGATTTAGAAAATTCATACTTGCATTTAAGGGAATTTGAGGAGGTTTGCAACACGTACAATGACTCAAATTATAGCATGAACACCATTAGATTGAAGCTTTTTCCTTTTCATTAAAAGATAAAGCTAAAACATTGCTACAAAATTTGAGACCTGGATACATTCGTGCTTGGGATGAAATGCAACAACAATTTTTAAAGAAGTTTTTTCCGTCCCACAGAACAAACTCTTTCAAAAGACAAATCATTACTTTCTCTAAAAAACCAGGAGAAACATTTTATCAATGTTGGGATAGGTATCGAGACTTGCTTAATACTTGCCCACATCATGGTTTTGAAACATGGAGATTAGTTTCACATTTTTATGAAGGATTAACACCTAGAGATAGGCAAATGGTTGAATTGATGTGTAATGAAACTTTTGAAGATAAAGACCCTAATGAAGCAATGGAGTAATTTGCTAGCTGAAAATGCACAAAATTGGGACACCACAGGTACTTATGAGGCACCAAGTAAAACCCAACCTCATACATCTAGTGGGGGTATGTACAACCTTAGGGAAGATCATGACCTCCAAGCCAAGTTCGCATCTTTAGCTAGAAAAGTTGAGGCACTAGAATTAAAAAAGAGTGGTCAATTAAAATCTGTTCAAGACACTGCGTGTCAAATTTGTGAAACCAACGAACATTCAACCAATGACTGTCCAACCTTGCCTTCTTTTAAAGAATGTCTCCATGAACAAGCCCATGCATTAAACAGTTTTCAAAGGCCCAACCATAACCCATATTCGCAAACATACAACCCTGGTTGGAGAAATCACCCAAATTTCAATTGGAAGAGTGATAACAATAATGCACAAACATCACAGCCACCGTTTCAAGCACACCATAATTTCCAAAATTCTCATGGATATGCACCTCCTTATGCTCCCCCTCCTAGAAGAAATCTTGAGGAAACATTGCATGCATTTATAGAAAAGCAAGAGGCAATTAACACTCAACTTGCTCAAAGCATGACAGATTTTAAAGATACTCTTGCAAAGTTCACATCTGCTCTCAGTTTCCAAGAGAAAGGTAAGTTTCCATCTCAACCGCAACAAAATCCAAAGGGGCAATACAACACGAGTGCAAGTAGTTCGGGAAGCCAACACATGGATCACGTAAAATCAGTCATCACTCTTCACAGTGGTAAGGTTATTGAAAAACCCATTCTTGAACCTTGTGAGAATGATGATGAGTCAATCTCTGAGGGTAAGGAAAGGATTGAATCTAATCATTGTGAAGAAAAGACTGATTCCCCGCCAGCAATTCCATTTCCTCATGCCATGATCAAACAAAGGAAAGTCAATCACAACTCTGAAATCTTTGAAACTTTCAAACAGGTAAGGATCAATATACCTTTGTTGGATGCTATTAAACAGGTTCCTTCTTATGCTAAATTTTTGAAAGATCTATGCACTGTGAAGAGAAAACTGAATGTGAAAAAGAAAGCCTTTTTAGCCGAACAAGTAAGTGCCATTCTTCAGAACAATAATGCATTGAAATATAAAGACCCTGGTTGTCCTACAATTTCTTGCTTTATTAGAGAACATAAAATTGAAAGAGCCTTACTTGATCTTGGAGCTAGTGTGAATTTACTCCCATATTCAGTTTTTCAAAGTCTCAATCTAGGTGAGTTAAAACCAACTTCTGTGACTCTTTTACTTGCCGATAGATCTGTAAAAGTGCCTAGAGGAATAGTTGAAGATGTGTTAGTACAAGTCGATAAATTCATTTATCCTGTGGATTTTATTGTCTTGGATACACAACCTGTTGAAGCATGTAATTCATTTCCTGTTATTTTAGGACGTCCATTTCTTGCAACTTCTAATGCATTGATTAATTGTAGGAATGGACTGATGAAGCTATCTTTTGGGAACACGACATTGGAGATGAATATTTTCAACATTTGCAAACAACCTAGAGATGATAATGATTTACAGGAAGTGGACTTTACTGAAAAATTAGTTCATGACCAATTTCAAACCACTTCCAGTGAAACTGAGATTGATGAATCTGATGATTTGCAAATGGTCTATTTTAAGGAAGAATCAAAGGCAAGTAATTGGAGACCACAAATTGAGGAATTGCCGCCACGATCAATTGAGCCTATACCTTCAAGTGTTCAACCACCAAAACCTGATTTGAAGCCGTTACCCCTCAATCTCAAATACTCATTTTTGGGAGAAAATGAAACTTTTCCGGTAATAATCTCTTCCAAACTTAATGCACAGCAAGAAGGTAAGTTATAACAAACTTTGAAAATGCACAAAAATGCATTAGGATGGGCCATAGCTGACATAAAAGGAATTAGTCCTTTGATTTGCACTCACAGGATTTATTTGGAGGAAAATGCTAAACCCTCTAGAGAAATGCAACGAAGGCTTAATCCTAATATGAAAGAAGTAGTGAAAAATGAAGTCATTAAGCTTCTAGATAATGGAATCATTTATCCTATTTCTGACAGCAAATGGGTAAGTCCTACCCAAGTGGTACCGAAGAAGTCTGTAGTCACTGTGATAACAAATGAAAAAAATGAGTTAATTCCAACTAGGACTATTACTGGTTGGCGCATGTGCATTGATTATAGGAAACTTAATTCAATGACTAGAAAAGATCATTTTCCTTTACCTTTCATGGATCAAATTCTAGAAAGAGTTGCAGGTCATGAATTTTATTGTTTCCTAGATGGCTATTCAGGCTACAACCAAATTGAAATTGCATTTGAAGATCAAGAGAAAACTACTTTCACATGTCCATTTGGTACTTCTGCATATCGAAGGATGCCTTTTGGATTATGTAATGCACCGGCCACGTTTCAAAGATGCATGCTTAGTATATTCAGTGATATGGTTGAACGTTTTCTTGAGATTTTTATGGATGATTTTTCTGTTTTTGGTGATTCCTTTGATGATTGTTTGACTAACTTAGAAAAGGTTTTGAGCAGGTGTGAAGAGAAGAATCTTGTACTGAATTGGAAAAAATGTCACTTTATGGTAACAGACGGCATTGTACTTGGTCACATTGTTTCATCAAAAGGAATTGAGGTTGACAAATCTAAAATCGAGTTAATTGCTAACTTGCCAACACCAAAATCTATTAAAGATGTTAGATCATTCTTAGGACATGCTGGTTTTTATAGAAGGTTCATCAAAGATTTTAGTGTGATATCGAAGCCCTTGAGTAACCTTCTAACAAAGGATAATATTTTTGAATGGACTGAACATTGTGAAGAAGCCTTTGTTAAACTTAAAAACCTGCTTACTTCTGCTCCTGTCATTCAACCTCCTGATTGGTCATTACCTTTTGAAATAATGTGTGACGCTAGTGATTATGCTGTGGGTGCTGTCTTGGGATAAAGAAAAGATAAGAAACCTTATGTGATTTACTATGCAAGTAAAACTTTAAATAGTGCTCAAATGAATTACACCACCACTGAAAAAGAATTACTTGCAGTAGTATTTGCATGTGAAAAATTCAGGTTTTATCTTGTTGGCTCACCTGTTGTTGTTTTTAGTGATCATGCAGCATTGAAATATCTTCTTTCTAAGAAAGATTCTAAGGCTAGATTGGTTCGGTGGATTTATTACTTCAAGAATTTGATATCACAATCAAAGACAAGAAAGGCACCGAAAATGTTGTCGCAGATCACTTGTCAAGACTGACAACAGAATCAAGATCTGACATCACACCAATCGATGACTACTTTCCTGACGAATCTTTATTTTTTGTCTCTACAATGCCTTGGTATGCTAATATTGTTAATTTTCTTGTTTCAGGACAATTGCCAGCTCATTGGAGTACCCAAGATAAAAGAAAGTTCTTGAATGAAGTGAAGAACTTTTATTGGGATGACCCTTATTTATTCAAATATTGTCCTGATCAAATATTTTGAAGATGCATTCCTAACAATGAGGTAAGTAGTGTTATTAAATTTTATCATTCTGAGGCATGTGGGGGTTATTTCTCATCAAGAAAGACCACTGCAAAAATCTTACAAAGTGGATTTTACTGGCCCAGCATGTTCAAGGATTCACATGCATTCTGCAAGACTTGTGAAAATTGTCAAAAGTTGGGATCTATTTCAAAACGTCACATGATGCCTTTAAATCCTATTCTTGTCATTGAGATCTTTGACTGTTGGGGTATAGATTTCATGGGTCCATTTCCTCCATCATTTGGTTTCTTGTACATATTAGTCGCAGTAGATTATGTTTCAAAATGGATAGAGGCAATTCCAAGTCGAAACAATGACCACAAAACAGTGATAAAGTTCTTGAAAGAAAATATTTTGAGTCGATTTGGAATCCCTCGAGCCATGATAAGTGATGGTGGAACATATTTCTGCAACAAGCCATTTGAGTCTTTAATGAAGAAATATGGAATCACACACAAAGTTGCCACCCCTTATCATCCTCAGACAAGTGGACAAGTAGAGCTTGCTAATAGGGAGATCAAACAGATCTTAGAAAAAACAGTGAACCCTAATAGGAAAGACTGGTCTTTAAGACTTAATGATGCACTTTGGGCTTATCGAACTGCTTATAAAACATCATTAGGTATGTCACCTTATAGACTAGTCTATGGAAAACCTTGTCACTTGCCTGTGGAACTTGAACATAAAGCTTATTGGGCTATTAAAGCTTTCAATTCAAACCTTGATGATGCTAGTCAGCTGCGTAAGTTACAAATAAATGAGCTTGAGGAAATAAGAAATGATGCATATGAGAATTCAAAAATTCATAAAGCAAGAATCAAAGAATTTCATGACAAGAGACTCTTGAGAAAAACATTTGATGTTGGTCAAAAAGTCTTGCTTTATAATTCTCGACTCCATTTATTTCCTGGAAAACTAAGATCAAGATGGAGTGGTCCTTTCATTGTGAAACATGTGTATCCATATGGGGCCTGTGATATCGAGAATCCAAAGAATGACAATGTTTTCAAGGTAAATGGACATCGTTTGAAAGTCTACTTTGACAATTTTTCAGTTGAAAATGACTCTATTGAATTGAGTGATCCTGTATATAAAGATTGATTCGTTTTCTCACATTGTTTTGTGCTTTGTTTTGCTAGTCTCTCTCACCCCGGTCAAATGGTGGATAACGGTACTCCGTGACTTCAGTCGGTTCTTTCAGTTTCCCATAATAACTGATATCTGTATATATTTGTGCAATACTTTGCTATTTCTCCCTTCTTTGACTCTCTTCTCCAATTCTCATTTGAAAATGGACACCACTCTTGAAAAATTGAAAAAGTACTTTCCCGCTCTGCCTCAAAATGCGATTACAAAAATTTACCGTGCTAGGTGTGCAAGATTGAAGTTGTTAATGAATCATGGAATTCCTGAAGATATTCGCTGGCTGATTGAAGCAAAGGTCCGATTATTAGGTGAGTCCTCCAATTCTTTCATTTCACACATGCCTGGAACAGGTAAAAGCACTTTTGCAAAGAAATGTCGTGCAAAACGACTGAAAGTCTGTCACCGATGTGCCAGATGGACTTGTAATGCAACATGTCGTTTTTTAGGAATGGTATTTATAAACCGTGAAGATAAAATACAATTCATTAAGGATGACCTGAGTAAGGGGTCTTTAGATAATCTTTTGTTGACCCTTGAGACGCATCCTAGTGGAGATGTGCATTGTGCAATTCATGATTTATGACCCCATTTTCATAAAGAACATGATAGACTTAGTCTTGGGAATCTGACTAAAAAAGACTATGTTTGCCAGTTTTTAAGAAAATTGGATGGGAAGCTATCCCCGACCCATAAAGGGCGTTTAAGCCGTTCTTGGACGTAAAACCAAGGGAAGATGTGAGCCACAATCACAACTACCTGTACATACATATGCTTTTTCCAAATAAATAAATAAATAGAGAGAGAAAGAGAGAGAGAGTGTGTGAGACTCCAGCTGGCCTATATATAGGTGATATGATTGCATTTTCAATTCCGCATCTATAAAATCTTCTCTTCCTTCCCTTCATTTCTACTCAATCCTTACATTAGACAGATATAGAAGTGTGTAGAAATGGCAGGTCCCTCAAGTTATCACATAAAAAATATTTGTGTTTTCGGTGGATCTAGTCCTGGGAAGGAAATAGCTTTTTTAGAAGCAGCAAATCATCTTAGTCAGGTACTAGCTGAGAGAAAGATTCATTTAGTGTATGGTGGAGGCAGCCTTGGGTTAATGGGGGGTGTGGCAATAGCTGCATTTTTAGGAGGTAGTCAAGTTTTGGGGGTCGTCCCCGAAGCTTTAACAAAAGGAGACATCATTGGAAGAACAATTGGAGAGGAACTACAGGTCTCCACAATGTTTGATCGAATGAATACAATGTTTAACCATGCTGATGCCTTTATTGCCTTACCAGGTGGTCTGGGCATATTGGAAGAGATCTTTCATATTTCCTCTTGGGCCCAACTTCACATTCACCATAAACCTATCGGTTTGCTCAATGTTAATGGTTTTTATGATAATTTGTTATGATTTTTATGATAATTTGTTGTCTTTTCTTGATCAAGCTGTGGAACAGGAATTTCTAACATCTTTGGCACGACAAATCATAATCTCTGCTGCTACTGTTGAACAGTTGATCGACAAACTACAATCTTTCACCCATGTAATTGATCCTTCCATGAGTCGTATAAATTGGTCAACTACAGAAAGCCGTAAAAAGCTTAGATTGGATTTGAGCCTTCGTTTGTGAATCCTTGTGTCTTTTGGTTTTATTTCTAGCATAGTATTTTGTTATGTTATTTCTTATATTTGTTTAAGTGTGTTTCAGGTTTGTCAGTGTTCGTTGTTTCAGGTAATGTCTTCTATACTCTATCTTTCTACCTTAGGACATTGAGGACAATGTCTCGTTTTGGTTGGGTGGAGAGAGTAGTAGTAGTAGTAGTATATATATAAACTAACCAACTAACTGTTTTTGTTTTTAAAAACCATTTGGCAAAACTGTTATTACTAGGATGGCAGAGTAATGGGGAATTTTATTGACTCTTGAGACGCATCTTAGTAAACATTTTCTAATGGTTATTTGCAATATTCATAACAAGGCCTATTAGAATACTTCTTGAAATATTCAGGTTTACAAACTCTCGCATTGTTATCACTTAATTATGCTCATATACTCATTTAACAAGTATTCTTAAACCTTCATTTTCACACACACACACTTTAACATATGATTGTGGGCTGCGTATTGGATTATTACATTATTTATGTTCTTTTGTTAAAGGTAACAACTAAGGGATAGGGATATTATATAATTTTCAAAAAAAAAAAAAAAAAATGATGATAATAAAAACGTAGATAAGTTTGGTTTCGTAGCCTCCCTAACCTAAGCAATTAAGCCCGAAGGGGTGTTTTAACACCTAATACCCTAAAGTCAACTGACTTGGGAGCTATTGGCCCAAAGCTTGTTACATGGGTTAAGGAGAAAAGCTTAAGGGAATCAAACATTGCACTATCTACGTATTAGTATCTGCAACCCGAGTTACTAAGCTCGTAGGGGTGTCTCAACACCTAATGCCCTAAGACCAACTGGTCTGGGAGTCATTAGCCGAAAGCTCGTTACATGGGTTAAAGATGCATTGTGTGTGTGTGTGTGTATATATATATATTAAAAAAAAAGAAGAAAATAATAATAATAATAATAATAATAATAATAATAATAATAATCCTAACCCAAAGAAGTTAACCTTAAACATTAGAACAAAATATTGTTCTTCTTCTTCTTCCTTATTATTATTATTATTATTATTAGTATTATTGGTGTTATTACTACTACTACTACTACTATTACTATTACTATTACTATTATTATTGTTGTTGTTGTTATTGTTGTTGTTGTATTATTGTTGCTTATAATTTATACAAGTAACCTCCCTGTGGTTCGACCTCGGTCTTGCCGGGTTATTTATTACTTCGACACTCCTGCACTTGGGAAAAGACATCAATCTTTTGGTCGTGTCAACTAACCATTTGTTAACTACAAAGAGAGATGACAAAGACTTAGAGAGAACTTGAAATACATGTCTTGCTTGGTGGGATATTTGAACATTATTTCTAGGACTTGTTAGTAACATAAAAAAGGTGGAAGGTGAGGTGACATGAGATTAAATTGATATCATTTTGTATGTTTTTGTTCTCGTTGTCACGGGTTCACTGTATTGGTCTTTGTTAATTTTTTTTGAAGTTGGTGATATACCTTAGAATGTTGTATCATCTCATTAGTTGCCTGCAGTGTGTTTCAAGACCTGTCCTCTATAAAATGTTCTGAAACTCTATCAATAAAACATAGTTGTTCAATCTTATTTTTTTCTTTTCGTATTTTTAAGTTATTTAAACCATGTATGAATTTTTATTTGAATTATGTATTTTAAGGTGTTTGGACATTTGTATTGTTAATTTCACTTTTATGTTAATTGTGTTATATTATTATTTACTACTTGACTGAAATTGTCAATATATAAATAGTTAAAATATTTTTCTTGCAATTTTACGATTTTACAATTCGAGTTTACAATCCGAGTTTATATTATATATTTCGTGTCGTGTCAAAAAAACGTTTTTGACAACCTTGGTTCGGAGGCTTCACACAGGTTGCCGGCCATTCCTATGAAAATAATTTCAACTACTTTTCTGATCGCCTCCTCTCGGTATGAACAAAACAGAGAATCAGAATAACAAATATGCTTCATTTCTTCTATTAATTCCTCAAGAAAAGGGATTGGACAAGAACAACAACAACACCTAAGAGCAAAAAGAAAAAGGCAAACCATCTCTAAGAAACAACAATGGAGGCATGTATATGATGCAAAAAAAAACAAGAGAGAGAGAGACTGCCTCTGTGATTCTGACTTATCCATTGCATTGTTAAATATTGAGACTTCTTCGTAGCATGTACCATCCTCTCTTGCAAATACCAACAACTTTCCATCCTTTTTGGATTTTACTCTTGGGTTCATTAGCTCTTTCCCTTGCTTGCATTTCAAGATCTCCAATTAAGATTATGCGATGAGGTTTAATGAAATTGTAAAAAAAGAAAAAAAAATTGTGCTCTCTGATCATCCATGTGACCTCCGTAATTTACTTCCTCTTTTTGTACTGGCAATACGTCTATTCTGTAGAAATAACTTCTTTACCATATTCAGTTTATGCTAGCCTGATAATTTGTTGAGAAGTTCTGGCCATCTCTTCCTCTGTTATTTTTAGCATATTTAAATTGCTTAGCAGGATTAGTTACCTTCAAGTTCAGCCCGTACCCATTGGCATTGGTTTATGCTTACTTTTTTTTTTTAGTAGGAAAATTATAGAATGTACTCTCAATCCCTCCAGTTTGTTATGGAAAATATACTAATATCCCTTCATATTTAAGGATAATGATTTACACACAAACTTTTCATACTAAATTTTCATGCCAATTAATAAGTGATAAAAAACAACTAGAAGTGTTACCTAATCAAGAATAGTTAATAAGCAATGTACTATCAAGAATAGTTAATAAACGATGAAGTACAAAAAAATTCAAGCAACCTATAAATAAGACTCTCGGGTTGGATAATTAGTTAATCAATTGATCTTAGTAATAATCTCTTCTATTCTTCCTAGTTAATGTAGTTGATAGCTTATACTCAGTGCTTGGTAGACCAAGGTGACTTGTGGCTGGTATCTGCAAAAAGTCTCATATGATGGAGGTGGGGACTCTCCTATACTTAAATAAATATCTTTTTAGAGAGAGAAAATACAAAAATATTATAAAGAAATGCTTTGAAAATATATATGTAGTAGAGAATGAAGATTGTGAACTTTTAATTTGAAGGTTTCATGGTGTTTTTATAGTCCATGAATCTCGTCTTTTGTCAAGAGAAAGTTATAAAGTGTAATTTTACCATGATAGCTTTAATAAGATAAATATCCCTTTCATCTATATTAATATTTGATAGAAATGTGGTGGATCCCCGAAAGACTTTTATACACTTAAAAGGTGTAAAGATATTAAGATCCTAGATGTCAGATGTAGTTGAACCCATGAAAGCTGAGCTTTTTCCATAGGCTAGACCCAAGGGAGGAGGGTCATCCTTATGGGCGTGCCTCAAGTAGGATGGTCATTTCTTTGAGCATGTCAAGGGAGGATGATTATTTCCTTGGACGTGCCTAAGGAAGGATGATCATTTTTTTGAGCGTGCCAAATAGAGGATGTGGTAATTCCCTTGGGCGTGCCAAGGGAAGATAATCATTCCCTTGGGCGTCTTAAGAGAAGATAGTTGTTATCTTGGACTTGCCGGACTGTCAAGTTCAAGTGCCTTGTGTTTGTATGTTTGTCAAATTCATGTTAATTTGGACTTGGCAAATGACCAAGTCCAAGTACCTTGAGTCTGACATGTTTGCCAAACTCATGTTATCTTAGATTTGGTTGACTTTCAAGTCAAAGTACCTTGGATCTGACATGTTTGCTAGACCTATGTTACTTTGGACTTGACTCAATACCAAGTCTAAGTACCTTGGGTCTAACATGTTCGTCATATCCAAATTATCTCATTCTCTTGTTGTACCAATGAAGGAAGGTCATTCCCTTAGGCGTGCCTAAAGAAGGATGTGGTCATTTTCTTAGGCGTGTTCAAGGGAGGATGGTCATTCCATTGAGCGTATCAGACTATCAATTCCAAGTAGACCCACATTGTTTTGGACTTGGTGGACTGCTAAGTTCAAGTGCCTTATATTTGACATATTTTTCATATTCACGTTACCTTAAACTTGGCTAAATATCAAGTCCAAGTACCTTGGGTTTGGTATGTTCGCCAAACTCACATTACCTTATTTCTTTGAGCGTGACAAGAGAGGATGATCATCCCTTTTGACGTGTCTAAGGAAGGACGTGTATTTCCTTGAGCCTGCCCGAAGCTTGACACACCATCAAGCTTAACCGTGCTTGTTTTCCTAAAAATTTGGTTCATCAATAAGAAAACTTCTGTATGAATTTCTCAACAAATAGGTTCCAAATTATAATATATATTTTAAATGTCTTAATGAAATATGAGTTGAAATTTGAGATTAATGTCATTTTCTCCTTTTCTGCCAACTGAGCCATTTTTGACTAACCGGGAAAATGATAGCATACTTGGCAATACCAATGAAAAATATAGTAATCTAATTTGAAGTGAAGTCATAAGTCAAAAATCAAAATTAAGCCAATGTACCTTCACCCCATATTAAAAACAACCTCTTCTATCTTTTTCTTTTTTTACTTTTTTATCATGAACTTAAATATCTAAAACACCCTTGCGGGAGAAAGTGTGTCTTTATAAAGGCTACATCATTTAAGAGAACACACACACACACACACACACACACACACAAAACAAGGAGACAGGTCCGAAAGAGGATCTTAATAGCTTTTCTCACATAAAATAAAAGGTTATCTGCAGTTATAAATTATCCAAGGACTCGGAAGGTCAGTTTAGTCATTTAATCAGACAAGTGTCCATAGCTTAGGCATTCCAAAATATAAAATAAAACCCCGCCAGAATTCACAACAACCAGTCCGTGGTCTCTTTTCGAAATCAGTAGACTGATCGGTGAGTTAGTTGCAGTAACTCAGACAGTATCATCAACTCTCATGGAATCTTCTTCTCTTCAACTTCTCCAAGGTTTGCACCCATCTTCTCCCTCTAGTTTCTACTTAGGGTTTTCAATTTTTCACTCATTTAATTAAATTATCCATCGTATTTTGCTTCTTGGAATGACACAACCAGGTCAAATTTCAGTTTCTTCTAGGGATTATTCTGCTGCTGCATCTTCTTCTTCTTCTTCTTCTTCTTCTTCGAATCACGCTTCTTTTCCAGTCCACGAAGAAGATAATCAACGGTTTCGTCAACTTGAATTTAGACAGCCAGAGATAGAGTATCTGCAACACCAACACATTGACCTTTCCTACCGTGGAAATTATTTTGCGTTTGATGATTTATCTGCTATCAGAGATTGCACGTGGTTTTGTGTCGTCGTGGTTCTCACATTCTGCTTCTTTGGTTTGTCTTTCGTTTATCATTTTTCTCTCCATATTATTATTATTATTATTATTATTATTATTATTTTTAATTGTTTTTAGATCAGATTTTAGACTGTTCAATGTTAAATTTTGTAGATAGTTTTAGTATCTTATAATTGGTTGTTAATTTGACAGTGTCCATGACTTTGATTTTGGGGGTTTATGGTTCAATGAGGCTAACCCTAGGACCGAAATGCTCGATTCTTTTACCACCTTATCCCTTATTTGTGCAGTCTATAAAGGTAAATTATTTTATTTTATCTGTATCTGTTGTTCTTAAAGCTGGTACCGACGGGAATTAATGGTTTAGATACAGTACTTCCATTATTGAATTAAAAGAGGTTCTTGAACTTGATATGGTGTTTTGGGTTGTAATTTTGATAAATTTGGGTTGGTTTTCTCTAGGTGGAACAGTTGTATGATACTAATCCGGGGCTGATGCTATATGGGTTTTCTAAACCTCCTCCGCTTGATGTTGTACGGACCTGGTCTAGAACTCTTGATGTCTCTGTTCCTGCCGATTCTCACAAGGCAGGTGTTTTTTTCTGTGCAATGGTGTCTGTAAAGCTATGGTTGCAGTTATGTTTTGAATTGGTTTTGGTGCTTGTGAATGTTCTTGTGCTTATTTTGCTTTTGTTCTCCAGGACTTCGTATATTTTCTGAATGAGGGATCTCAAATAAATATCTCATACAGGGTGAACTCCCCGAGCTCCTCTGTTTTCCTTGTAATTGCACAAGGTATGCTTAGGAACTGATTATTAGATAAATTTTGTGGCTTTTCTGGAATTGTCATATGTGCTTGCTTCTAGGGTAGGTATGCAAATGTAATGAGTCCATGTGAATTGGGAATTAATTATCTTTCTTTGTTGGCTACAAAATTGGACTTTGAGTTTTATTTTCATGTGATTCTGAAGCTGGAAAATCGCAGGGAATGAAGGCCTTTCTCAATGGCTTGAGGATCCAACTTATCCAAACACCACTTTATCATGGAATGTCATTCAAGGTGAGATTAAGGTTGTGATTTTAGATGTTTTCTTTGTATAAGCATGTTAACTGATATGGAATTTTTTCTTCGCAGGAAGTGGTTTTGTCCAACAGAGTATATTGACCTCTGCAAGCTACCATATTGCAGTGGGTAACTTGAACTCAGAGAAAGTAGAGGTAATTTGCAAACTTTTTGACCTGTTTATGTATAATCAATTGGTTTCTTCTTGCAGGAATGTTCCACAAGCAATTAATAAAGATTTAATCCATAAATATCTCATTTCTTCTATTACTATCCACAGATAGACAGTTCTTTGTTTTTGTAGTTCGTTGGCTTCCTAGACATGATATTTAGTAATTGAAGAATAAGTTGGCTTCCCAGACATTATATTAAGTAATTGAAGAATAAAAAGACATGAACGATACTTTATCTGAAAATTTAGGACCTTGCCTCTCCTTGTTTCTTATATTGAACTTGCTAAAATATTTTCCTTTGGGCAATGTTTAGATCACCCGGTTCACCTTATCATTGTGATATTTTCTACGTTGGCGGATAAGTGCAAAATATGAAAATTTCCTTGTGCCACTGGTGCTTGAACCACATAATTTTTTTGTTTGATTCACTTACAAAAGAATATGAGAATCAACATGGATTATTATTTGGCTAACGTTACCTTTTGACCCGTGAATTATGCCATAAATAGCAAAAAAGGTGCTTATTTTTCTTTACATTGTTTTTCATCTCTTGATAAGTTTACAATTTTTCTACGTTGAGAGCATTCATGTTCTTGTCAACCTAAGCTACAGCTCATTTGAAAGGACAAACTTTGTAGACAAAACATGAACTTTGTAGACAAAACATGAAAATGTATTTTGTGGTTTTGGCCATTTGCACTCCAGTGACAGAGGTCCCCCCCTACCTCCCTCTCCCTCTCCATTTTCATCATCCCCAGGTTTTATAATCAGTCTAGCAGATAACAATGAAGATGACTGTTATGGTATCCTTCCTCCTATACAAAAATCTTAGGTAATATATATATATATATATATTTTGATGGTGCATCCATGCAGGGTTCTGGAAGTCAACCCTTAAGACCCATAACCTACTTAAGATATATTCAAAGAGTCTAAAAAAATGGCCTATTTTCATATGTGCTATATCATAGGCGTAAAATATCTTTGTGTTCATTTTATTACTTTATAATCTTGTTTCTACTTGTGTTGATTTTGAAACAGTCCTGTGTCCTTCCTGGATGGCTGTTTGCACTATTTACTTGGGTGAGTCTTTTTTTTTTTTAAACAGGTTCAGTTAGCCATCAGAGTAAGATCTTTCCAATACAATACAACCAAAGCTTACTACAAATGTACATTTACTGATGGCAAGTGTAGTTTGAACATTATGTTTCCCAATGGAAATGTTGCTGTCTTAAACTCTTTCGGTCCAGAACAGGTAAATCTGTTTATCTTCACTGTAACGTCTCTGTTTTAATGCAAGGCCAACATCTGGAGTTGAGAGCTTTGTTGAATGGAAGAGGAAAAGAATAAGTTTTAAAAGTACCAGTCCCACTTTAGACGTCACTTTGGAGTTCCATTTCTTTTAAGGCTGTCCCATTGGCACTCTTACAGTATTGTATTTATAGATTTCAGTAGGACTATCAGAGAAAAGATCATCATCAAATAGTCTGTAGAACCGAAGATTCCCAACCTTTATCCATGTTTTTTTTTCATTTGCTTCAGGGTTCAGAAAGTGACGAGTGGAATGTCAAAGTCTCCTATGTACCAAGATGGGCCACATATATTGTCGGCATAGGTATACTCTATTCTTGTGTTTCCTCTCTTTAATTGACACAGAGATATCTTATGTTTACTTGTTTTTCTGCCTGTAGGTGGAATGACAGTTCTCATACTAGCGGCATTCAACTTCTTGAACATGTTTCAATGCATTCGTGAAGATGGAACCAGAATTCTGTTTGGAGAGGTAGAAGCTGAGAGAGCCCCCTTGCTTTCATGTAAAGATGATGACTTTTCAAGCTGGGGCTCATCTTATGATTCTGTCTCAAACGATGAGGAGGATCTTGAAGATTTTCTTGCAGCTGGTTCCCTTGAAGGGAAATCAAGAGATGGTGAAAATGGCAATAATACCCGTCGTCTTTGTGCAATTTGCTTTGATGCTCCGAGGGAATGTTTCTTCCTCCCATGTGGGCACTGTGTTGCTTGTTTTGCATGTGGAACAAGGTAATTACTCTCCACCCTCAAATTTAGATGATTTTTTTGATCTTGAAACAGCACTTTCTGGACCTTGTGACAAATTAAGGTTGGCAAACTGGGGATGATGTAAATGCATCAATTCTTCCTTTAGTCTGCGAGGGCGTGCCCTGTGTAACCCTACGCTGTGTTTTAGACTTAGTTGGCACTTGGTAGATGGCATATTGAACTGAAGAAAGCACTATTAATATGCATATGGTTACAGAAAGTATTTACAATGCGACAAGTCCTGCTTAGGCCTTCGGTATTGTAAAATATCATTGTATCACAGTAAGAGTGTTGCTGGCTGATGCGGATGCGGATGCTCTGTGATGGTAGTGGACAAGATAACCCCTTCCGTGATAAGTGGTAAAATATCAGCAGTCTAAATGTCTCACATTCCTTGGTTATACTCGATATTTAAAACCATGTTGTCTGCAGAGTTGATGAGACCTAGAGAGGCTTAGAAACCATTTCAGTGTTTTAGTTGGTCTATCGGAGCACTTTAATAGTATCTTTTAATTACTGGACTATTGTTTTAATGGAACTAGATGGCTGCATCCTTTGTTAGGCACAATCTCAACCTGACACCAATTATTAGGCACCTCTAGAACAAGCTGATCACGGCATGGTTTGGTTGGGTGGGACTTGTGGACTGTCATGATTTCTAGAAGTTGATAGCATGCCATATTAAGGTATTCTATTCTGTCTCATAATAGCAATTGCACATAAAAAGAGTCGGATGATTTTAGTGTTTTCAAATGTCTCAGGGAATCAATAAAAACGTGTAAAGTTCCGGAATGCTATTTAGCGTTATTTTTCTTCTGACTCACTCTTCTGGGTCTTAGCTACTAGTCAGAATTGGTCTGAATAAAATTTGGTCTTTGCCAATACTGATTGTATTTACTGATGCAAGGCTATTTTTCCTTCCACGACAATCATCTTGACCAATAAGAAGCCAATTTATATGTTTAAATTTGATCTTTGCAGGATAGCAGAAGCTGATGGTACTTGCCCTACATGTCTCAGGAATTTGAAGAAGGTGAGGAAGATTTTTACAGTTTAAGCAACATGAAGCTACATTCATAACACCTTGTAGATCCGGTAATACCTTGCAACATAGATTAGTTGCATCTACACCATTGCTTGCTTTCATGCCCATGAATACTATTTGATGGTATGGCATTTGATTTAAATCAAGGATGGAGATGCGATTGCATGAGCTTATTCTTTAAAGTGGAAGACCATGCCCTTTGTTTTTTGTTTTGACCCTTCCGCCATGTAACATTCATTATCTCTTTGTATAGGCGTAGAATACATGTTACCTAGGACCCATGATCCAAAGGTTTAATGCAATATGTTATCTTCTGTTTTTCCATATTTGGTCTCCGAGGGCTTCATCATGTGGCAAAAACGTGATGTCTGGTTTTGTTGTGACCGAAGGAGCTGATCATCGGGATGATTTGATTTGATTTTTATTAGGTTAATTTACTATTTTAGGTTTAAATAGATAACAAAAGAAATTCAGATATAATCTCTAATATCTAGTGAAGCCGGTGGAGATGAGAGAGAGTTATTTCTCATGATAACATTGCATATGGCTTCAATACTGGTAATGCTCCCTGTCATCTCTTAAAAGTTAAAACCAGATGACCATTAATCAATCAGCTGCGCCTTAGGAAAAGAAAAATAATCAAACTTAATTAGACTAAACACTTTACCAATCATATTTTAACACCAAGCAAAACAAAGATTTGCTTGCTCTTTCATACTGAAAGCGACCCAGAAGAGTAAACGACAGTCAACAAATGCAAAACTTTTTCCAAAATCCATCCCCCCTGACCCCACATTGTTTAATCATGTTTAACTAGAGAAATAAAATGAGGAGGACAAATCGAAGACGACTCCATGACCATTTCCCCATTTTCTTCGTGGGGAGGATAAATTTTATCAGGATTGGAAATGAGCCGCAGCCTTCCTCTCTTTTGTCCCAGCCACTTAAAATCCTACCTTATCACCTCTCCTTTTCTCCATCGAGTACGAGAAAAAAAAAAGTATTTCCTGAATATACTAGTGGCCATGTACAGTCTGCCTGTCCAGGAATTTTTTTTGGGGTCAAATATGGATACAATTTTGATTTCAAATCATCTCATACCATCTACAATTAGTTTTTGTAGGCGTGGTCCGATGTATGAAAAATCTCCTGCCTTAATTTAATCTTTTCAAAAAATTCCATAATAAATTGATTTATATTTTATTCATGTATAAGTTTTATTGGTATTGCAGTTTAACTTGTTTTTTCAAACTATTTTTCATATAAAAATATTAAATTAATAATTTTTTTTATAGTTTTGATATACAGTATTAAAAATAAAAAAAAATCTTTAAGAAAATAATTAACAATTTTTTTTAATTAAAAATCACATTTGCAAAATTATCTTACTTCGTTTCACCAAACATGTGATGATTTTTACACACTATTCATTTTATAGTACGTGTTAATACTATGACACTATTTGAAGGTATGGTTGGACTGTAATTTTTAAGGTTTTTGATTTTTAAAAAAAAATTAATTTAATATTTTTTAATCATTTTAATATATTAATTTAAAAAATTATTTTGATATATTTTTATAAAAACAAAAACAGTTTAAAAACCTTACTACAAATAAAACAAAATTGAAATAATAGGCCGTCAAAAATCCGAGGCAAATTGGGTAGGGCAAAAATTCCTGTCAGTCAAATAAACAAAAGAACCTTGATTCCCCACGTAAGCTGAGCTGATTCCCCAAACCGAGGTTCCGCATATCGAAAGGAAGGCGTGGCCTCCAAGTTCCGAAAATCTACCTGACCCCACCCCTCCAAGACTCTTTTCAACCGTCTGATCAGAATCTCATATCATCAAGACACAACCTCCCTCCTCAGCCGGTAAGAATTAAGGCTACTCAGATTAGTCCCCCACCTCTCATTTAATCTCTCTATCAAAACCATTTTACAAAATTATGAAATAGCCTTCACCCCCTTTGAACCTAGCTCACATTTGATAAAAAAAGTATTCACCAAAAAATTAATTTTATTAATTGACACATTCTACCTGGGCCAATTTGAAATTTAAGAATTTTTTTAACGATCTATTTAAGAATAAAAAATATTTATAAATCAAATTGAATACATCTTTATAATTGTAGGACTAAAGTCGATGTTTTCCAAATAAACAAGAACCATTCAACAGCCCCACCGCTCTCACTACTTAAGCACCACAACCCCCTCTCCTCTATCGCCGCCCCTCCCTCTCTCTCTCTCACACAACCCATCCAAAACCAATCTCTCCCTTTCTCTCTCTGAAAAAAATGGCAGGAACCGGAGTTGTGGCTGTCTACGGCAATGGAACAATAACAGAAACCAAAAAATCCCCATTCTCCGTTAAGGTAGGCCTAGCTCAAATGCTCAGAGGCGGGGTCATAATGGACGTGGTCACCGCTGAACAAGCCCGTATAGCCGAAGAAGCCGGAGCTTGCGCCGTCATGGCATTAGAACGAGTCCCCGCCGACATCCGTGCACAAGGTGGTGTGGCACGCATGAGCGACCCTCAGCTCATCAAAGAAATAAAACAAGCAGTGACCATCCCTGTCATGGCGAAAGCCCGAATCGGGCATTTCGTCGAAGCCCAAATCCTTGAAGCGATTGGTGTCGATTATGTTGACGAATCCGAGGTTCTTACACTGGCTGATGAAGATAATCACATTAACAAACATAACTTCCGCATACCTTTTGTTTGCGGATGCCGGAATTTGGGTGAGGCCTTGAGGAGGATAAGGGAAGGGGCGGCAATGATTAGGACTAAAGGCGAGGCGGGTACCGGGAACGTTATTGAAGCTGTTAGGCATGTTAGGTCTGTGATGGGGGATATAAGGATGTTGAGAAATATGGATGATGATGAGGTTTTTACCTTTGCAAAGAAGATTGCTGCGCCTTATGATTTGGTTATGCAGACAAAGCAGCTTGGGAGGTTGCCTGTTGTGCAATTCGCGGCGGGTGGAGTGGCTACTCCTGCTGATGCAGCGTTGATGATGCAGTTGGGATGCGATGGGGTGTTTGTAGGGTCTGGGGTTTTTAAGAGTGGGGATCCGGTTAAGAGGGGGAGAGCTATCGTGCAGGCTGTTACCCATTATAGTGATCCTGAGCTGCTGGCTGAGGTGAGTTGTGGGCTTGGTGAGGCTATGGTCGGGCTTAATTTGAATGATAAGAAGGTGGAGAGGTTTGCTAGTCGGTCGGATTAGGAGGGGGGGTTTGGTGGTTTGTTGGGGGTGGCTCAAGGTGAGGTTCAAAGATGTTGGTGCTTGATAGTAGTAGTTTTATTAAGATTGTTGGTTTTTGGATTTGATGTTTTCGAGATTTTATAATTCTTGTACTTTGTTATGTTTTAGATGGTGTTACTATCTTGGGTGGCGTTGTTTATTTGTCAATGGTCAAATATATGGCACCTTTTATGTTCTATCTTTAATTAATAGCTTATTATCCCTTTGATCAGTTGATGGCTATTTGTTTTCTGTCTTTAACAATGATAATCTGGAAACTTATATGTTTATGTATGTGCTCCTTGATGTGGGACTGAGGCATTTTTTTGAGTCTAGTCTGTAGCTGTAAGTGAAGAGAAAGTGTTGTGATTACTGGTGTTTGGCTGCTTATTTTGGCTTCTTTGTTGTCCCAGTGCTCTTACTCTGGGATTTGACAGTATGCACAACATCGACATAATTATTCTATTTTACTTTTGCTGATTTTTCTTTGATTTAAAAAATTATGTTAACTTCGTTGATTCTTGTTAAAACAATCTCAGATAAACGCCAATGATTGATATCTGTGGACATGCTGCTGTTTTCTGTTGAAGATTTGTTCCCTTGTCAATTTTAAGAAAGTTAAAACCAGGTGATTACTTGTACTGTTGATTCACTGACCTGTTCTTGGTCCTGGAGGTGTGGCCATGCAGCTTGGAACTGCTGCATATCACTAAGAAACGAAAGAAAATCTTACTGTTTCCTTTGGTTTAATGGAGATTTAATATCACATATCACGCCATTATAGGCTGCATCTGGGCACAGATAGAGCTTCTTGAAACTAGCAAGTTCTTGCCCCCAAAAGGACCAAAAAAAATAATAAGAATAATAAAATAAAATAATTACTGAGAATATCTTACAATTGTAAAATTTTTTATACCAAGTTGTTAGCAGTTTAAAGAGTCTGACATGGAATGGTTTGGATATCTTCATAGTTGGTTGCTTTGCATCTCACCACGAATTCATTAGGAGGCAAGCCTTAGGAATCTCATGTGATTGCTTTATGCTTCATCTTTAAATTCGAATTTTGGCATGGATGACAAGATTAGAAATGCTCCTTTCCAGTTATAGATACTTTTTCACTCTTGTAGCATCTCGTGGAGGTGGTAAGAGTTTGTGATTATTCGGGGCTTGAGAGATCTCAAGTTTTGGTCTTGTTACTGATATTTATATGTTATCGCTTGCCGAACTTGTAGCACTGCTGAATGTTCCTGTTTGTCTTTCAATACATGCCTGCCTATTCAGCTGTTTGTACTGTTTTTCCCAATTTACCAATTCTTTCCGATCGGTTGTATTGTAATCTTGCAGAAATATTTTCAGCTACAAAGATGGTGGAGAGCTTGCTGATTTTGTTTGATTGATTTTCTGCAGGAGTCTTCTCTGATGTAGCGGTGTTCAAGTCATCCAAAAGCAGTCCACAAGCACTTGGCTACTTTGTGTATAATATTAGCTGAGTGCGGATCTTTTCAATTACTTTTACCTTTTCTTTTCATCCGATACCAGGAGCACCACAGAAACAATCCAATAAATGTCCCTTTCCTTGTTAGACTATTTATTCATGGTTTAATTCAACTTTTAAGGCTCCAAGATCTTGTTAGATCTTGAAGGTTGATTTTTTAAGCATGTGGCATTCAATTATGTGAGCAAATGTGTCTTTCTCCTCATCTTTTGACAAGCCTGCATGATCCGTACCTGCCATTGGGAATGTTCATGCATTTTGAACTGTGATGGCAGTTATGATATGGGATGCAGAGTGGGAAATGTGCTTGGTTTAACATGCTTCTGTAGCCAGCATTAGATATTAGCAACGTCAAGATATGCTTAAAAACGTCTGGGCTTTCTAGCCAACATTACCATAAAAAAAACTACCTCAAAACGTTAACAGATTTTGAGAGCATATCGCATTATTAGCCAATCAATCATCCTTGCCCACGGCTTGCAACAGTATGAGTAATTGAAGGAAGAAGTAGGAAACACCACCTATGGTTGCATATTGCAATTTCTCTGAACCTTCAACAGCTGGGAAATCACTAACTGCAGAACGATTGAATCCTCCAGCAAGCCATCCCAAGTTCTTGAATCCTCCCGCGTACAACTTCGAAGCTGCCATTATGGACCTGAGCCATCGCAACAAAGTAAAGCAAGGTGGCTATAGAACCATATCTGTCACTTCATTTTGGGCTAGTAGCCTGTTTTAACAAAGATTTCTAAGAAACAAACACCAATCTTTCTTACCTTAGTCCTTCACCACAAGCCACAAGAAGCTTGGCATCCTTGTCAGGAACTTTGGCCTCCACTTGCTGGAGAAAATCAGGATTCAACGTGGTGAAATTTTGGCCAGTCCATAAGCCAATGTATCCAAAATGAACCCACTTCTTCAAAAGAGTTAAGGGACTATTGTCCATGTCTTTGACAAAGAGTGGCACGTGCAATGACCCAGCCACCCGTGCCTTATCCCTCTCCCAATCTGGTCTGATGTCCAGGAGTATGAAACCTTCAGAGCTCATTGCCATGGCTGCCTCCTTTGGTGGTATTGGTCTGACAGCACCAGACTGTATTAGCTCCCTGCCATTTGTGGACGCTGCTTTGACTTGAAATTTTGTTGGCCTAGGTCTGGTGGAGGTAAGTGGAGGCTTTGGTTGTTTGCCATGCTTAGAAGTGTATGGATAGAAGTGGTTCAGTTGAAGTGCCATCTCTCTATCTCTCTCTTATCATCAACTTACTTTTGTCAAAAAATCTTGTCTGCTCTTAGTTATTCTGTTTCTTGCTTTCTGTTATTTCCACCTTTATATGGATTCCAAGAATTCTTTGCAAGGACATCCCTGGTAGCATAAAACTAAAAGAGTCCAGAACAGGAATTGTAAACAGATAGCAACGTGAAGGGCAACACTTCGATGAATTAGTACCCTATGATAGCAACCAAGAACATCAGCAAATAGAAAGATGAAAGACTGCCTATTCTCTGTAGCCATAATATTCAAGTGTGTAATGATTTTCTAGCACATCAACTTCCTGAGAAATTCTTAGTGCTCAAATTAGCTGTCATGGTAACATTTTCCTTCACCGCATTCATAATTAACCCTCATCTTAAAATTTTGCCTTTAAATTCATAAAATAACGATGACGTATTATTTATCTTGAAACGTCTCCATTTTTTCATAAATTTGAGTGGGTATGCTTAATATTGTTGGGGGATCTAGGTGAGAACTTATTTTCTTTGAGGATCTAGTTGAGAATCATGTGCTGGTTTAACAAGTTTTAATTACAAAAGCGACCATCGCATTTTATTTTGTATTTGAAATCTTTTATTAAGTGAATGATGACTCCAAATGGAGCTGGCTCCAAATATAAAATTATATTTTTACTAATCAGCTGCATCATGACTCCAAATGGAGCTGGCTCTGGAAAATTCATACACCAGAGAAGATTAAGATGCTGATCTGGATGGTTTTCCACAACTGTCTCCCAACGGATATGCTCCGGTTCAGGCGTCATCAATTCCAAGTCCTTTGTATTACCATTGCAACCAGGAACAAGAGCATATCTTTCATTGCTCGAGAGGCTGTAGTTTATGGTGAAAGTTATAACGGAGATCATTGGCTGCTACGTCAAATTCATCTTCTTGCTCAAGACTGTCATTCGGCTTGGGAGAGCAAAGATTTAGCTAGCAAGGATACAGGCCTGATATATAATATTTTAAATAGATTTTTTAGACGGACACAACTCTTCATTAAAAAACTCACCTTTCAATTCACTTCGACATTATGGAACTTGGATATAGAAGCTTACTTTATAAAATATGACATTATTAAAAAAACATATAGCAAAATTGTTCAAAAAGTCCAATAATTTATCAATGTCAAGTCCATCCAACTATCAAAATCTCAAACTCCCTAGCTAATATCCCGAGTGTCAAACAAAGAAGGCATCTTGTTTCACATCATGATATCATATATATAATAAACACAATCAACCATACATGTTACAGATGAGTTATTGAGTAGCTTGGAGAGCAGTTTGCAGATGGAGGAGAGAATTGCAACGATCGAGGATTATTTTTTACTGTGACAGAAATCTGATTAAGCTAGGTGAGAACCCAATTATTGCCTATGGAGTTGGCATATTATAATTAATAATATAGAAATTATTGGAGGGCCAGAATTGCTATTATGTTGCCTGCATGTTATGGAAACTGGTCGTCAAGCTCGAATCTTTCCGAAATTCAATTGAGAAAATGGTTTATTTAAGCTATTATGTCTAAAGATGTGCCAATATCCTAGGTCTCACCTCCCTCCTCGCTTTCTACAACTTCCTTGGTTTCATGTTCTGCAACTCTGATGACACCCATCAATGAAATATAGTAATCAATTAAGGAGGAAGAATCTTCCTCCATTGTTGTGTCAAGGCGAGTCAGGGTCATTCTACAGGTTGGAATGCCCCAGCGCTCCATGATTTTGTCCTTCAATTCGGCCACTGTGGTTGTCTCTCTCACTTTCATTGCCTTCCAATCATTATTTGGAAGCCCAACTGCAATGTCGAACTCTGGATTTCCAGATAAGGGGCTAACATCAAGATGAATGGTTGCCTCTCCTCTGTATCGACATTCTTCCAGTGTGCGATAATCCTCCAACTCTTCAAGATTATTGCCACCCCTAAGAGTTAGCCTGTTCCTATTCAAATTCGTTCGCTCAGTAATCTTCTGCTTCACCTCACCTATAGTGCACAGAGGAAACATTTCAAAAGTAAGTGTTACCTTCGCTCCAACAATCGTGCTCGTTATTGTGGCCATGATAAAATTATATTATATTTCTCTTTATGCTTAGCTACTTGCTGTATATTGGTAGTCCTGTACATATAGCTAGGTTTATAAATACAGTATCCATGCTTGAGGGAACAAGATGGTGAAGTGCATGCTCCGTTCATTGCTGTCACATTTGAGGTATTATGAGAATCTCATGCCTCCTCACATCACACAATATTTGCTTCGATTTATAACCTCACTCTTTTCTTGTGATTCTATATATAGCCCAGCTAGCGAGCTTTCAAAAAAAAAAAAGAACGAAAAAAGAAAGCCAACTAGCAAACGTGTATTAAGGACGGTGACTGCTTGAAAACGCGGTTTCAACCGCATTTTCCAGAAAGTTGATTTTTTTTTTAACTTAAAATTAACCAATCATAAATAATTAGTAAGTAGCGGAAAAAACAGAGGAAAGAATAATAATTAATCATTCCACAATGTTTATACAAGGGAAGGGTCAACTAATCCGTAACAAAAAGCAACTTCCAAAACCTTCAAAATCATTAACACTACTGACTATGCCTAATTACAAAAGAATCTGAGTTTGCTCAATCATGGAAAACCTGCTTCATAACTTATTTTCAGAAATGCACCATTGCAGGTTCCTCAAAAGGACATAATTCTCTTCACCAGCACCTGTTCATGACAACAATAATATACATGGAATGACACTTTATCACTGCAAAACGCTACCATGGAGATGTGTTTGCTCAGGTGCGCACAGCTTATTCATTCTCACACTGTCAAAGCAGAAGCAGGAATGCCATGCATTTGAAACCATTCAGGCATGTGGAACCTCTCGTAAAGAACAGGCCTAACATCCTTTTGTAGGGATAGGTTTTTGAGGAGTGGAAGGAGGACGTCCAAAAGCTGCACAAGCCAAATGACAGAAACAAACAGAAATGAAGTATATAAGATTCTTTGGCATTAAAAAAAGTTAAATTCCTTAATGCACTGAGAATTCCTACCTGCTCATCATATGGCAATCTAGCAGAGAATGGAACACATGGTATTCCATTCAATGGTTGTAGCAAGAAACTAAATGGGTTGTTGTCAACAATCACAACTCGGGAGAGATCTTTTGATAAACAAGACAGATCCTTCACATGTTCTCTATATTCCCTGTGATTCACACAATGTTGAAGATTGTCAGCTTTTGCAAGCAAGATCCTCAATCTATATTCATTTCAGAATCCAATAAAATGACAACACCTTGTGGTTTATTCCAGTTTTCCAGATAAGCAACAATTTCCCACATGGCTTCCAAGTCTGGAAGGAGTCATGCAAGTGGTAAACAATGATGTGTGAACTAGAATTAGCTTTTCCAGTAAAGGTATTTCTAAAATGAATGCTCTAATCAAATCTTCTCACTGGCAACATAGACCCTATAAACCATTACACATGAAATTATTCAAAAAAGAAAAAGGGAACAATTATGCCAGCTGAGATGAGAGGTAGCACTCACATAACATTCCAAAGGCATGTCTGACCTAGCTATCTAGCATTTACTACTCTTTGATATATACTCATGCCAGTTCTAACTCAATTAAACAAGTTAAAATACCAAAATATCAAATATATATTGCCTCAGTAACACGAATAATATTGTGGACAAGCTAGCTAAAATTACTAAAGTCACTTGATTCCATACCAATAGTATACTAATAGCCTAACTTAGGGATCAAATCCCACTCACACTCCAGAAGGGAATGATTGTTTAGTATGGTTGCTTGACGCCATACCCCATGTGTAGCCCAAGGTTCAATGAGGTTCTCAATAAACCAAAGAGGAAAAAGGACAAACTGGCTATAACCAAACGCACTCATTCTAAGTTAAATTTTTCTTCACTGAGTTTGAAGATGGAACCTATGTGATGCTACAAGGACTGACCTCGCAATCTAACCCTACCTGTTAAGAACACTCTGTTCTGCCACTTGATCTTAATAAAGAAAGTTTGCTAACAATATCAAAAGGTTGATGCCACACCCCGCATTGTGTTACCCAAGGTTCAATGAGCATCTCAATAAACCAACACAGTAACAGCACAAACTGGTTATAAACACCCATCTGTTACAGCATTTTTGCCTCAGACAGGATATTCTATAAACAAAGAGCATTGGCAATAAACTCGGGCACTTACGTGCTAACAGTTGAAGGTCGATAAAGACGTTGACTAAATTGGTTCTCCACATCTATCCTGTCAAAGAGCGGTCTGGCGTAACCTGTATGAAATCTAAACACGATAAATAAAAGGAAAAATGAAAAGAATTACTGGAAGATCAATAAAACTAACAGAACAACATCTACCTTCAAGACCAGCAGTAAACAAAATCAGATCAGCAAATTCACCAATCTGTTTCAAGAACTCTTTCAAACCAGGTCTTTCAAACACTGTCACATAATTAATCCTTGGTTTTCCTCCAACATCCTTCAAATCCAGTAAGATCATGTTAATATGTAGCTAGGATACTGATAAAAATCAAAGTATCAGGTTATATATATATATATAGGGGGAGACCTTCTCTGAAGAGAAACATTCCAACTCGAAACACTTCACCCCTGCTTCTACAGCTTGGGTGCGAATAATGGCTGGCAAGCTAGAAGCCTCATATGCACAAATAAGAGTTTCATCCAAGTCAAGCACCACCTACATTTGCAGAATAAACTGCATTTATACAACTTTTTATTTAAAAAATTTAAACTATCATAATTTAGGCCAGTGGCAGATTTCCTTTCTCCCACAACAAAACTTAAACTAAAACAACCACTATCACTTCATGCGACGCAAAAACTCCCAAATTCAATCCATAACAGTTACGTATCTAACAGCATGAATTTGTCATTCATCATTTATTACTACATTTCCCCAAAATGTCATTCATTTTCTCCTGTCTACTAAAACCAAACTAACCTAAATGAAAAAAATGTATAATAAAAAACCTAAGCAAGCCACATTCAAAACACAGAAAAACAGTGCCGATAACCACTGAAAACACCCGACAAAAAAATTAAAAAATAAAAATTTAAACTAAACCCACAAAAAAAAATAATAATGGAAACAGTAAAAGAGAGCACGTACAGTGAGTTTCTCAATGAGGCAATCATCAGAAGCACCAAAATCACAGACATAACCAGGAAGACAACTGCTATCATGGGCTTTGTCTGTGATCTTGTTCGACGTGGTTTCTTGCAAGGGAATCTCAACAACAGGCAATGGCTTAAAAGAAGGAGGAGAAGAAGAAAGAAAAGGAAATGTAAAACCAATATAAGAAAGTAAAAATTGAGCCATAGAAGGAGTCCCTCTTAATATCTGTAAAAACAACTTCATTACAAACCCTAACCCATTCATCATCCCTTTCCATACTTCGTTCACTGATCTAGACACACACACTTCTCCTCCTTGTTTCCCTCCTCCTCCTCCTATTTCCTCCATCATTGCCAACCCACAATTTTCTCGTTCTGATTTTGTCTTAACAAGTCAGACAGAAAAAAAATAATTTTAAGACACTGGCCGAGACTATATGTTGTCTTTCTAATTTATGGGCGTGTCGTTTGGAAGATAGTTTGTGTCGGTTGGGTAATGGAGGGATGGTGGTGTCGGCGGCGTCAGTGGGGGTGGAGTATGGTGGGCTGGAGACGACTTTTCGGCTTTCGTTGCCTGGACTAGAAGTTTGGTTAAGGCGGAGAGGAGAGTCTTCGGATAAATTGAATTGAATCGAATCAGGGCATTTTCAAGAACGAGTTTTAACTTTCAAATTTAAGAAGAAAAAAGAAAAAAGAAAAGAAAAGTTTAGCTCATTATTTTGTTAACGACATATTGGTCCCCCGCTTTCCAATTTGATTTCAAATTGATTCGGATGATTTAAAATTTCTAATTCTATTTTTTTATTTGGGTGATTTAAAAAGGACACCGCTTTTAAAGAGACAACAAAATAAGAATTTAGTCATAAGAGTCGCTGTACGTGCCGTTCAAAGAGCGCAAATGATTTTTACACGCTGTCACATGAGTTGGACACGCAAGTTATTTTTTATATATATTTAGTAAAATACCAATAGCCTCTCATCTGATATAATAATACTGAAAAAAAACCATTGCAAATGGATGAAAAAGCTCCTTTAACACTAATTTCAAAAAAATAATTTTAAGAGCATTTTGATCGTTTCACTGTATTTTATTTTAATATTTAGTAAAATATCAAATTGTCCCTCAACTAACATAACTAACATGATAATAGCAAAATTATGAAAAAACAAAAATGCCCTTTAAGACTAATTTTAAATTTTTTGCTTTAAATGGTATTTTTATCGTTTGATTGTTTTCTGACCAATTTAATAATAATAATTAATAGACTTTATAAAAAGATTTTAATGCCCCAATAGTCTGTTTTAAGCTTTTCAATTGGAAAAGTAAAATTATAAAAATACGGTGAGGTTTATAGTGTTTTTTAAAGTGGTGGTAATTTTAGTTAATAGCGTAGTTTTGAAACCTGCCGGATAGAGTCTTATCATCGAAGTTTAAGGCTGGAATAACTTGAAATTTCATTGATCATTAGAAAGTGAAGGATTAAGATCTAAATTTTTTTAAAAAGAAATTGAAGAAGTTGGAGTAGTTATTTTAAAGAACATAACTGATGGAATCATGCAAAAACCAGTGAAGGAAGTGCAGAATTTGAAAGCCCATCGCTCAACTGCTCAAGCGCAGATGGCCTGCCTAAACCAGGAGGTAGATATTTGCAATTTTGAAGTTACAGCCACCATCAAGTTATAAAGTCAATAACAATAGCAGATGCTCACTAATTTGGTTTATTTAATTTACTAAAACAAATATTAACGCAACACGTGGGAAGCCAAACAGTAAAACAGAGCGCGCCAATAGCAAAATAACCTTAATTGCGTCAAACGAACTCCCTCTGCCTATTTTCTCCTTTGGTTTCGCTTTTCACGTTTACATGTGTTGTCTTCGTATCATCCTCCCTTCCATCCCCTGTCTCTCTTTCATGCTCTTACCGTACAACAATCCCTATAATTTCTTAAAATTATCCAATAAATAAATAATATATATATATTTTTAGATCTTTGTAGTTAATTGTCCATGGAAATGACTTCAAGCCCACGAACCGTAGAGGAGATCTTCAAAGATTTCAGTGCTAGAAGAGCTGCTGTCGTCCGTGCTTTAACTTATGGTAATTTAATTTTTAGTTCTTTCTGTTTTTCCTTTCCTTTCCTTCAAATCTTGAATCTTTTTATAAATATGATCGTGGGTTTTTTTTTTTACGTTTTCTTTTATTGTTTTCAGATGTGGATGGTTTTTATGGACTATGTGATCCAGGTAATGTGTAGTGGTGTAAATGTAGATTTGAATTATTATTGATTTTTTTTTCCTTGTGGAATCTTGGTTCTAGTTTAGGGTGAAATTTAGAGAAATTGTTTGGTTCTCGAGAAACCATGAGGTGGAGTGATTTGAAGTTTTGCACGTGATCTCCGCTGCTGTATTTTTTAGGATTAGTGGGTTTTATTTCAGAATTCGTGGTAGATTTTATGAAAATTTAAGCTTTGAAAGTGGAAATTGAGGGCATCACTGTTGAAACTTCAATGTTTTGTTGACTCTGTAAACAGAAAATTGAAATTAAAATGGATATTAAAAACCGGAAGAAGAGAATTTGAAATAACTAGTACTTGTAAATTGGTAATGTTTTTATGTATGAAGAAACAAGAATTGTAAGATTTGCATTTTGCTGTTACTCTGCTTTTCCTCTGATTTCTTAAGGAATATTAGCTTTACTCTTTTTTTCTCTTTTTTTTGGTGTTAGATAAGGAGAATTTGTGTCTGTATGGACATCCAAATGAAACATGGGAAGTAACCCTGCCAGCAGAGGAAGTTCCACCAGAGCTTCCTGAACCTGCCCTTGGAATTAATTTTGCTAGAGATGGAATGAACAGAAAAGACTGGCTTTCACTGGTTGCTGTGCATAGTGATTCATGGTTGCTTTCTGTGGCTTTCTATCTTGGTGCTCGTCTTAATAGGAATGAAAGGTAATTTAGTGCACAATTGCAGGGACATGTGGTATTCTCATTCTAGTACATTTTTCTTTTGTTATTCGTTCTCCAATTTTGATGTGATTAAAATGTTGATGAAGTTAGGAAAGTTAACCTTGGGAAAATTTACATCGGATTTGTTGGATGATTAAATAGATGGTACCACCATGTCCCACCAATCAATGACCCGATCATCTTTCTTAATTGCCTTCCAGTTGGTGAGATTTAGAATCATGGTAGCGTTATCAATTGGTTTGCTTGAACAAGATTTATTACATATATTGGATCTTCTTGATAATATCCTCATTTTTTAACAGTTATTCCTTTACAAAGGACAATTTATGAAATTGTTTATTATTTTTTAGCACCTTATAAAATCTTGTTATAAAGGATTCCAGAAACTTCAAAAAATACTTGACAGAAAGTAATGTCAAGATATGCTTTCAATTGAATACATGGCAGCATGCAGTGGTAGTATATTTATTCTTCTTGGCAAATTATGATTTGTTTGAATTGGTCAGGACTGGATAGGCCACCACAGATAACATAAAAACTTTAAAAGATCAACCATCTATTTTGGCATGTAATGTTTGTCTTGCAGACCTGAAACATAATTATTTTCAATTTGCATATTGGGATGTTTTCAGGTTTATTTTTATTGTGTTGTTCAGTTTTTCAGTGTGATGTTATGTTGAGCATGGCTTTAGAAACTAAAGTACATTTTTATTGACAGGAAAAGGCTGTTCAGCCTGATCAATGATCTACCTACTGTCTTTGAAGTTGTAACAGAAAGGAAGCCTGTGAAAGAAAAGCCTAGTGTAGATAGTGGAAGCAAATCTCGAGGCAGCATAAAGGTGATTAATAAAAAATTGATTTAGACTGTCTCTATTTTCTGATAATCTCAAACTTGATCAATAGCTTTTCATTCTTATTTTTCTCTCTGCTTGTTAATTGTTACAACTAAAATACTAATCTGGTGTAGAACTATATCATGCATCACCCTAGCGACTGATGGTGCCATCAATTTTGGTATTCTATTGATATACTGCTTTAGTGATGCATAGATGCAGTTATTCAGTAAGCAACAGCAAGCCTAATTTCCAAATGTATACACTTTTCTACTTGTCCTCAACCTTTCATGGATGTACTGGTTTGGATTATTAAATGCATATTATTGCTGGAACCACTGACTGGATTCCTCCTCTCTGTAGAGATCAAGTGATGGACTAACGAAAAGCAACCCTAAGCTTACAGAAGATAGTTTTGAGGAGGAAGAAGATGAACATACTCAAACTCTATGTGGGAGCTGTGGTGGAAATTACAACTCCGATGAATTTTGGATCGGCTGTGATGTCTGCGAGAGGTGGTACCATGGAAAGTGTGTGAAGATAACTCCTGCTAAGGCTGAGAGTATTAAGCAATACAAGTGTCCATCTTGTATGAAGAGGAGCCGGCCATAGTCAGTGTCGTTGCGGTGGCAGACAAAGTAGTGAACATTATCCTTATGCAATGTGAAAGTTAAAATACTTGTTTATAACAGATGCCTCCAACTGTTTAGTTTGCCTTCTTCCCAACTGAACCCTTTGCTTGAATAGCAGGTTATGTAATCTGATCTCTTTTTTATGTTAAATGCATGAATAATATTAAACTAGAGATGACTTGCTTTGCAGGAGTCTGCTTGTCTGCCTGGTGATCTAAACTTATTATGCCATCCCAATGAGTGGCATCCATTTTCCTTTTATTAATTAGTTATCCTAATTATAGAAAAGAATTTTTAACAGGGAAGAGTGGAACATAATATTGTGCTATTGGCATCCCTTTTGCTTGATGTATGACTGAGACCAGTTATGGAAATGTGGCCTCGAGATATGCTGCCGTCGATGTCCCATGATGAGCTGTGGCAACCAAACATCTTTAAGGGATCCTTTCCTGGCCCAGCTCGCTAACACGCTAGCTAGGATCTGAAATGTCCCAAATAGTCACTGAGCTAGGTCCAATACCTAAAAGCGTAGCCAGTCCAAGACACTAGAGGATCTTGATTGCCTTGGCAAGACTGGACTAGAAAGTCCATTTGACTGGGCCTTCGCTACAGAATGCCCTGTTTTTCTCCCAGGTGATAATCAGAGTTGACTGAGGTCGGATAGTGCAGAAAAAAACAACAGGGACAGACAGAACATATGCTTAACATGAGCTGTACAGTTTTTGGACTTTGAGCAATACCCTTGAATTTCCTTACCATAGATGACAGAAAAGTTGAAAAACCCTTTTGAGTTTGGAGTTATCCTGACTGCTACTCATAAAAGCTTGGTTTATCCGCGACAAGCAGACATCATTTGGCATCTTCTTTAATCAAATTATATCTTAGTTCTCATCGACCCAATCATCTTCTCCCTGTCTACATAACTGTTCTTTTCTCGCTCTCTTGTTTTAATAACCCTCCTTACAAGGGAGAAGACGTAGCCCATGCATCATTACTTGTACGGTGGCATTGACAGTGTGTAATCACCTTAATTATTCCAACAATGGGTTCAAGTCGCTCCGATGTATCCAACAAAGAAAGATTGCGCTGGACGCAAGAACTGCACGATCGGTTCGAGGAGGCTGTTAATCAACTTGGTGGTCCTGATAGTACGTTCTTGGCTAGTGTACATTCATTAATGATATTTAATCCGCCACTAATTAATACTGTGAACCTTTTCTTTTGAAAGATTTTCAGTGATCAAAACTACATAGAAGCTCACCCTGCTAATAAAGCTTGACCAAATTAATTTCTTATCAATACACTGCAATTCCAGTGATGTTTCTCCTGTTTATTGAGGTTTGTAAGATGTCTTGTTATTTTTGTGATCACTCATGTTTATATCTGTAACGATTCGCAGGAGCAACACCAAAGGGTATCTTGAGGGCTATGGGCATCTCTGGGTTGACTATCTACCATGTCAAGAGCCATTTGCAGGTATTTATCTATTTCTTCCTCTAGCTAGCTTGCACTCCTGCATGGAACTATACAACCCATTAAGATTTTATGTCTCCAACCTGGATTCTTACTGTCTTCAATTCAGATTTCGACCGCAACATGCATAGCTGCACTCTTGTATTTTATCCTGACAATTGAAAGACTAAATACTAATTAAAATACAATCATGATCATTGATACTTTGACCTAGTATATGTTGATATAGCTCTATTTCTGCAATATATATATAGAGTTTTTTTTTTTCTTTTGTATATAATATATTTCTTCCTTTTTTTTCCTTCCAAACTGAAATCTCTGTCCATGAGATGGTACAAAGTGTGATTAATAACATCCAGGGCTTCTGTTAATCAGTCTTTAATATTCTCTGATCTCTCTCTCTTCTTCTTTTTTTCAGAAATACAGAATATCGAAGTTTATCCCAGAAACCAACAGTAAGTCTGGAGTACCATAAATTTGCAGTACTTGTAATATTGCTTTTGTGTATGCTAATTTTTTGGTATCTTCCTTCAGGAGGGAAGTATGAAAGGAGAAATATTTCAGAAATGTTGCCAAATTTCAGTGTGACATCGTGAGTTAATTACTAATTAATTAAGAAGTTTCATCTCCTTCAACCTGTTCATGAACTTGTGTTCTAATCTAAGTACTGGTTGCAAAAATTCTTGCAGTGGAGCTCAGCTCAATGAAGCATTACTGATGCAAATTGAGGTTCAAAAGCGACTGAGCGATCAACTTGAGGTAGCAACATAATTTTCTTCATGCAGATTTATTTGCTCAAGAGTGAAAAATGAAAATTTGTTTTGCTTTCCTAATTATAAATAAACACAGTGCATATGTTTGTTGATTTCTTTTTTGTTTGTGCAACTCCGAAGGTTCAAAAGAGCTTGAAGATTAAGATTGAAGCCCAAGGGAGATTCCTTGAGAGAATCGTGGAGGAAAACAGAAACCGAAGTGCGTCCATTAATCCAATCCCAAAACATAGCAAGACTTTCTCTCCAGTATCACAGCCGTCTTTCTGTGATGAATCAGAATCAAATGCTAGAGAATTTGAAACTGATTCGGTGGGTGAGAAAGCTGAAATACAGCCTGAAGAATACCTTCAAGCTCTTAAGAGATTGAGGACAGAAAACCATGCTTTACCTTCGCGGTATGAACTCCAACCTCTCAATCCTGATCCTTACAATCAAAACATGGTTCTTCAAAGAGATGCAAAATTTTCATATCCATCTCACGATGCCAACTTCCTATGGAACATCTTGGCCACCTGTCCATCACCTCTAGTGCCCAGTTTTTTCTAAAGTTAAATAACATGTTGTATTGTTGTGGTTGCATGAAATAAAAGGAATGGTAGCACCATTAACCATCGGATGATTTCACGGTTATTCAGAAAACTTCGGTGGATATCTTACTTTGAAGATCATGAAGGCAACCAAAACATTTCTGGTGATGATATATAGCTGTGTAGAAATAAGAACATCCACATATATAGCATTTAGTGGATGCCTGTTTGATTATATATGGAAGGCGATCTATCTTTTGCCCTGTTTTTTTTTCTTGGTTTGTTGAGCGAATACATTTGTTTAGTACTCGTGTTCTTGCCATATTTTTTTTAGAGTAAAACTATATTCATTTTATTTTTTATTTGTTTTTATATAAATTTCTAACAGAAATTAACCGAACTGAACCACTATGTATTATTATAAGAACCTCAAAAAGAACCAATTTCAAGTACTTGAAAAACCGACAAACTTGGTGTTTTATTGATGCATTCGGTCCAATAATCCGATTCCGTTATCCAATCCAATATTATAGAATGGTCTAAAGAAAGAAAAAAGTTAAGAAATTATTTAAAAAAATTTCCAAACGAATTAGATGTATTTGACAATTATAATGCGTAATAAATCATGTTATTAAGAATACTAGTATAATGATCCGTGCTCCGTAACAGGTTAATATCATTCTTTTTAAAATATACAAAAAATATTAAGAGTATAGAAAATATTTTAAGCTCTTGGGGTTTGGCAACCATGTCAGACCTATGTAACTTGGGCCTGATATGGTGTGACAAAAATACCTGATTTGACAAACAACAAACAAAGAGGACAATTGTGTTTTTCAGCTGTTAGGAGAGAGAAAACAAAGAAAAAATACAAATAATTAATCACCGGCGGCAATCCAATCATTATTTGTTTACACACACCACACCATGTGTAAAAGAGCATGACTGTGCATCCAATGAAAAAATAGATGATCAGATTTGGCTATTGAGAATAATCACACGTGTTTTTTTAATAGCGCAGACGCCATCCTTTTCCTGAAAAATAAAAAAAAAACTAAAGAAATGTCTTGTGAAAAGATGATAAATTAAATATGAAACTATTATTACAATTCATAGTAAAAAATCTCTTGATCTAGAATGATTTTCCCATGCCATTTAGCTTTTATTATAATAAAAGAAAACTAATCTTGGAAATATTCATAGTCATTAAATGCAGCCAGCTTGATGATTTAATTTAAAAACCTTTAATTCAAGGCCAAAATCAAGCTAAGTTTATAGTTCAATCACCTAAAAAGTTTGACATATACTCGATCAAAACTTAATTTATTCAAGCAACCCGATCATGACTCAAATGTAAACCCAATTACTCAAAAAAAAAAAAAACAAAAAAGTTTGGCCTTTTGACTTTTTATTATACCTTGGGCAATCTAGTGCCCAATCACTTATGAGCGGACACTATTAACTCGATAATTTAGGTTAAATTTGATAACTGTAATAATAATAATATATAATGTTGTCTTATCGAAATATGATACGTTAATTAACTATAAATATTCAGTTTGGATTTTATCACTTGATAAAAGATGAGAAACTTTATACTACTCGATAAATAATTATCAATACTTATATAATTAATCAATTTTAAGGAGAGATAGATACGAAGATAAAAAAGAAAATCATATCTATGCCTATAATAAATAAATAAATTAATTTATACAGGTTCAAAAATATTTTTTTAATTATTTTCGTTTTGTCTTCTCCTTTTATTTATCTAATATTACATAAATAAACATTGATTCTTTTAAGGTTTCATGATTCATAACATGTTGGGGGTCATGATACTAATTAAAAAGTGAAAGAGACCCATCACCATGGAAAGAGCGTGGAAGCCTAATCCGATAATCCTATTTGGTTGCTATTTACAATTTGGGCTAGACTAAATTTATAATATGAACTACCCCAACTCAGTTAATTTTAACTCGCCCCATGTTAATTAGGTTCTACAACCTAGCTAATCCAGGATTAATTAGCTTGAATGAATTTAGGTTGTTTATTTTTTAATGCGCGCGCGTGTGTGTATATATATATATACACACACGCGCGCGCATTAAAAAATAAACAACCTAAATTCATTCAAGCTAATTAATATATATTCATAAATGTAAGATTTAATATAAAATAGTGCCCACTTCTTCAATTAAAAACACCACTAAACAACTCCAAGAGATGTAGTTCAATTGGTCAAATTCTAAGTTTGCTCCTTAGAGCTCATCAGTTTGAGTTTCACAAATCTCAGGGTTACTAGAGGGTTATATGTTCATTAACTTCAGGACCCATGTGAATAGTCGAGGTGCCCGCAAGCTAACTCGGACACACACGTTAATAAATTTTTTTTATTGAACTACAAGCATGTTCTAGACTTGGTCAACCATGTTACTAGTCAATATTGATCAATATATTGGTTGGATTATCGGATATTAAGATAAGATTTCTTGTTGACAAATATATAAACTATGAAAAAGAGAGATAAACAAACAGAGAAGTTCTTGGCCTTCCCACCACTTGTTAAATGAATAATTAATGTGACAAGTTTGAGAATGAAGATTTTTCCTTCAAACTTCAAATAAACGTGCCTATCAATAATGTCAAGAGAACACCTATTCCATTTCTCATCAACTCCATGTAACTTTTTTCTTTGATAAACACATCACAGTTTGTTAGGTACGTAATTTTATTTACATTATATATATTTCATTGTTTTTTTATTGAGTTTGAATCTAAATGAAAATATAAAGAATAAACTTATTTAATAACTGAACCAAACTTCCAAAAGAGATTTTTTTTATCAAGAAGATAATAGCATATTAGTAATTAAATACATATAAAACTAGATGGTACAAGTTAAAGCATTACACTTATGCAACATATATAATACATAAAATTAATTAAATACAACAAAAAAAAACATATACAAAGATAATAACCAGGTCATATATATATATATAAAGTGAACTTGTATAAAATATAAAATAGTATACAGGAAGTTAATGTCTTTATTTATTGACACTACCAAAAAATTAGCAAATGCAAACAGAAACACCAACAAAATTTTTCCATCGGTAGATTGCAATGAACTTTATCAATAAAATAGTCTCTCGCTGTATTCATCAGTAAATACTGATGAAAATATTCTTTCATTATATACCGAAGGAATTATATTGGAAAAAAATGTTAAAAAAATCAAAATATATAATGACATGTCATTTATATAGATAAAATGATCGACAAAATTAACTTGTCGGTGAAATCTATATGTAATGCCGTCATTAATATTTAATTTATGACCTGGCGAACAACCTCCTCTCCTTCATTTCTTCTTCTTCATCATCCTAGCTCTGCAACAAACAACATACCCTTTATTTTAGCACAAATCAATCTCTCACCATAAATTTCGCCAACCAAACACTCAGTTTGTTAGCATCCATGTTCTGGTTTAAATTTTATTGAGGATTCCCTATATCAAGTAAGCAAAATTATTCATTTTTTGTTTGAACTCAATTTTAAAATGTTAATTTTTATTGCATATTTTTGTAGTATATATATTTTGTTTGGGTGTTTACTTGTTTTTATAGCTTTTTTCCCATAGAAATTTGGTGTACAAATGAATGATTTGTACATGTTAGGGTTTGTTTGAGAATTTAAAAAATTGTATTTGTTTGTAAATTGATGAAATTTATTTTGAAATTGTGACTCAAGTGTTTTGTAATAAAATAAACAATGGATTATTTAACGGATCTGTTTTATATTTTGTCAATTTTATTACTGAGTTGAAAATTTCAGTAAATATATAGAAATTTAAATTTATGTAGATGATTGATAATGACTTAATTGTATTATTAAAATATATTGAATAAGTTTGATTTAAACCAATATTTTGATATAAGTAATGTATGATCGTTCATGGATGTATCGAGATTTTCCCGAAGGTTGCAGATGATGAATTATTGTAATGAGAATGAAGGTTTTATTAATCATGCACTATCTATTCTAAAAAATATTAGTAAATGCGGTATTAGATATGTCTAAACTACACACAAGGAGAAACTTCTGCTCTCACGGAGATTAGTCACTTCTTTAGAAATTAAAGAAGAAGAAGAAGAAGACAATTCTAATTAATGTGCACAATATATGAATGTGTAATGAAATTAATTATAATGTCATATTTTTAGATGAAATTAACTGCAATATAATGATAATGACGTGAATTTATTATTACATTATAAGGAAACATTTATTTTTTGTGATTTTATTATTATATACAAAACTAATGTTATTGTGTTGTGTGTGTTGCTGTGATTTTAAGTATTTGTAGGATGGATAGATATGGAATACAAATACAATCTAGCCATAGAAACTATTTTATATCGATGAAATTACTAATGGAACGTAAAATACCAACAGATACACTGACAGATTAAGTCTGTTGGTATATTCTAGAGAGTTTTAAAACTGTTCACTTCTTAATGACACTGTTCATTGTATTCTTTACATACGACATCACTAACGGATTACGTTCTTTGGTATATTTCAGAGAGCTTTGAAATTGTTCACTTCTCAATAGCATTGTTCACTATATTCATTACATACGACATCACTAACGAATTAAGTCCGTCAGTATATTTCAGAGAGTTTTAAAACTGTTCACTTCTCAATGACATTGTTCACTATGTTCATCACATATGATATTACCGACGAATTAAGTCAATCAGTATTTTTCCGAGAGCTTTAGAACTGTTCACTTCTCGATGACATTTTTCACTATGTTCATTACATACAACATCATAGACGGATTAAGTCTGTAGGTATTTTCCCGAGAGCTTTGAAACTACTCACTTGTCAATGACACTATTAATTATTGTTTATTACAGACGGAATAACCGAGGACTGAAAAGTTATATGTGATATCTAGGGGGTTTCTATTTTTTTTATTAAATTGAAAATTTCAATTAAATGTTATAGACGGAAACACCGATGAAAATGTTAAAAATATTAATATTTAATTATTTTTCAGTAAAATCATCAATAAAAAACACCAAAATTAAAAGACTAGAATTCCTAATTTTATAACAAACATGCATTTCTTCTTCTTCTCTCTTTATGTTCTACAAAAATCAAAAACATCTCTCTCTCTCTCTCTCTCTCTCTCCCCTCTTACTCTTTCTCTTCTCTTTTCTTCTCCTCTACGCGTGCCAGTATGTCCTTCTCTCTTTTTTTTTTCTTTTCTCTTCTTAGTTTTACCCTTTTTTTTGTTAATTAACGTCTCTCTCTTCTTATTTTTATTTATTTTCTGTTTAATAGATTTAAAAAAAATTATTTTTAAACCATTACTGATGGTCTTACCAACGGATTAAGTTTGTCGGTATATTCTAAAAAATTGAAAAAGAATTACTGCAAATAACACTATGCCACTGTTTAATCACTGACTTCATTCCATTGGTAATATTAAAAAAATCATCGATGAAATTACATACTGTGTTTTTATCGATGATATATCATATTCATTGATAGAAATACTGACGAATTAAAGCATATATTTTTTTTTGTTTGGCATGCGTTTTCCATCTGTAAATCCACCAGTAATTTCATTACCGACGAACTCAACATCAAGCCATAAATCACCGCTTCGATGAAGTATTGGCGTCTGAGAGTTTGTCATTAAAAGTTATGCTGATGGATTGAGTGTATAAATACCAATGGAATATTCAGTGAGTAAATTGAAAAATCCCGGTAGTGGGAGCTGCTTATTGTATGGTGCATTGCCAGATGGCTTGGAATGACAGCAATAGAGATGCCACAATCTTTACATTTTAGGCATCACTACCTGAAGAGATCACGATGGAAACTAGGTGTCTATCTCATAGCATTCAAGTAAATACTGTAGTATTAGTGAAGAAACGTGGAAACAGTAGCACCCACGTGACAGAAACAGAGTCAAAGAGAAGTCATGGAAAGTGAACGGAAATATGTGATTTAATTTTTTTAACTGGACAATTAAAAATATAGTCAATGAAGATGAAAACTACTCTTCAAAAAGCAGAGCAAGATATGCACAAAATCTTATGGTTGGGTTCTGTTTTCTAAAAACCAAGCAATAAAACAAGTGTGTTCCAACTTCACGTTCTGGTCAAAGAAGAGTTCCATCAACATTCAAATAATTGGTTTTTGCTTAACGATTTGGTACGAGCAAATAGACAATAACTTAACTCCACCGTCTTATACAACACTGAAATGGAATTCCATTATATTTGATTGACATTTTATCCTAAACAGACGGAGGCAATATTGACTTGAAAACAAAAGCAAGCTGTAAATTGCTGTACCACGTGATTCAAATTTGCCCCGCTCTTTGTTCCCTGGAATTCATGCTTATTATTATTAGACATTTATTTTAGATGATGACGGGACCAAGGAGGGACACTGTCATCGATTCAACATTCACTGCATGGCCTAGGATATTATTAAGGATTCAACCTGTTCCTTGCCGCAGAGACCCTTTGTCCTAACGTAAAGTCTGTATTCATCAAATCTCATCGGTGGGTAGAGAGCTGGCCGGTCATCGGACACAAGCTCCTTGGATGGTTCAATGAACGAGTCGCTCTTCGGGTTATAGAAAAGGGCAAGAGAGACTCTATCACTATTAGAGTTCACAATAACCCTGTGCTCCACACTCTGATAGATGCCGTTGCTCAGTACCTACATATAGACGCATTAATTAGATGAATAATTTGCCATCAGTACCCATGATAATATGACTGTAAAAGTTGAATGAAAGTAGTCTTCAAGATAAAGAAGAGTGATCGATAGAGATACATATACCTGGATTTGATCTCCTATGTTGATAATGAAGGCATTTGGGATCGGCTTAACAGTGAGCCAACTGCCCTTCCTACAGACTTGTAGGCCAGCCACATTTTCATCAGGCAGGAGAAGGGTCATTCCACCAGGGTCAGAGTGTGGGGAGAGACCTAGTGTAAGGTCTGGCTGGGGACACTTGGGGTAGTAATTCACCCTCAAGCCTGCCCCAATGTTTTCTTCTCCACCAAAAGCGTTTAGGAGGGAGTCCTCTTCCAGACCAAGGTTCATGGAGAATACCTTCATCAACTTTCCACAAAGTCTAACCACTTCACTGCCATACTCAGCTACCAATTCCCTACAGTCAAGATGATCAATTAAATAGTAAACTTAATTACGTCTTAATCAGCAGTTTTTTAAATTAATTAGCATCATCAAATCTGTGTATATTAATTCATTTTCAGTATGACTCAATTAATTTTTTTATCCCTTGATTGTTATTAAGATACAAATAATTGAAATATAGGAAATAAACCTCCTCTCTTTCCTTACCCTTTTAATTTTGTGGTATTTATTCAAATATTATTACTTGTCTTACTCTGTTAATTAGATAATTATTAATTGGTCTCCAAAAGCATCTTTCCTTTTAGAAAAAAGATGGATGATAAAAAGAAAAGAAAAGAGGAGTTGATGCCATCCAATACATATGCATGGACGGTCAACTAAGTAATTATGTATTCATGATATCCTCATGTAAAGGATGGTACTATTGGCTGTACTTGTGAAGCAATTCTTTGGGAAAACATCCTGCTGCCAACCTCCTTTTCTTCTACAGTTCTGCAACCTAATTGGATACAATCCTTCTGATATTCTCTCATGTTCGTTTCAACAATATGATCCCTTCTGTTTCATATTTCAAAGCATTAAATTGAGATGGGAAAAAAAGGGTTCAAGAATCAAATTAATTTATACACAGTACTGTCAGCTGATTAAAGTGCTATTAACCTGTCTTACTGTGCCTTCTTTTCTAGGCTAAATTGGAAGGTACCAAGAAAAGAAATTGCCAACAGCCAAAAAAGAAATAAAATAAAATAAAATCCAGTACTATTGATTAAATTGAAGAAAACTCGTATATATAACCGACCAAGGAGAAATAGCCAAAGATACGAAGGAATACTAGCAACATGCGGCTGGTTATGAAGGGGCACGCATACCTGCAAGAAGCTGGGGTTGCAGGCCACTTGTTTTGGTTTCTGAGAGAAACAGGCATATAATTAAGGAAGAAATAATCACTCCAATCAAGTATCGCCCCCTTCTCCACCCCTAACCGACTACCATACCCCTCATACGTAGCAGGAGTGTTAGCATACTCCTGCTTCACTTCTACTGGCAAGTTGAAGAACTCTCGCCAAACCTCACTAGTCCTCTTCATCAGTTCATGGCTAACACCATGGTTCACCACTTGAAAGAACCCCCATTCATGGCAAGCACTGTAGATATCACGGAGGGCCTCGTCACGGAGGCGTTGGTCGTCAGAGAAAACGTTTTGGAAATCAATAACAGGAATGTTTACCTCTTGAGGTGGTGAAAAGTCATTTTTTGATAAGGGTCTATGGGATGGTGGCTTAATATAACGCTCTGGGATTGCCCGGATACCACTTGCTGCTAAAGATTGGACTCTAACCACAGGCTCAGGCCAACTCTGCAAGCAGTTCATCATTTTTTGTATTTTTTTTTTGGGCTAATGGAAGAAAGGAAGAGATAAAGATGGGAATTTAATTTCTAGTGTTAGTCTTGCTGCTGTTGGTGTGGTGGGTGAAGGTGACGCTAATTTGATTGGTGAAAAGCATTAAAAAGAACGTGTAAATTATGGGGAAACGAGAGACGCAGTGAGATAGAAGTTGTTGTGTGGTGGTAGTGTGTGAGGAGTACTGAAGCGGGGATTTTGTGACCTATATATAAGAGATCGGAGTACTGCGCGCCCTCATTAATTTTGGCGCCGTGATGAACTTGATTTGTTCATTACCATACATAAAGTTTCAGACCATTTGATCACCTTTCTCTTTTCTATTTAACATGTAGTGCGTGCTTGTAAGTCTATTCAAATACTATTCTTTGTATTAAATTATATCATTTTATGTGCTACATTGAGAGATTTATAACACTAAACGAGTGTTTATTAATATTTATTTTGAGAAGAAAGATAAATATATAAAAAAGAGAATATCACATTCGAATGCACTAATAATAATAATAATAATAATATATGTACTAAAATCATTTTTTTTTTCTAATTCCCTCTTTAATTCTTCTTCTTCTTCTTCTTCTTTTATTTACTCTCTCTCTCTTTCATAGAATAAATATTAATAATTACTCTTTCGTTACCATAAGAATTTCTGGTGTGCTATGCCATTTCATACTAGTTCAGAAAAGGATATAATGCAAGAATAGCCTCGTGCAAAGCAAGTACGCTTAATCGCGTGTTAGACTCACCACCATAAACTAATATGGTTGGCAGGTACTTGGAGAAGATACGTAGATGTATAGATTAATTAAACACCAACTGGGTTCTGCGCTAGGAATTGGAAAAGTTCATTTTGACTCAATATGGACAATTCAAAGAGGATTTCTATACACGTGTCTTTTAAGGGCTATAATGTTAGCGGCAACCGGAAAGTCGCTACTGAATTTCCTAGCACCTTGTAGGGCCTCCTTGATATTATAATAGTAATAATGATTTAAAGTTTATTTTGTTAAAAGTATATTGAAATAATTTTTTTTAATTTTTTAAAAATTACTTTTAATATTAGCACATCAAAACAATCTAAAAATATAAATTTTTTTCATTTTAAACAAAATTTTTTAAAATTTTTTTAAAAACACGGTTTGCATCGCTTTCCCAAACATTCTCGTAATCTAGAATATACTATGATTATTATTCCATATTATTATACCGTGAGTCGAATTAAAAAATTTAATATAAAAAGAATGTCCAGACATTATTATTATTTTTAATAAAAAGAATTTTAATTACGTGGGGATTGACTCAATATGATCTGATTGACTTAACATGTTCAAAAACAACCTAAATAACCTATAAAAATATATTTTGACTCAAAATAAATACTCAAAATTACATATTTTTTATAAATATTGAGATGAAAATATATAAGATCAATTCGGGTCAACTCGAGTTAATCTAACAATTAACATGCTGGGTCATGAGATTATGATAGCCTCATAAAAAGAAAATCAAAACAAATTATGAAGCATATTTTTCAATAAACCCAATGTTGAAGATGAGATTGAAAAAAAAATCAATTAAAAAAGGACAAAAAAATAACTCGAGTAAACCCAGGTTAACCTGACATACCTGCGACCTGGATCATGAAACCAAAATAACCCAATAGAAAGGAAATTAAAATAAATTATTAAGTACAATTCTCAAACAACATAGTGTTGAAAGATTTAATTGAAAAAACAATCAATTAAAAAAAGACATAAAAAACAACCTAAGTCAAATCGGGTTAATCCGCCAGACTCGTGACTTGAGTCATGAGACGAGGATAACCTCTTAGAAAACAAACTGAAATATATCGCAAATCATAATTCCCAATCAATTCAATGTTGAAGGATAAAATTGAGAAAAAAAAAAGTCAATTAGAAAAAGAGAAAAAAAAAACTCAACTCAACTAAGTTAACTCGTCAAAACCATGGTCCAGATCATAAGATCGGGATAACTTCATAAAAATTAAATTGAAAAATATTATGAAGCTCAATCCCCAATGAACATAATGTTGAAAGATGAAATTGAGACTGGAAAATCAATTAAAAAATAACACAAAAAATAGCTTGAGTAAACCCAAGTTAACCAGCCAAACTTGTGATCCAAGTCATGAGATCGGTATAATCTCATAAAAAATAAAGTAAAATAAATCATGAAATATAATTTCCAATCAACTCTCAATGTTAAATGATAAAATTAAAAAATAAAAGTCAATTAGAAAAAGAAAAAAAACTCGAGTTAACTAAGTTAACCCGTCAAACTTGCGATTCATGGTAACGAGATTGAGATAACCTTATGAAATATAAATTAAAATTATAAAGTCCAATCTCTAATACACCTAATATTAAAAAATATAATTGCGATTGAAAGAAAAACCATAAATTATAAAAAAAAACAAAAAAAAAATTTCAATGAACAATATTTCATGAGGAGAGGTAATATATAAAACCCTTTTTTTAAATTTTTTTTAATTATTAATAATCAAAGCAGCTTTAATATCAGTAGCTACCATTACATGCTGACCTTGTTAGCTAGGATTGCCAAATGGCTTAAATAATTGTGTTGTTGGGCAAGCTAATCTTCCATGGGAGTAGAATTAGTGGAGATTCTCCAAAGGCTTTCATGTAATTTGCTGTCCTACCGAGGGGGAGGGGGAGGGGGAGGGGGAGGGGGGGAGAGAGGGAGATTTACTAAATTTATCCGGAAGCGGAAAGTAGGTTTATATCTCTGAGTAATAGCGTGGCCATATTTTAGCAGGACATGATCCATCATAATTTAGTTTAAGATCCTTGGAATCTAGTCATGTGCCCGACTTCTGTCTTAGGAGGCAGCTTCGATGGCTTTTTTAGTATTTTATGCAAAGGACAAGCTGTTAAAATAACAGGGACATTAAAGCTTCTGATTCATAGGGTTAGGGTGGCAACCTACGTGTCCCAATTCAGTGTCAAACTCTTAATTAATTTCCTTAGCTAACAAATTAATTAAGTTGTCATGGTAGTCTTAAAAGACAAAACATGCAGTTGAAATTAAGAATATTAAGATAACTTCCTTAACTTTTATTTAATATAAAGAAATGCAACTAACTAACAAACTACTTTCAAAGTAGATCTACGCACTACAATTTATTTTCATCAGAATAGCGTAGCAGTTAATTATGCCTTGAAAAATAGCTCAACTACTGGTTTCAGTACATCAACCACTGATTTTATTCCTAACACTCTCCCTTAAACTAGATGTCTTCAAACACTAGTTTTGTTATTTCTGAACTTCCTTCATGGAGTATACCCCGAGCACAATTCTTAGTTTCTTGAACACTAGATGTATAAGTTTAAGAGATTTGGTCATGATATCTGCAATTTAATCTTTATTTTTGCAATAAATCAGGTTAATTACTTCATCCTTGCAAAGTTTATATATAAAAAATAATAATGTATATCTATGGGCTTGCTTCTACCATGAAAAACAAAGTTTTTTTTTTTTTTTTGCAAGTTTTATAGTCATAATAATAGTAGTTGGACTTCTCTGATTATATACTAGTACCTTAAGTAATTCTCTTGATTAAATTGCTTGGGAGACACAAGATGTTACTGTAACAAACTCTGCTTCATTTGTAAACAAGATTATGATTGATTATTTCTTATTAGATGACCATGAAACAACTTCTGACCCATCATAAACACATAACCAGAAGTTTTACATCCTATGTATAATCACTACCTATAATTCCACACATTGCCATTACTATTTCTTTGAATATAATACTCTATAATCAATTGTTCTCTTCAAATAACAAAATATTCCTTTTGTTGCACCAAGATGAAGCTTTGTTGGATGCTCCATATATCTATTTATACTTTTTACAACATGCATAATGTCTAGCCTTGTTGTAGTTAGATACATTAGAATCATCTCAATCTGTTTATATAGAGTAGCATCTATCTTCCTTCCTTCTAAATCCTTGTGTAATTTAAAACCAAGTTCCATTAGAGTAACTATAAAATTGTGGTCCTTCATCTGAAATCTATTTTGAATTCCTTGAGCATATTTCTTTTAAGTAATAAATATACCACTTTATGACTGCTTCACCTCTATGCCAATAAAATAATGCATCAACCCCAAATCTATTATGTCAAACTCCTTTATCATTTAAACTCAACAAACATTGTTGCATTTTTTCATGTAAAGATGAGATCATCCATATATAGACATACTAGTAATATCTTTCCTCCAACTTTATTCTTTACAAAGAAGGTGTGTTTGTATGAACATTTTTGAAAACCTTCATTTTGGAAATAAAACGCACCTAGCTATTAGTGCTTATTTCAGTTCATATAGTGTTTTCTTCATCTTGTAAAGTTTGTTACCATTCATTTTGTATATGAAACTATGAGGTTGCTAAACATACACATGCTTTTATAAGTCTCCATGTAAAAAGGTTGATTTACATCCAGTTGAAAGATGGGTCATAACTATTCTGTTGCATTAGAAAAAACCAACCTAATAGTATCTTGTCTGACAACTGGAACAAACATCTCTTTATAGTCAACTCCCAATTCTTGTTTATATCCCTTTGCCACAAGACGAGCTTTGTGTTTCTTTATAACACCTTTCTCATTAAACTTTTTCTTATAAATCCATTTAACACCAATCAGTTTTTGCCTTTTTGGAACAATTGTTAAATCTTAATTAGGTCTGGTTCCTTTTGATTGCTTCAGAATATATTCAACATGGTGCAATTCTTTCTTTCTAACACACTATTTTATTATGGTATGTATGATGTTGTGAGTTGCTTTTGAATACCATGCATGCAACAATTGCTTTCTTATTCTTTTGACATATATTTTTTTCCCCTTTCACCATGTAGAGTTTTAATCGTGCTATATTTTTCATTCTTCACAAGAGTCTTAAACTTATTGAATGCTTTTAGGGCCTTTGACTTCTCCTATAAACATCGCACCTATGTTTTCATGCTAAAATCATTAGTGAAGGTGATGAAGTACTTTTTTTTTTATCCAATTAGAACCTAGATGAATAGGTCTACACATGTCAAAGCGAATAACTTCCAGTGGTATATGTGCTCTTCTTGTTTTCCTTTGAGGGAATGTGGCGCATGGTGTTGCTTGTTATAACATATTTTTTTATATTTTGTATCTGGATAATTGATATGTGGGAGGTCTATTACCATTTACTTATCATAAAGTGTTTTTAAACCTTTGAAATTGAGATGGCCATAGCATGCATATCATAGCCATGTTTCATCATTTCTTTAAACATAGAAGTAGGACTATACATCACTCTAAATGTTTAAAGGAAACATTCTATTAGTTGTTATGATGCTTTTGCAGTAAACCTTTTTTGTTAATCCTTGATGAAATATCCTCTACCTATTCCCTTCGAATCATGATGTTTATCTTTTTTTTCTCTTCCTTAACATTGATTTCCGCCACTTCCTTATCTTTTTCTAGAAATGAGGTAGCTTGTAAAACTAATTCTTTTGTTGTTGCTTCCTATTGCCGGATCTTTTATTCATAGATTAAAAATGAACTATTCAATTCATCAATTAAAAGAGAGTCAATATCTTTAAACACCTAAATTAAACAAACAACATAGTTGATTTTTGTTATCATTGATCGTAAGACCTTCTCCACCATTTTAACATCTTCTATTTTATCTCCATGAAGTCTTATTTTACTAGCTACAACTAGTGTTTAGGAGAAATATTCATCTATTGACTCTTTTATCTTTATATGAAGAGTTTCAAAGTCTCTACGAAGAGCTTAAAGACGTTGTCATTTTACTTTAGTTATCCCTTGATATTTCTTCTTCATGAAGTCCTATATCTGCTTAGAGGTATCTTTTTAGATAATGGTCTCATGTATAGAGTGATTTATAGCTTGAAACAAATATCTCTTTTCCTTGAGGTCTTTCAGTTTTTATTCATCATAATTCCTTTTTTGTGTTGCATCTATTGATGTTTCTCTTTCAGGAATGCCAAACTCTATAAGATGCCAATACTTCTTGGATCTTTAAAAGTTTTCCATTAACATTCTCCAATAGTCAGAGTGATCATTGAAGTGTGGGAGGCTGTATAAAGTCATTAAATGCCATTTGTGATTATTGCTACAATTTCAGAGGCTTTCTTGCACTCATCTCTCGTATTTTACTCAGTTCATAGTTGTCTTCACTTATATGTTTTTACTCTCCTCTCATTTTTCACTCACCTTACAATTTTTTCTCGTGTTTCTCTCTCATCACAAGCTCTGATACCAAATTTTAATGTTAGTCTTACAAGACAAAACAATCAATTGTAGGTATAGGTAGCAAAGAATATCTAGAGAACTTGCTTGCCTTTTATTCAACAGAAATTGTCTTAAACAATACAAACTTAGGCTTAATGTAAACTTTACAAAGAAATAAGGATATCCATCCCATGATCAAATGACTCTCCTACTAACCACGATTCTTCTAAGAAAATACAACTAATTAACAAACAACTTCTTAAGAACTAGAACAACTACAATTTGTTTTATATTAAAATAGCATATTAGTTAATTATACTTAGAATAATAGCTTAACTACTAGTTTCTTCATAGAGAATACATCTACCACTTTTATTCCTGACAATTGTGATATTTTTAGTATATGACAAACATTAAAGTGGTCTCTAATTATTTCATAAGTTTCAATTGTATCCTTCCATTAACCACTCTTTCTTTGATTACAATTAACAAAAATCACAAAAAAAGGAAAAAAAATAAAATATATCATGTGTTTAAAAGATCGACTAGAATTATAAAATATCCTTTGTGATCTCAGTTAAAAGCTCCGATATATTTGCAAACTAATTTAGATTGTTTCTTTTAAATAGAATTTGGGAAATTAATATTCCTAATACTTAATTATAGACATATTATGTTTCTTGTTAATGGATATTGATTAAGGAAATTAATAAAATAATTATCTTTTACATACTGCATTGAAATAAATAAATTCTTTAAAGATCAAATTGAGGATGACTTGAAAAAAAGAAGAAGATGGTTGTAGTTGGAAGACTGATTTGAGATTGACTAAAAGAACAAATTAATAAAAATTCTATGAGGTTTCAATATGAATCATCATTTACATAATTCAGTTTTTAAAATGAATAATGCTATTTGCACACTAAGAAGTTTATATAACCTGATCTCTTTTGATGAAAACACAATTATAGGAAAGAAAAAAGCTAATATGCAAATAACATCAACCTTTTAAAAATTCGCTTCCACTTTTTTTGCTCTAAATTTGTTACTGACTTGTTAATTCATAACACAATGATAATTGTGCTTGTCATTAATGAAAATTTGAAATCGATCTCTAAATAAAATTAGAGTAATTTTATGTTAATGAACAACTACTGAGTATACTATTAGTCACTTTTTAGAGTTCATTTAAAGAAATAGATAGATACAAATATCATAAAAAAATTATAGGTCAAAATATCCTTATCACTTTAAGTAGGTTATAAATTTTATTGTCTTTCTAACTTGTATGAAATAACTTATTATTTCCTCTATTCCATACTATTTTTTAAAAATAAAATATATTTTTTAATTATAAAGTATATGGCATGTCACACGTGACATGACGTGGTTCTCTAATCTTCAGCTCAATCAATGGAAACCTAATGATTCATAAAAGGACCAAATAGAAGAAAAATAAAAATTGATTGATTGAGCGGAGCATGATTTTAGTGGAACACGAAACCCTCTAGTCATTGTCACTGTATACCAGTCATGCATGCTTGCCAGATAATCTTCATGTACATAACATTTAAGGCTTGATGAAAAATGCATGCACGAGAATCTGGTTAGCGAAAGAGTGGATGGAAGGCAACTGGCACTACAAAAACGAAACTGGTCACGGAGCCGACATTTGAACATAAAACTGCTATGCCATTATTAGCAAAAGACCAAAACAATCAAAGCTAAAGAACTGGCAATTCAGCCGACATAACAATTTGCTTCTATTTATTTATTTAATATATATATATATCCATGGATCACGGCAATTAATAATCCCTCAATGGTTTGAAACTAGGATTATTATCTCATATCATGGCACTTTTTATTACATAAGAATTAATGAATTATTATTTATTTAATCCTTAGTCAATATTTTTCATAGGTTATTTCTTATTATTGTCTTACATTATTCTTTTTCTCTTTTGGACAAACATTGATCATATATATTAAAGAAGATAATACTTATTAAAAATATTTATAAGAGTTTTTTCATGTATGTATTGTTAATTTATATCCATGCATGTCACATATAATTGAAAAGAATTAATTAAAATAAGCATTTTTCATAACAAGTTTTAAGTGAAAACTTTTTAATAACTATTATTCTAAAATTTGGTACATGTGTGAAACGTGTTTCAAGAATAATAAACAAAAGAAAAAGAACATAAAAGGTTAACATACACCACAAGTTTTAAGTATTTTGAATACAACACTCAAACTTAACTATTTAATTTAATATAACCTTGATCTAAATATATAAAGGTTCCTTCAATCTAATTGAAACGACTCGAGTTTAAATTTAAAAAAAAATCATTTTTTTAAATTAATTTCTTTAAATATGTGTAGATTTGCAAGGTATAATGTTCTCTCTAGCTATAAAATAAAATAGATATTGACATTTTGATTATACACTTATTTTATTAAAGAAAAGCTAATGATAAAAATATTAATTAAAATTTTCAGAATCTTGAATGGCGATGTAATACAGAAAATTGTTAAATTAATAAAACCGGACCCATAAATAATAAGTAATGGGAGCCATGCAAATGGAGTTCGAGGGAGGTCCCATGGCAGAACGTGGCCGACATAACTGGAACATTACCGAACTTGAAGCTTTAACACTTTTACATCACGTGGCACACATTGGCGAAATTTATTACAATTAAAGTACACGTGAATCGTGACGTGATATTGGTTATACATGACCACATCAGCTTTCCAGAATCATCATTATTGGGAGTAAATTATAAATTAGTCTCTCTAGTTTCTCAAAACAAATTAAATAGCCTTTCTAGTTTTCAAAATTAATTGATTAGTCTTAATTTGATTTTTTAAGTCTATTTTCATTTTAACCCTTTTCATTTCTTTCCAATTTGTTTTTTATTTTAATAAATAGAAAAAATAAGTAGATAATACAAAATGATGAAAAAACAAGACATTTTCTTAAACAAACAAAGTAATATTATACTAAACGTAGTTAATACTATTCAAGTAGTTAATTAAATAGTTTATAAAACTAAAGGGACTATTAACCCATTTTTAAGAATCAAGGGGACCGATTTATAATTTAATCTAACTTTTGGTTTCAGACAATTTCAGTTAATTATAACTAATTAGTCCCCATAGTTATCAACAAAGTAAATTAAATGGTCAGCATAGCATAAAGAAAAAAACAGTCCTTTAATTAGTGTCGATTAATATGCTTAATTTAGCAGTATTTTGTTCCAAAAAATATCTTCTTTCCTCATTAATATTTTCATCCTATCTATTTCCTTTTTTATTTCATAAATAAAAAATCAAATAAATTATAAAACAATATGAAAATACACACCTCAAATGTACCCCTAAACTATTATGGTAGTATCAATCTTTGACCTAAATTATATTTATTTAATCAGTTTTACCATCATACATTAATTTTGATTATCAATTAAGAACTTTTTGTTAGGACACTTAATGAAAATTTTTATTTTTCTCACCAAATCACATCATTTCTTATATATATAAAACTATAATTTAGATGAAAAGTCTTAAAAATATATGGAAGACTATAATTGAGAATTTTTAAAAGTTTGATGGTAAAATTGATAATAAAAAAAAATTAGGTGGAAAATTGAGACTATCTATATAGGGGATATTTTTAAGGTTTTGTCCATTATAAATAAACAAAAAGGATTAAGTTATAAATAAATAAAATCATTGAAATTAAATATACAGTTTCTAAAACATTGAGGACTAATTAATTAGATTTTCTAAACTCCATAACGAACTCCTAAATTTTCATTTTCAAGGTCAACTAAACCTAGTTTGTCTGCCCTTAAAAAAAATAATCGGATGCCATATAGCGAAGTTGTTGAGTTTTATTATAGACTTAGACAAGAGCTTGTACATTAATGGGATGTTATCTTAGTTTTTCAAAGATAATTAGAAACAGATTGACTAACAAATATACCTTAGAATGATTTATTTTTTATTATAAACCTTAAAAATGTGGGTATTTATATGATTAAAGAATTATTAGAGGTGATTTGATAAACTCAATATTAATACTTGTATCATAACACAATATATGAATCTACTACTTAGAATAAAAAGAAAAATTTTTAATACTTAATTTGTAATTCGTCAAATCCAATGCTTTATTTGGTTAGCTATTCAAAATAAACTCAGCACGAAGAGTTTCTTACTTCATCGCTGCTTGGTGCTAGAGGCTTAAGCGACTTGCAACTTTGTGGTATAGGTATTGAGAACATTGACCACCCTCTGATCATTCATTGTGATTTTGCTTGGAATATTTGGATGAGAATTATATCTTGGTGGGGGAATTAGTAGATGTTTTTCTAGGTGTTTGGATGATATGTTATATCAATGGTCTGCGCTAGTTACTGGAAATTTTTTAAAAAAAGTTTGGAAGCTTTTATCTTTCTGCCCAACTTGAAATATATAGTTAGATCAGAATAATATTATATTCCAAGAGGGTATTGCAGAACTTGGTTCTTGCTTTAACTTGATCTTTCACCGTCTCTTTTACTAGCTGAAGTCCTATAATCACAAGTTCATATATTCAGGATCTCATCTTCTAATTAATACAAATGACATTAAGTTTTGGACAAACCAACATAAAATTTACTATGTTTTGATTTGTTTTATCAGTTTTTTCTTTTTCAAATCTCAATGTAGGTTTCCTCATCTTCTCTTTATGGCTACTGCCTAAATAACCATGTTTTAATAAAATCAATGATTATATATAAAACAAGAATTAGTCGATCCATGTTTGATGGCTAATATTAATATAACCCAAGAAGAAGTTTGCTTGATTGCCAGTAACTCAATTGACATTGATTATGTAAATGAACTTATCCTAAAGTCACTTTTGATGAGTTGAAAAATGTTTTTGAAGAATTGTATTATGATTTCAAGAAAACACGTAAGAAAAATATTTTTCTTTCAAAGAAACTTGAAACTATTTCAAAACATCATGTTACAAAAAAAAATGCCTTATTAACAATGAATATTTGTTTTAAAAGACATCTAGATGCCTATAATTCATCTGTTTTCTATAAGAACTTAGTAAAATTCAAGTTGTTGATTCAAATTATTCTTTAACTAAATTCATGTAAGGAAAGGAGAGCTTAAATTGACTTTTAGGTAATGAAAGATGTGTATTTGAGAAGAATGGTTTGTGATATAATCCAATGAAAAATAAAGAATTTTACTCAAAAAATAAAGAATTTTAATCAAACACTTATGTACTTATTTTTTTGTTATAAATAAAAACAATTTTTTGCACATTATTTGTTTTGAACTAACACTGTACAAATGTAGTTAACAAGTTCTAACATCAAAGATTAAGAACATGTTTTTAGAATGAATATATATATATATATATATATATATATATATATATATATATATATATATATATATATATATATATATATAACTCAATTAAGAAACTTTAATGTAGTTTTTCTTATGATGGACTATATTGTTTATACACAAAATAATCCATACACATGTCATTTGATTAAGAGTAATGATTGTTCATGCGGTATCATACAGCCCGCAAGCATGTAAAGTTTGTAAACAACTTCAAGTCAATTAATATATGGCCTAATCATCTTATTTAAAACAGCAGAACCTATACTTAGACAATTCAATAAATCACAGGCTGTCTTTAAGCAAGGAAATTTCAACCCTTTTATATTCTAGGAGCATGTTATTGACCAACAAGTAAAAAACAGGATTGAATTAGCCCAACATTTAGATAAGCTTAAGGTATTAATTATTTTCTCTTAGGATATCATTTTGGAGATTTGTCTTGATTATGATGATGCTAAGTAGGATAATAATTTATTTTTTTATTTAATTTAATTGTAATGTTCTTAGAAAATAAATTTCAGAATAAAATGATATTAAATATCATATTAAAAATAAGTTTTACAATAAAACTTCCACTTATTTGTTCGGAAAAAGATAAAAATAAAACTTCCACGCGTATTAGCATGATCAAAATAGAATACTACGTTGTGGATATTTAACAGTAGATCACTTGCTTACCTTCTAACGTACATATATTTATTTTTACTTTATTTTATTCTGCATAAATTATTTATCCATCTATTTATTTTTTGTTAACCCGCATGCAACGTGGGGGTAATCAGGTATTAATTATACAATAAAAATCAAGATTAAGAGCTTTCTCTCTTTTCTTTGATATTTTTTTTCAGGAAAAAAAACCATCGTACGCTAAATATCTATTTGAAGATGAATTCTGTAAAGTTGATGATGTAAGTGTTTTGGTTTGGAAAAGGGTTGCAGAAGGATAGCGACACAGTTATATTACGAAGAAATCACCTTTTGAAAAGATAACTTCTGTTTCACCCAACTACGGCCATGTTTTTAATTTTTAGTGCATGACAATATTGTAAGGTGTGAATTGATCAGAAGAAGCCGTGGTGTTTTTGGTGGCACTGATGCAAGTTGTCGACGATCCCAGTCGATAGACAACAATGGTACAATTGTTTTGGTGTTTTTTGTCATCATGCACCAAAAGAAGACTATTTTTGTGGACACAATAACGTGGAATTCAGGGCCATCGTGCCTCCCGAAAATTTACATTTTCCCTAGAAGTAGAAGTTAATCATGCAACTGGGAATGTAATATATGGGTGAAATAAAGGGAAATTATGCAATGCGATTGAAAATCTCAAGATGGTTTATATATATATATATATAGAGTACTGACAGCTGAAACAGTTACTAAATTTTCCACAAGGCACTTCTATTTTTGTGTGATTTTCTGAAATTATTGATCAATCGGCTACCAAAAACCCAGTGAAATCTATTTTCGATTGTACTTGGATCGTGGACCGAGTATTAATTCTGATTTATTAAGTTATAGTTAGGAGATTCTTTCTTCGATAACTTCAATTAAATCTGTTTATTTTTTTTTAACTGAAGTGTGTAAGCTGAACCTTTTTATTTATTTTTTCATAAAAAAAGCAACTCATATATATAAGCCATTGTAGCTGTTAAATCGGTTAGTAAGTGTGAACCCACAATATATGTTGCTTGAAATTATTCCTTCGGCTGAAAATGTTTTGCAGAAGAACCATGTGCGTGGATCTGCATGTGCTGATTTTGGAAAACATATTGAATTCTTTTGCTTTTTTTAAAAAAAGCATTGCCATTGCCCTTTTCGATCTCTTGGCTGACGACAAGGATAGGTCATGTATTTTCCATCAAAAGTCTATATATATAAATATGATGGGTGCAAGTGCTCAAGTTATGCAAGTAATCTCTACTTAATTGATGCATATATATATATAGTCTTCGCTTGATTTCAAGCAAGTTCAGTTGTCTATTTTCATCATTTGCTGCTAGTTTTACTTTTTGGGACCAACTAAAAAGCAAGAAACCCTCATTTTCAAGGAGACACTCTCGCAGAAAGTTTTGTATTCAAATTTCATTGTTAAGATAAGATAGAATGTTTTTTTTTTAATATATATATCACTATAGAAAACCAACATATATATCTAAAGCTATCAGCAACTTGTTAATTGTCAAATAATAGATTGAATTATATATTAATAAAATGCATTTCCTTTATATATTAATAAAAATTTAAAATTTGTCACACCATTATAGTTCATGAATATCCGGCTATTGGATATTTTATCCAATTTCAAAACAAAGTAATTACTAATTTCAACAACTCTGTAATCTCTTATCTACAGCAAAAGGAGCACATAAGAAAAATCCTATTCATAGTACTATTAATAATAGCCATCTCTAGATAAAACGGTGTAGTATTATAGTATAGAGTGTTTTTAAAAGTATTTTTTAATTAAAAATATGTTAAAATGATATTTCTTTACATTAACACATTAAAATTATTATAAAAAATTTAAATAATATAATCGATTGGATACTTTTTCTTGCTACATGCAAATTGAAAAACACATCTCAATCAATTGCAAAAACTGGCACTCGGTCCATCTCCATTACTAAATTTTCTGAATTGATGCCTAAAACAAAGTCAACACCGCATCAACAATGAGACATTGACCATTTAGCCATTGTTTGAAAAAATTACAATTTAACAACAACCAACTACTTGGCGGTGCCATCATTTTACCATAAATATTATTAAACATAAATTGTCGGAAAAGTTAAACTGGTGCCTCGGTGAATCAAAGCATGGTTTGAGTTAATTTTTATTTTGAACTGTTTTTACATTGATAAAGTCAAATAAAATTATTATTTTTTTGACCTGACAGGTTAATTCGTGTTCTAATTAACCTGACAAAACCCAATTTAAAATTTAAATATAGTAGGGTCACAACCAATAATTTTTTTTAAAAAATTAAAACGATGTCATTTTCAATTAAAATAATAGACTTCAGTTGAGTCAGTGAGTCATCGGTTGACTTAGAGTCCCATGAGTTGATCTGATGTGATTCATGAGTTGACTCAACAACCAAGTAACCCAAGCCCTAAGCTGGGTTTGGCAATTATGCATTGTATTCACTTTTTAATTAAGAAATATTGAGAGGAAAGCTCATTCTCTTGTTGTTGTTGTTGTTGATGATGATGTCACAACAGAAACGACAACCCCTCCTGCCTATTTTGTCATAATTTTCACTCCCATACTCACAAATTTGACCACCTTAATACTTAGTAGTGTCAACATCCCTATCTTGATTAATTTGTTTTCTTCTAAAGATTCATTACACCAAGTAAGCAAACTTACCTATTTTTTTATGTAACCTATTTATGTTTTAGATTATTTTATTAAAATATTTTTGTAGTATTTGTAGTTTGCTTGTACAGCTTTTCCCTCAAGAATTTTATTGTATGCATGTATGATTTGTATGTATGTATATATGTTAGGGTTTGTTTAGGATTTTGAAGAAATTTAATTTTTTTTCTAATTTGATGAAATTGAGTTTGATTTTATAACTTAAGTGTGTTATAATGGAAGAAATGATGGGTTATTTAATGGGTACCAATCATATTTTATCAATTTTATTGTTAAGTTAGAAATTTGGAGAAAATTTGTTTTTTTGGAATTGATAATATTTAAAAAGTAGTAAATTATATTGAATTAAGTTTTAATTGAATAATTGATAGATAATTAGTTGGAACAAACTTTTTATTGTTAATATAATTAGTTCATATTTTGACATAACATTGAATTTATATAGAAATTATAATTGGTTAATGGATTGTGAATTTATTTTTAATTAAAAAAAGTTGAAATTTAAATTGATAGTTATATTATTAATAAATATTTTCATCAATATACTATATAGGTTATATAAGTAATGGATTATCGTTTTTAGATATATCAATATCCACCCGAAGAATTGTATAGGCAAGATTATCTTTATTTAAAGAGGTTGAGGGTTTTATTAATTTAATATTTTCTAATCTAGAGAATATTAGTGGAGGAAAAACTATATGTCCATATGTGAAGTGTAAAAAATAAAAACATTTGCCATAAAGATGCAGTAATTATACATCTTCTAGAAAAAAAAGGTTTATAGATAAATACTTATGTTGGTTTGTACATAAAGAACTCTATTTTCCTTACGAGACTATGATAAAAAGGACGGTTGGCGCAACTTCTATTTCGAACATCATACATGAGTTTATGAATGATAATAGTAATCCTTATAGGATTATGGTGATGGATGCAATCATAATTAATCAAGGTTATTCATGTGAAGGTTCATGTAACATCTTTTTAGATAAAGAACCAACTATAGATGGAGATAGGTTTTTTAAACTTTTCAAATATTTTGATTACCATTATAAGATGAATGCATAACTTAAAATAAATTATTGGTCATTACATGAGTGTTTACCATCAAGTCAGATTATGAATCGAATAAGGTCGATTATGATAGCATTATCGAATGTGAGAAAAACATGTCACCTAAAGGGTATAAGCTAAAAGAGAAATTCTATACTGCAAAATCTATGATAAAATCTTTTGACTTAGGATACCAAAAAATTAATACATGTCCAAACTTTTGCATTTTGTACTACGGTGAATAATCAAATTTTACGAAGTGCCAAACCTGTTAACATGCTCTGTATAAACTCAATATTGGTAAAAAAAGGACTCTTACCGGTGATAAAAAATTAAGAACTTCTCAATCACTCTTAGGCTGTAAAGGTTATTTATGTCTACAAAGACTATTAAGCACATGACATGGCATCATGCACATAATAAGGTGGATGAAGCTATGGTGCACTCTTTCTGTAAAGCTGGTAAGGGTATGGTTGAATTAAATATGTTTTAAATAAATTATATGAAGGAAATGGCCAATAAAATGAGAATTTAATTAATTAGGATAAAGGAAATATGGTCAATATAGTGAAAAAGTAATACATTATAAACTGAGAGGAAAGACAAATAAAATTAAAAATTGGTTAGTACACAAATGCTAAACTAAATGAGGGACTAAACTAAAGTAAGAAAGGAGTGAAAAAAAATATGAATGAAATAACTAGAATGGTAAGCATGAAATAAAAGCTAAAAGAACAAGGGTTAATACATTAGAGAAAGATCATTCAAGACAAGGGACCAAAAGGACAAATGACCAATAAATAAATACAAGTCAGCCCCTCTCCCCAAATAGGAGGTCAAGAATTTGTAGAGGAGAAATACCTCTCTTTCTTCATCTTTTCTTAAAAAACATCACCTTAAACACCCTTGCATGCTCTTATTGAGCTTAGATAAAGAGAGAGAAAAGCATATTAAAATAAGAGTTATACTTGGGGGATAAGATAAAAAAGACACCATTTTGAAGAAGAAGAAGAAGAAGAAAGGAGAAAAAGTCATGAGGGAGAAGAAGATGTTGAAGCTATGAAATCAAGGAAGAAAGGGATTTTAAACATACATAAGACAAGTTAGAGCTATTTTGGTAAGTGTTGATGTAAAACCCTGAATTTCTATGTTTGGGTTCTTAAACAAACCTTAAAGGAATTAAGCCATGAAAGTAGAGTATAGATGAAATATACTTGAAAATGAAACAAATGAGAAACAATGATAAAGCAAATTGGATGGTTACGAAACCCTAATGTTTGGCCAAGAGGAAGAAATTTAGGGGAAAGATTTTCCTAGTTAATTTGTGTGTATACATGTTAATAATTGATGTTAAACATAATTGTTGTGATTTTTTTAAATGAATGTGTAGAGATTCCTTAGTTTGATTTTGATGTGATTATGCTTAAAAGGATGAGTAAAAATTTACAAAGAGCAAAATTATTTGTTGTATGTGTAAGCTTGATAACAAGTAAATTGGAGTAGGAATCACTTAAGAATATAAGAGAATTGGTAAAAAAAAGTATGAAGAAAATATGGGTGTTTATGAGGTCTAATGTTTCGGTCAAATAAGGAATTTTAAGGGAGAATGTTCAAATATATAGTTTTACATTTCATTTCCAGGTTAAGAAAATGTTTTATCTTGAAAGATGATGATTATAATCAAACTTGTGTAACTTGATGAAACAAAGGTGTTGGTTTCGGCTATAATGAGGGGGAGTTAGTAAGATTATTTCTCATAAGGGTATAATGTAAGTACATATATGTATCCTGGGCTCTTATTTATGAATATGAGTTTAGTCATAGAAAACTATCACTTGAAAAACATAAGTTTAAATTATAAAAGATCAATGGAATAATGCTTAGAGAGAAATTGGAAATGATATGAAGATGTAAATTTTATATGTAATTGGTTAAAATATGATGGAATGAATACTTAGGGGACACGACCTAGAAATTTTCCGATTAAAAAGATGGTGGGAAAGAAAACCTTACATGATGTAATTAATGCTAGACATGCATGTAGTTAGCAAAAAGTGAACATTAATTAGTACAACATGCACATTTAGATAATGGTGAGCATAAAAAAATGAATAAATAACACAATAAATAAAGAATCTTGATAGATATAATATCAATATGAATGCATGAGACATTTTCAAGAGAATACCTAAAAAGATAAGTGTGTGTTAGTTTCAACCAAATGAGTTAGGTATGAAGGAAAATTTTTTAAATGGGCACAAATTGGCACAAACAGATAGGAGACGTAAATGTATTTTTTTATGATTGATACAAACATGAATATGTCGTGAAAAACAGTTCTAAATGATGTGTTGACTAAAACCCTTCTTATGAATCAGAAGGGATATTAGGGACCAGATCATCAATTGGAGGAGGTCACGTCGTAGGAGGAGTAGGTAGGCTACTTTTCCTTACCTTCCTACTCTCTATTGACAAAATATCCTTTATTTGAATTGATGAAAAACAAAAAAAAGACATTGAGTTATGGTCATGATTTCCTAGGAAATTAATGGATGAATTGAATTGTATTGTTAGCCTTGAATGAGTAGTTTTGTTTGAATTGATGAATAGTTGAGAATTACATTGGTTAAACTGTTGCGATTTCCTAGAACCTTAATGAAAGAATTCCAATATGTTATGGTTGGATTCCAAGTGATTGAAATCCAATGAAATGTTGTTTCCTAAATGAAGGAAACCGAAATGGTTGCTTCCAAATGTATGGAATTCATTGTGATGTTATTTTTCAAAGGAAGGAAACCAATGTGTTACGGTTGGTTCCAAGTAAAGGGAACTCAACGATATGTTTTTTCCTAAATAAAGAAAACCAATGTGATCGATTGTAAGTGTATGGAACCTATTATGAAATTGTTTCCTAAAGGAAAAAAAACCAATGTGCAATAGTTGGTTCCAAGTGAATGACCCAATGAAATGTTTTTTCCTAAGAAAGGGAACCAATGTTGTTGGTTCCATATGTATAAAACCCATTGTAATGTTATTTTCTAATGAAAGGAAAACAATGTGTTGTGTTTGTTTTGAATGAATGGTACCCTTAGCTCTAAATTGTAAAACGATGTAGAATTTTGATACCTTAGCGTGCATAAGATGTAAGAGATTATTATAATTAGATTTAGAATTTATTAATCCTGTATATATAAATGCATCATATACATGTCCATATCATGTCATCGGACCAACCTAATTAGGAGTTCATTTCTTTTTAGCTATAAGATTTCTTCAAATATGTATTATATTTTGTATCAGGATGCTAGTAAATCAGATAAATCATCCTATTTTGACATCAAAGCCTTCTCAAATAATTTATTTGGATGATTATGTAGAAAATTATACATCAAACCTAACAACATTGTTGTACTCAAGTTCTTAGTAAAAGTATTCTCTAGCATATAATTATGAATATATTATATTAATTGCCATGATTATTGCATATCATAGATGGTATCATACAATGTGTTAGAAATGGTGGGAAATGTGAAATGTTATGATCTTGATCGTTATGAACAGGAATTTAGTTCACATTAATTGAATTGAGTTAATAGATCAACCTGAAAGGCATGATAAATATATGGTTGATAACTTGGTATTGGCCCAATTAAAGGAAACTAGCTCAGATACCAAAAAAAAATTTACTCATGATATACATTGGTTTATGGAAATAAATGGATATGGGTGTTATACTTCTGATGGTAAAGTATGGTAGAAGTGTAATAGGATGCATTCTTATTTTTTAATGGAACCATGAAATGTTCATATTAGGTTATGTACAAATAAATTCAATCCATTTAATTCTTTTGCTGCACTCTATTCTTGTTAGTTAATTATACTAACAATTTACAACTTTCCCTCGAGAATATGTATGAGGCTAGAATTCATGTTTTTATCTACGATCATACCTGGTCCTTATAATCCATGTAAGAATATAAATGTTTGTCTTCAACCGTTGATTGATGAGTTGAATCATTTATGGTCATTTGGAGCTTTAATGTATGATGTGTTAAAGAAACAAAATCTTCAAATAAAAATAGCTTTGGCATGGATTATAAATGATTTTATTAATATGAGATGGTTTTGGATTAGAGCACTGATGAAAAATTAAGTTTTTCATAATGTATGGAAAATAATAAGGCATTTACCTTGGTAAAGGTTTTTTTTATTGTCATTGAAAATTCTTGCCAAATTGTCATCAATACAAAAACAACAAAAAGAACTTCTTAAAAGGTAAAGTTATAGGGATGTTACACTATTGGTACTGTCGAGTGAAGAATTGTATGATTTAGTTTCGCAATATGAAAACATTAGATTTAGTTTTTATTTTGGTAAGCAATCGTTTCATGGTTTTGGTGTGACCTGAAATTAAGTAAAGCAAAATATTTTTTGGAAGCTTTCTTATTGGAAAACTAATGTCATTCACCATAATTTGGATGTTATGCATATCAAGAAGAATATGTTTGACAATAGTTTTAACACGGTTATGGACAATATGAAAATTAGAATGGATCTAGCTTTGTATTATGATTATTGTAATTTGGAGTTACTTAATAACAAGTTACGAGTAATAAAACTCAAAGCCATGTTCATATTAGACAAGGATGCACATTTTCTTGTCTATAAATGGCTTAAAAATCTACGATTTCCTAATAGATATGCTTTGAACATAGCTAGGTTGGTGAATTTAAGGATATTTAGATTGTATGAAATGAAGATCCACAACTTCCATGTGTTTATACAGACACTCATTCCAATTACTTATAGGAATTTCTTGTCAAAAAATATATGAAATGACTTACGGGGACTGGTCACTATTTTCGAGATATTTGTTATAACAAGTTGCATATCTAGCAGATGAAGCAACTTGAAATGAAAATCCTTGAAAAAATCTATATCTATAAACCAGATGAAGCAACTTGAAATGAACATCTTTGAAAAAATCTATAAACTTGAGATAATCTTCCTTCCCTCCTCTTTTGACTTAAAAGAGCATATGCCAATACATTTGGCTTATGTGGTAAAAGTTAAAGGTCATGTGCAGTATATATGGATATATCCATTCAAGAGGTTAGGGACTCCATACATGTTAAGTAATTGTTTGTTTTTTTTTTGTAAACATTTAGCTACTCAATCTTTATTTACTTCCATGCAAATACTTATTCAACCTTAAACAAAAGTTAAAAATAAAATACATGTTAAGGCCTCAATATACGAGCATATATTATTGAAGAGATTTCAACATTTATCTTGTATTATTTTGAGCCTCATTTAAGAACATGAATCAACTGTATTCCAAAACATGATGATGGTGGAGAATTGCCTTCAAATGAGATTTTATCTATATTTTCCCATTTCATGTGACCATTATCGAATAATGTAATGACATGAAGATATTTCACACACATCAAATTCAGACAACTATATAATTACATGTTATTCAACTGTAATAAATTAAGGCCTTTTATTTAGTAAGTTAATTTTACAATTATATAGTTTTAAATATTTTTATATTATATTCTTATAAAGAATCAATTCAATAACTTTTTTTTATAGGCAACATCATCAATTATTGTTATCCAAAAATTCAAATGCTACTGAAGCTCAAATTTTCCAAATACAAGATGAATAATTTACTATGTGGTTTAAAACTATTAAGAATAGATTTACTTATATTTTTTCTTTGACCGTTAATGAATTTTTACTTTAACCAGGTTTCTAAAATGAAAAACAATACTAGTATATTAAAACTCCTATTTTTAGATCCTGAAAGAAAGATCATCCTCAATGGATAAGTATGGTTGAGGATTGGTGGAGAAAGTTTAAGGTTAGAAGGTAAATAATCACTGCTTATAGTAATATATAGTTTTTAAAATTTAGAAAACTAATTAGTTTACAAAATTAATTAAAAGGAAAAATTCTAATGGGATACAAAAATAAAGGGGTGGCCAAGAGAGTGTGAGAAAATAGTGCAATTAGGTAAGATGTAATGTGTCAAATATAACACACACACACACACACACACACACACACTTTGTAATATTTCTTTCATTATCTTATTATTGTTCAATGATTTTCTTAACTAGGTTGCGCAATTTATGGTATGACACATATAAATATACAGACAACAAAACTAAATCCAATGACATTAAGTTATGGAAACATTATAGATTGAGTCACGTCATAAAGAGTAATTGAAAAGAAATTCAAGAATTTATGTTGTTAGATGGTTTTAGAAGGTTCTCACAATCTAGATTTCAAAACAGAAACAAAGAGACTCATAGTTTTATAAGCAAGCACACGGGTAGATCACTTTCTTTTATGAACCATGAAAATCATCTGGTAATACCTTGTTATATTTTTTTAGTATTTTTCTTCAAATATTAATTTAGTTTTTATTTGTGAGAATTTTTAATAAATGATTCATTTTGTAGGCAACATAGCTTGGGCGTGAATGTTCGATGGAGTTATATGTGAAAACTCATATAAGAAAGGAGAATGAGGTGAAAAGGGTGTATTAATTTGTCAACAGTAAAGTCGAAGCATTCATTATAAGTAATTTTTGAAAAGTTATAATAGGCTTGACTTTTTTTTTTTATTCTAAGATTTGACTTGTTTTTTTAGGAATCATAGAACACCAACATACATGTGAAACATGGAGAGGCACTTCATCCTTGTGGAATATGATCCTTAGTTATGGTTACAGGTTGGAGCTATTAGTGGATCCGATAAGAATCGAGTTTATAGTATGTTTATGACTACGACCCGAAATATGAGGCAAACTGTAGCTTTTTAACTATAGGCACCCCACAATCTCAATTTGGCTCAAGAAAGCTATCACTAGTCATTCAAGAGGTGGTCTGAGAACAAGTTGATGAACAATTATTTGTTCTAAAGGCTGATTTATAGGCGAAGTATGAAGAACAAAATAGATAGTAATGGGAGTAGATACAACCATACTTAACATATTATCCCGCACCCCACCCCCCCCCCCCCCAAGATCCCATATCCATCTTATTAGGAACTTTTTATTGTAAAGATATTAGTATTAAGTGTTAAATTAATATTATAAAATTTGTCTGACAAAAAGACATAATTCTTAATGAAAAACTAGACTATGATATTATTTAGTGCAAAAAGTTTGTCTGACAAAATTGCTAGCGGAAATAAAATTCTTAATGAAAAACTAGACTATGATATTATTCTATCAGGAATACCAACAATAATTAAAATGTAGATGAACATCAAGCATAAACACCGATGAAATATTCCATCCACATTTAACAATTTTCTAGTGGTGTAATTAAGATGGATGAACTTTTCAACAATTTAAAAAGCAATTAAATCAAGATACTTTCAATGAAAGTCTATGTTCTTTCACCTACCAAGTCTAGCTACAACAAGGAGATACTTAAACCTTGAAAATAAAAATTAATTTTTAAAAATATCAAAAGTGAAAAATAAATTTTATGGTGGTGTATTTAAGGTGGGATATTGAACTTTTCAACAAATAAAAGGCAATTAAATCAACATAGTTTCAATGAAAGTCTATATTCTTTCACCTACCATGTCTAGCTACAACAAGGATAGTAAACCTTGAAAATAAAAATTAATATTAAAATATCAAAAAGTGAAAAAGTGAAAAATAAATTTTCAAAAAATAAAAGAATAATTTAAATAGATTTAAAAACAGTATAGAAAATCCAGAAAATATTAAAACAATAAAAAATATAACAAAGGAAAAAATAAAAAGTAACTTGTAAAATCTAAAAAATGATACAACCAAATCCACTCATAATAAAATATATATCTGAAGTTCTGAAAGATACAACTTTATCAAGTATTTCAATTGTTTCATATGCTTCTTCTTTTTTATATAATTTTTATGTGTTTTTTCAATTTATCTGGGATGCTCCACTTTTCGATATTTTTATTTATATTTTCAATTTCTTTCTACTTTCTTATTTTTTCAAATTTTTTAAAAATATTTTCATCCTTTTATATCTTAAGATAAAATATGAATATATGAAGGCATATAGAGAGAAATAGTTTAAAATGATATATAAGAGGATATGATTATAAGAATAGATGAATTAATTAACCTAAAAAATCGAAATACCTGAACATAAAATATCAATTCTTTCATGAAATGGAATATCAAGCTTATAGAGAATTACATATTTACCATCACCTAATATGTTGAATCAACACTTCCATCTATTCAATGAATCATCTTTTGATTTACAAGGCCCACATGATTACTAGGCTATTAACTAATGAGTGGGTGACAACAAACATTTTTACTTTAGAAAAAAATGATTACAAATAAAAAGATAACTATTTATAAATGAAATAAAATATCAACTAGCTAGAATAAATAAAAAATTATCTTGCATAAATATAAAAAATTAGCAAAAACTTTTAATCAATTTTTTTTAATATTTAAAATAAAATAAAAATATTTGCAAGCTTAAATTGAAGATTTGAAAAAGGAATTTAGCATTAATAAATTTAAAAATAATTAATTCTTATATTTCTTTGAAATATTTTAATAATAATATGTTGTGATGAAGAGGTGGTATAATAATTGTAGTTGTCGTGGTAATAGTAATAGATGAGTTTAAAAATAATGATTATAACAAGAAGTAGATAATAATGATAAAACAGTGACAACATGATAATGGATAGATAAATATAGTGGTTATGACACAGAGAAGGTGTAAAATTTCATAAATTAAAAATTATCATTTAATAAATAAGTTAAGGCTAAAAATTGATTATAAAATATTTTATTTTAGCTAGTAAAATATCTTATTTGGAAAAAAAATAGAAAAATATATTTCTATAAAATATTTTATGCAAAATAAATGCCCCTTGGCATCCAAATGTGACGCAATAAATTAACTAAATTGGAATCAAAGACCATATTTGTGAAAAAATCAATACCATATATAGATACCTGATGTTTTCAATAGAGATTATGAATTATGAACAAGCGATGGTAATTACATAAAAAAATCTATTCCTTAGTATGCTATGCAGAAAGAAGTTACTATTTGAGAAATAATTTTAAAATATATTTTACATTCAGATTCAAAGTAATTCAGCGTATCCCTCATATGACACGTTTGATAGAAAGCCTTTTGAATTAGCCATGTTGACTCACAATTAATGCTTTTTCCATGCCCAGCAGCACAGAACCCACCGACCATGTTAATCTATGGTGGTCTACGTAGTTTACATCTAGCATTATTTGTAATTATTCTTTCATTTTAATATCTCTTTGTGTTTTATGGAAGACTGGAAGTGGTCAGAGAGAATTAAGAGTATAGCTGATCAAATTGTTAACAACTTTTAATCTCAAAAATAAGTCGTCGGCCACCCCATTATTGCCTATATACAGGCCTCCAAAATCCCTCTTAACTCCTCAAACTGCAATATCTCCTACATACATCATTCAAATTCCCATCTTTATCTCCTTCTTTCCCACTTGAAAACAAATGATGAAAAGTTTACAGAGTTGGCCTGAACCAGTGACTCGAGTCCAATCTTTAGCAGCAAGTGGTATACGGGCAATCCCAGAGCGTTATATTAAGTCACCATCCCAGAGACCATTACTAAACAACGACGCTCAGGAGGTCAATGTTCCTGTTATTGATTTCCAAAACTTATTCTCCAGTGACCGAGGCCTCTGCGAGGAAGCCCTCCGCTGCGTTCACAATGCCTGCCGTGAATGGGGGTTCTTTCAAGTAGTGAACCATGGTGTGAACCATGAACTCATGAAGAGGACTTGTGAGGTTTGGCATGAATTCTTTAACCTGCCATTAGAAGTGAAGCAGGAGTATGCTAACACTCCTGCAACGTACGAGGGGTATGGTAGCCGAGTGGGAGTGGAGAAGGGGGCAAGTCTTGATTGGAGTGATTATTTCTTCCTTCATTTTATGCCTCTTTCACTCATAAACAAAAACAAATGGCCTGCAATCCCAGCTTCTTGCAGGTATATATGCATGCATATATATATATATATTCTCTTATAGTTGGCTAATATTATTTAACAAAGTAAATACGTATTTTCTATCATCTTGATTGTAGGGAATTGGTAGCTGAGTATGGCAGTGAAGTGGTTAGACTTTGTGGAAAGTTGATGAAGGTATTCTCCATGAACCTTGGCCTGGAAGAGGACTCCCTCCTAAACGCTTTTGGTGGAGAAGAGAACGTTGGGGCATGCCTGAGGGCTAATTACTACCCCAAGTGTCCCCAGCCAGACCTTACACTAGGTCTCTCACCACACTCTGACCCTGGTGGAATGACCATTCTCCTGCCTTGTGAAAATGTGGCTGGCCTACAAGTCCGCAGGAAGGGCAGTTGGCTCACTGTTAAGCCGATCCCAAATGCCTTCATTATCAACATAGGGGATCAAATCCAGGTTTATGATCTTATTATCATTAATACTTGTTAAAAAAGTATTGGATAGTTACTTAACAGTAGTAATTAATAGCGAATTGTTGATCCATATATTTAATATCATTATAGGTACTCAGCAATGCCATCTATCAGAGTGTGGAGCACAGGGTAATTGTGAATTCTAATAAAGATAGGGTCTCTCTCGCCCTTTTCTATAACCCCAAGAGCGACCTGCTCCTTGAACCATGCAAGGAACTACTCACCAAGGACCGGCCAGCTCTCTACAAACCGATGACATATGATGAATACAGACTTACCATTAGAACAAAGGGTCCTTGTGGCAAGAAACAAGTAGAATCTTTAAAATCTCCAGGGCAATGTAATTAATGTTGGACGGCTGATGAGTTAGTCCCTGTCACAATGTCCAGTAAGGATACAATATTTATATATGACAATATTCACATATGATGGATTTCCTTTTCCAGATGTTTCAAGAGAAGCTGAAAAATGGAAGAGGGCATTGTTCAAATTGTTTAATAAAAATATTATTGAATATGCTTTGCAGTATATTGTTTTTTGTTGTTTACATTTACATGGGATTCATTTCTTTTTTTTTTTGGACGAGCATTTTTCCCTTACTCCCAACAATTCTAGTGATTGAGAAGCCAAGAACTAATTAAGAAATATGCGTATATACACATATAGTCTTGTTCTTTTGTGTGCGCGCGTGTGTATATATATATTGTCTTATTTGGGACAACTGTGCATTTCATATGTATAATTTTAATTATAAAAAATATAAAGGAAAAACGTTCTTTCGCTATAGAGGCAATTGTGGCGTCTCACGCGGACGGGTACATATTATCAAGTAGTCAAAAAAGATCACCTGAATTTTACAAAATTCGGGCATTGACTTGGCTTTGGACCGTGTGGGCCGACAAATAATACATACATACATATTACCTTACCTTACAATTCTAAAAAAAACATGGGTGCAACCACTTTCTTCGCCGTTTACATTAACAGTCAAGGAAAAAGTTTTTTTTCCCCTTTTATTTTAATTTTTTTAAAAAAAAAATATCAATTTTTTTCATAAATTATTTTGATTTACTTTCTATAAAATTATCACAATATCAAATAAATATTTCAATGTTTAGTTTGTATTTAATTTTACACGTTTTTATTATATAATTAAGTAAAAATAGTTTTAAAAAAACAAAGTTCTTAAACTAAGTGAAATTTATTACCTAGATCGTGGATTTGACGAGTTAAATCATAAAGTCCAAATCAATCCAATATATTATCTTCTCAATATTAAAAAAAATCATCTTGAATTATTATTTTTTAAATTCAAACCACACTTTTTATTGTTGTCCGAGTTGTCTTGAACATGTTAAGTTGAATAGGTTATGTTAAGGTAATTCTCATACAATCTAATTTTAAACTTAGATTAGATAAAAAGTTAGATCAAGAGATTTCAATGTTAATCTATTGAGCTAAGTTTATTAACAATATAGCAATCCTATAAACTAGTATATCCTAAATAATAGCATTTTTTTACGTTTAAAAAAAAATCCAACTTGTACATGTTGAAAACATTTCAAAATCTCGAAGCTCCGACTGCGTTTATGAAGTTAGAAAATGCATAACGTAAACTTGTTTGCCTCACTAAGCTCATGGATAAGCAGGAGGAATCATACTCTGACTTAATGCAATTAAAGTACTACATAGCCTTTCTTATGCTTTGAAGAGTTGCTCACACATTAATGGAGCACGTGTGTCAACATTATAGGAAGGTCCATGACACGTCCAGTTCTAGAAGTATTTTGATAATCTACCTTTTATGGTGATTAGCTCTTGAAATAAGAATCAATGGTTTTTTTATTCGTTTTCCATAGACGATGTCAATGTTGATGTCCCCAAAACTCCAAATAGCTTAGGGGCAACGCTTATATATTGGAGAATCAGTTAATCTTTTAGTTCTCACAATTTAATTCGTTCTTCATAGCCAATGTGGCCGGTACCTGTAAAATGTCCTTTTTGGTGAATTTAAGGACTCTTTAATGCTCAAGTAAGTATCGTTTTTAAAGAAAAAGCTATGATATTTTAGAGAGAGACTCTGAAAATAAATATGTAGTAGAGAATGAAGATTAAGAGCCTTTTGTTTGGAGGGTTCCTTGTGTATTTATAACTCAGGAGTCTCTTTATAGAGAGGGAGGGCTAAATAGCAAATTCTCCTTTATAAGTTTTAATGAAGAAAAAAATATCGTTGACTTTATGAGATGAAAAATCTTTGATTTTATAAGAGGAAAAGAAAAGAAATGCTTGGCAATGTCCAAGGATGTTGGGTCTAGTAACCTTGCCAGATTCATATATGTTTGAGCTCATCGCTTGGTTGAGCCCAAAAACACTTGGTTTAGTAGCTTTGTCAAATCATGTATATTTGAGCTCAGTGCTTAATTGTATTTAAGATTTGTTTGGATCTTTCACCTGACCCTTAATTTTTCTTAACGAGGATCCAGGTAAGAAATATATTTGAAAAATTTTTATCCATCAATGACGTTTTTCATCTTATTGCAATACTAAGAATCATGTCGTACATGGATAATAAGACAATTGCATAAATGATTACTATATATATATATATATATATATATGGCCTGCATAAGCAGAATTTGAAAGATAATCTCAAGCTATATCTAGATATATCACGTAATTGTGACAATTAAAGTTTTGCGTATTCGAAAGAACCAGCCAAAATTGTCTCTATCACAGCAATGAACGTTTGTTTCAAGTTATAAAATTCTGGAATGCATTCTCCAGTGATCTTACAGTTTTTCCATCGTTCTTGCTTTTTAAGTTTATATCTTTTTTCTAGATCTAAACGCTCATCTTTTCCATGATGTTAATTAAATTGATATATTAATTGTTCTTGGAAATATGATCCTCTAACATGCAAGAAAAAGAAGAAGGTGAGAGGAAAAACTGTCAGGTTTTATTTCATTTAAGTTTTCCAACAGAATATACATCGACAATTCCATCAGAAGACACTAACATGTCATATTTTTGACAGAATTGACAATAAAATTATTATTTTATTATTATTTTCTTTATTCCATCAGAATTTCTTTTTTGAAGTTATCGGCGGAACATATTTTGTTAATGAATTGAAAATATGAACTTATTAGTTAATGAATTTTTTTTATAAAACCCATTGGTGTTAATAATGTTTTATAGAATTAGAATTTTATTTTAAGCTGGTCAATAATGTTTTATACACACGATTTCTATCAAAGAAACATAAAATATTTATGCACCTCTACAATTGATTTAATACATGAGGTAATGTTTTACTTATTTACTTTCTTGTCATGCAAAGAAAATAAACTGCCAAAAATATTCAATGAAATAAATTGTCGAAATATTGTACATATTAAGAATTAGGGATCAAGAAAAGAATAGATTGGAAGTTTTGAAAGATATTTTATTTGAAAAGCAAGATGTGTTTTCCTGTTTTTATTTTTTATTGGTAAAAGAGAGGAAGAATGAATGCTAATGAATGGAAAGAAACATGGCATATTAAAAGCTTAATTATTTGAAAGAGTATTAACTTTAAATATTGATGGTATTATATTATTTTCAAATAATATGAAGTAATTGTAATCAAGGTTGTTAAAATCGTGAGTTAACTCGTAAAATTTTATGATTTTACGAGTTAACATGTATCTAACGTGCAAAATCGGACTAAAAACTCGAAACCAGTAAAATTGAACTTAACTCGAACAAAATCGGTAAAATCAGTAAACTCGATCTGATTTTACAAGTTTACTAAATTTGTGATATGAACCAAGTCAGGTTCAAATATGGCCTTAAAATGTATGCCGACTAGTTTTGCGAGATTAAGCATATCTTTCAAACTGTATATTTGATAAAGTTGAAATTTTATAGGGAAATATTAGATACATGAAAATATATTGTGGTAAATTTTCAGGTTAAATGGAGTTAGAAAATATAATATTTCATAGGGTCAAAGTTAGTACACTATTATTGTCAAATATGTCAAACAAGACCTTCGATACTGTTTGGGACATATTTAGAGCTACCGGTGGAATTTTGCTTCGATTAAAGTTGAGATAGAAACTAGACATCTGAAACTTTTCAACTATATATCGTAGGCCCAATAATTCATCCAAACGAGAAAGAATGACATGTTTGAAATCAGAAGAGAACGACATGTTTGAAATCAGGACTTAAATCTATTAAGAATATGCAAAAATTGGAGATTCAGACTACGTAGAGGAACTTTAACATGAAGACTTTTTTTATTATTCTATTTTATTTTTTATTTAATTTTAAATAATTATTTTTAATTTGAATTTTTTTCCAACACATTAGACATTGTTTAGAAATTTATTTCATTATTGAATTTATGTTAGTTAATTATTAATTTAAACTCATTAGCTTGCAACCTAAAAGAGGTCTATATATCAAGACTTATTGTGATTGAAACAATCAGGTTGTCACTAAGTTTATGTGTGCTTCCTACCTTTCAGTGATTTTCCTGTATTGAGAAATTTTATTATGAGATTTTTTATTTCTCCATGTCATTAATTTATTTATTCATACTATTTATCTCTCTTAGTTTATTTAGATCACTCATTGATTATAATATTGTTGGCTCATTTTATCATATTTTAATATAATTTAATTTCTTAGCTAGAATTATCAATATATAATTAGTTAATAAAATTTACTTGTGATTTTATGATTTTACGATCTGAGTTTATATTATATTTTTTATATCATGTTAAAAATGTATTTTTAACAACCCTGTAATGTTATATTTTTATAACCATAAAAAAATATTTTTATAGTTTCAAATTAAAGGTTTGGAAAATTGTTGTCGAAGGTTAGCAACACAGTTACGTTACAAGGAAACTTTTTTCAAAAGACAACTTGGTGATAGTTTAAATTCTCAGCGCAGCACAAAATTATAGTGCGAATCAAATCAAAGCGATCTGTGTAGTGTGCGCCCATTTCGGACAACTACAACATTTGTCGTATAAGACTGTCGATCCCCTAGTCCTTACCACAACCTCATTGTATTGTTGAGTCAACATGACAAAATTTGAAAGTGGCATATGATCATAACTTTGTTAAATCAAACCACATGTGGTCGACCACTGACCAAAAAAAACAAGATACCATTATTTTTGTGTTTTTTTTTTATGACCATAGGCTACGGCAGATAATACAGAATTGACCGGATAATAAATTATTGATTGAATGATTAAATGAAAAAAAAAAAAAAAACTGCTTTGATGATTAATCGGAGTCAATTAGATTGATTGGATTAATTTAGAATCTCATACAGCATATAGCTATGCGAATAAAAACTGCTTTGGAAGTTGCAGAACACTTTCACCTCAATCCATCTATTGGTAAACTCCCTGGAGTCTGTAACATTTCGCTCATCTACTCAGAGAAGGGAATGAGGCTGATGATCATGATCTTGCTGAACAAAGTCTTGATAGGAATAATGAGTTTTTGGCTTGGATGTTATTTCTGTACCTCTACTGTTGTATTGCTATAGCTAGCCCCTGCCTTCTTGGCTGACTTAATTTCCAAACTAATCTACATAGATTTTCATAGGGTTATTGGTCCCAAACGAGAATATGCCTTTTCCCTTTTGAGTGGAGGTGATATACAATAGGGAACATGGGTGCGCAGATGTGAACCCACGATGATGCCTCCATTCTTTCCACTGGAACAAATGTTTTTCAGAAGAAGAATGTGTACTTACATGTGTTCTTCTGGAAAGCATATTGGACTCATAAGGTGGTTTCAAAAGCATTTCACTGTTGTCTTCAAGGAAAAAAAAAACATTGCTCTGTGTCTGTGTTATCTTTGCTGAAAAGGAATGGTCATACTTCCCATCAAAAGTCTATGTTGAGTGCTTGTGCCCAAGTTTTACAAGTAATCTCAGCATAATTGCTTCACCATTCGCGTTTAAATATTCTCTACTTCAATTATATATTTTCATCACTTTTTAGATTTTTGCTCTTGACCGACTAAAAAGCTAGCAACCCCTAGTTTTCAACTAGACATTTTCATCGTTTTGAATTTAAATTCCTCTATTGAGAGTTTAGATTACTGAAATAAAAGAAGAACTGGTTGCATGGGCTCTAACTAATTTATAATAAGATAAGAGATATGTGTTTTTTCTATGGATATGTATTTCATCATAAGAAAAACCTAGCTACAAGCTTGGAAAAAACCAGCAGGAGCTTATTTCTGTTAAAGGCTTTAACAATGATTTATGTTCTATTTAGAAGTAGATGAATGTTTTATTTTTTGTTCGGAAATGTGTTAAAATAATATTTTTTTATTTTTAAAATTTATTTTTAATATCACCATATTAAAATGATATAAAAATATTAAAAATATTAATCTTAAAATAATTCAAAAATTTTTAGATTCTCAATTCAAAATATTGATGTCAAACAATTTATTAAAGCTAAGAGATCAATGAACAAATAAGGTGGAAAAGAGCACTGAGGGTGTTGGCCTTGCGGTGGGAGGGGCTTGTCTTCTCCTGCTGCTCCTGGGTTCGAGTCCTCATGTGCACGCTTATCACCCCCGCGGTGCCTTACATGCCCACTGGGTTTGCAGGATATTCAGTGGGCCGTGGGATTAGTCGTGATGTGCGGAAGCTGACTCGGATACCCACGTAAATCAAAAAAAAAATAAGGTGGAAAAGAGTAATGCTAAACGTGCTTTTAAGAAACACGTTGATAGCCATTTGTATTTCAAAATTAAAAGGAAAATAAATAAAGTATTTCAAAATTAAAAGGAAAATAAATAAATAAATTACTTTTAGCAACGTATAATTTAATTATTTTTTCACTTTATAATTAAATTTTTAAATATTATACATTAAACCTGAAATTTAAAGATGTGCAATAATGTACATCCTTAAAAATTGGTGTCAGAAAAAATTAAATAAATAATATGTATTTATTTAAAAAGCTACCATTCTATTTGAAATAATAATTAAAGAGTTATAAGACCTAAAAATAACAAAAATATCACTAGAAAACTTTATTAAAAAAATGTAGGTAGAAAAAGAAAAAAAAAAAGCAATTAGAATATATCTTTTTAAAAATTTATTTTAAATTTAGAAAACAGACTTCAGGGAGTTTACTATGCTTATCACATCTATAAATTTATTTTAAAATATATTTTAAAATTAGAAGCTACTGTGAACCACCATCTCCACCGCATCTATAAATTTATTTTTGAAATTAGCCGACATCTAGCAACAATATATCCTTATTATTTCCATTTTATTTGACACTTTTATAAAATAGTATACCTGCGCACGACCACCAACCACCGACAGTCAGTTAACAGGACCGTTTGGACCTATCAAATAGACATTCATGCCATCAGATCTGCCAAAACTTTGAACTATCTCGATCCATGTTGAAACTAAATTTGGCTGTGAGGTCTCTCCACTTGTAGAAGAAGGGCACATTTTTATTCTTCTTTACATAAAATGGCAGAAAAAATAATAGAGAAACAAAAGCCCAAAGAGTGGACGTGTAAATTCTTTAGAAGGGAGGAGGTGTAGAATTGAGAAAAAAGCCAATAAAAACTAGTATTTAATATACTTGATTTAGTCTCGAGCCATGAATTTGTGTTTGGGTTTTTCTTTTAAATTTGGGTTTAACAGAGAGAGAGAGAGAGAGCATGAGAGGGGAGAGAAGGTTGCTATGAAAGGAGAGTCCATGAATTGTGTTATAATGATTAATATGTACGAAGATATTATTATATTTTTAAAGATTTGGTTCTACAAAATAAAATATTAAAAAACTTGGTTATAAAATAAATAAAAAAGAAAAACCATATAGCATATATACTCAACATATATAATTTATTTAAAAAAAGAATTTTGCATCGTGACAAATTTGCAAATAATAACTATCAACATCTTAATATCCATAATGATAATCACAATAGACAAAAAGAAGATGGATTTTTCAGGAAGAATGGGTAGTCTCTATCAATAGCAAAAGTTAGTGATGAGCCCATGTCATCGATGTGGTCCATTATTGACAATTCATGCCTCCCAAAAGTCATCTCCACATGAAAAATGAGAACTTCATCAAATTATGTCGGGAGGCTCACTTGTTATTATTATTATTATTTATTAAAATAGATATTTAGATCAGTTTGCGTTCATCTTAACTAATCTCATGAATCCTAAAGTTAGTGATCATGTAAACCTCTAGTGGTCCAGAGATTTATGAAACTCGAACTAATTATCTCTAAAAAATAAATTTAAGATCTTGAGTCACTTGTTATTATTATTAACAAATAAGGTGGAAATGAATGGATCATATATATATATATATATATATTCCTTCAATATCGATGGCTCAAAGTTGATGCATTTCAATCCAGAAGCTCTGAAGGCCGTCGATATTGTGGTACTGGCATTGTAAATTTGTATGGGACGAATCCGAAGGGGTGGCCCTGGCCTCGGCCTCCAAGATTAAAAACGATGTCACCCTTCCCCTTGTCTTTAGATAACTCTAATTTAATCCTTACAAAATGAAAAATTTAATCATTTTCTGCTGTGAAAAACATATTTCTTGAATCCTTCGAAAGATAGAAAATTGGCTCCCTCTGCTTTCAAATAAATGTCACACTTAGCCCTCTTCTCCTAAAAATCAGTTAGTTCGATACTTAAAACAAAACTTACTTATTTCTTATCCTAAATTAAAAGGATATGTCTTGGGGTATATAAATATATTTTTTCTACTTGAAAAATATCCCCCATGACAAACTTGATAAACAAATATTGGTGCAAATATTATATATAAAGCTGAAAGAGATAAGTCTTTCCGTGTGCATTTTAAAAAGTGAAACTACTCATTTACCCTTCGCGATCAATTTCATTAAGCTAGGTTCTAGGGGTAGGAAAATCTTTTTCATGAGGCACATTGATTATTACGAGAAAGTCCGGATTAAATAGTATTTTTACATCTTCATTTCTTGACGTGATTACTTAATTACCCTTGAAAGATTAAAAAAAAAACCTTCAGTTAATGGGTTTTTTAGTCTTTGACTTATTTTTTACACAATTAAGTTACTTCATTGCTTTTGCAAATTAAAAAATATTGCATTTGACTGAGAGCTTTTTTTGTCTTTTATATTTGGTTTTTTGGTAGTTATTGAGTGTTATTGAGGGGCAATAAAGTAATTTGGTAAATTAAAAAATTAAAAAAAATTGAAAATGATGAACAATAATCGCCATCGTTGGATTGTACATGCGGTGTCGTTTGATGGCCAAAACCTATCATCTAGGGTAGTGACCAAAGCGTTTCGACATCCTCTCCATTTAAAAACACCACGTGTTGCATAATTGTGATTGGTATGACGCGTGTAGATGTTGTTCTTCCTCTTTCCTACTCAATTTTTGACTTGACCTTCTGAAAAATCAAATCAACCCCTCAGGTTTTATCCTTAAGATTTGGTCCCTATTCTCTTGAATAATTTTTTTTATTTGGAATAATTAATGAAATGAAAGATTTTTTTACAATTTAATCCTTGAGTTTTTCTCCTATCAAATATAATATGTTTTTGTTATTATTGCTATTTTTTACCTTGCAAGATTTTTCTATTTGTCTTTTTAAAATAACAAAGGTTGTCTCAAGGGGTTTTTTTCGATCTTTGTTATATTTAGCATTTTTAAAATGAATTTTATTTTTAATTAAATTAAATTTATTGATTTTATTCCCCGCATTTAATCGGGTGATTGCTGAGTTTTTCTGTTGAGTCCAACTCTACAATTTAATAGGTTACGGGTTTATAAGGTTTATCCATGCATGTTTAGTTTTTTTCTCTTTTTTAAGCTTTTTTTTCTTAGTTTCATTAATCAATATTTTGTTAATTTTGTTAATTCATTTTCTATGATATTTTTCTGTTGTTTAGAAGGTGATAGGGATTAACTCGGATTTTTATTTTCAGCCTTTCTAAAATCTAGTTTTTTTAAAAGAATTTTATTTTATAATTAAAATAAATTAATTATGTCGGTACAAGCATAAGATACTCGCTTCATAATACTGTTTTGTTTTATTTACTTTTTGAACTAATGTTTTTACATACGTTTGACCTTTTTCATTTATCAAAGTTATTAGATTTATTTTTTTCATTTTAAACGTTCCTATCACATTATCATCTTTATTATATTTTTTTTATATTGATAAAGACTTAACCCAATTCAAAGCGTATAGCATGCCATATAAATATATTAATTGAAGAGCGAGTTTAGGCACGTTGGGACAAAGAGTTGTGTCAATTGTCATGAAAGAAACAAATAAGTAGGGTTTTTTTTTCTAATTTCTTGGGCGAATTCCTATGATAGACAACTAGAACAAAGTTTAAGCTGTGCCTAACAAGACCGTTAGCTCATGAAGACAAAAAACTCTGGTTTAGGTCAGTATCTCGGCCACTTTCCGAACAAATTAATTGCTCGTTTTTCCACTTGTTAATTATCCCATTGGAGCCACCAAAAGTAGAATTTCGGCATTGTACTTCCGCAATAGATGTGGGCAAGTCAGAGATCGAAGGGATCAGCGGTAGCTAATGTCGACGATTTTTAATTTCCATTAAGAAAGAGACAGCTTGTTTTTTTAAATTATTTTTGAAGATTTTTTATTTTTTTATTATTTTTTTTTTAAAAACAACTATTATTATAATAATAAATAATCTAGTACAAGAATAGGAGTACTGATGCACGCGATCAGTGGGGGACGCACTACAATATTTGTAAGGCTATAACCTAGCTAGGGGGGGCTAGGAAGACCAATACCGATCCACGTGTTAGTATCTTAAAGATTATTCTGGTCACTCAGATTTAGGTCCGTCTTGTAGAAATCTTAGAGGCTACGGTATAAGGAAACAAAAACGTGATTAAAATGCAAGGAATAGGAAAGCATTAATTTTAGGACAGTCGGTGTGGAAACAACAAAAAAATAATATCGTATTTCTGTGGTTTCCTTCTCTAATTCAAACCTTTGGTACAGTACTTATCCTTCGAGATATATATATATATATATATATATATATATATATATATATATATATATATATATATATATATCAAACTTCATGTTTGATTTGATCACTCAACAAAATCGTGCTACATACATGCATTGATTTTTTCTTTTCTTTTCTTTTCTTTCTTATCATGTGAGAAATTTTAAAAACTTCAAATTATACTAATACCTTTCCACAACTACTAGATGAATTGATAAGATGACTAGACCAGCCACTAGTTAGTGAGTCGATAGGGCGACTAGACTTGGACACCACTTAATGAGATAACTGGGTGATTGGACTTGTCCGTCCCATGCTCTATTATCAAAACAAGTTTTTTATCATAATGAAGGACCATTTGATGTTTAAGTTAGTAAATTTAATATAAAAAAATAATATACACAAAAGAAAAGGAGAGCAAAGAATATAGCAGAGTGTATGATTGTTATTGTATGAACTAGTGTTCTATGTGATGTTCCTGAATAGACTTGTTTATTTACCTTGTAACCCAAGGTATTTATACAATATGGTCACATGGGCTTACCATGTGGAGTCGTGATGGATAACAATTACTTTTCCTTTTAGGTAGTAATAAAAAAAGTTGTTTGTTATTGTATCTCGTTGTGCTATTGGTGGGAAAGGTCGGCGCTCATAAATGATTGGTGAGAAATGTTAGTTCCATCTAAGAAGACAGATTAGCAGGAGATAAACATTAATAAGAAAGTTAGGTGCTCTCTAAGAAGACAATGTGGCAGGAGATAGCAATTAGAGAGAAAGGTAGGTGTCGTACTAACAATTCATGAATAAGCATAGGAGAATGTAGCGTCGTAATGACTTTTTTAAAGGTTGTAACTCATGGTATGTGTTAGTCGTTAGGCGTCTGAGAATTTTCACAGGAGGACTGGATCTCAAAATGGTTAGGACAAGACCTACTTTTGGAGTAAGTGCTTGTACTGAAGAGTAGTCTCTTGGCTGGAGAGTAGTCTCTTGGACTATAGAGCAATTTGTTGGGTAGGAGAGCAATCCCTTTGGTGGGAGAGCAGCCCGGTTGGGTTGACCTAGCCAAACTAGAAAGCAATCCAGTTAGGTTGGCCTAACTTGACTAGTCTATAGTTTTTTTTGGTTTTTTTTTTGTATCATCATCCCCTTCCATTCTTTGAAATTGTATGAAATTTCAAAAAATCATGAATATTTTTTCATCAAGTTATAAAGCACTTAAGAGTGTAGAGAATCTATTGTGCTTTTATGGTTTTAGAAAAGAGCAATCGAGATGGGGAATACTTTCACATAAAGTGGAGAATACTTTGTGATTATGGCTCAACATTATATATGGAGACGTTATATAGATATTTTGCTGGAGATATAAAGATTTAGTCAAAGACATGGAGATTTCATTTGAGCTATGGAGATTTTGTTATAGAAATATGGAGATCGTTTTGGAGATATAGAGAATTCATTTGGACACATGGAAAAACATTATTTCTTTTTATTGAAAAGTTCAAAAGATTTTCTTGTTCAAATAGAGGTACAAATTCTAGAGATTATCTTATCTCATACAGTGCGTCGTGGGATGTGTTAATCTCTTTTTTTTTCTGTATAGGTTGCATTTCTTTCATTACAAAACTATTAAAGGTGATCGTTGGCAATCAATCTTTCTATCTCTATTTTTAGAGCTTAAAAGTCCTTAGTATCGTGCTCATTATTATAATGAAAGAAACAAAATTTGTTGGGGCTCCTTGTGTTCATGCTACTCTTGAAGAAGGTAGATATTTAATAAATATTTTCCCTTGATGACATCTAATACTTAGTACACGTAGTGGTCTAATGTGTGTTTATGAGCTTAGGAAACATTAGTTAATCGCAAATAGATTTCCTTGTTTTCTTTTTTGATATCTTATGGCTAGTAGGAGACTGATGGCACTAAAAAGATTATGTTCTCTATTGCTAGAATTGAGAGTGTTCTTTTCTGGTCATGTTCGCTTCTTCTTCTCAAATATGATTTTTGAATATATGTTTTAGCCAAGGAAAAATTAATCATCAAAAGTGTACAGTCATTCCCATAAAGAATAGTTATAGGCTTCATTATTCAGGACTTTGGTGGCAGTGAGTTTTAATAGACTTTTCACATTGATAATTTCCTCATTAAACCTTTGAAGATATGCTTAAATTCTATCATTTTCTCGTTGTATGATGGCAAAGAGCTTAATTATACTTTTTTTAGTCGGTATGCTAGTGATGAAAAGAGAGATGGTTTTGGCATAAAGATCACCAAAGTCAATAATGGATCCAAACTTAAGGATGCGATACAATACCCAAACAGATCCATAGAATGTTGTTGGAAGGATTTTTTTATTTTTTTTACAAAGCGTTATTGTCTTGTATTGCAAGCTCCAAAGCACTTTGTATGTTCTATAAGTGCTCTCTTGATTTTATAAAACCATCATAGTTGTCTAAGTCGGTATTTGTATATAACAATCCTTGGAGAGACGAATGTGTAGTATTTGATGACAAACTAAAGAATCTTTCATTTGATGGTGTTTATTTTCAAAAGCATGTACAATTATTGATCTTGTCTCGTATTGGGGTGTTTTTCTATAATGAGTATGCAAGCGAAAGTTGGATGGAGATCGATGACAATATCCATTCTTATGGATAGAACTTAATGAAGTCGTATTTTTTATATTAGAGTTCATGTCTAGAATGTCTAGTTTTAGAATACTCTTCATAATAGGAATGGATCCTTAATAGAGTTGGAGTATGAGTGTTCTCGTGCTTACTTATATGCATGTCATTCTACCTTTCCTTTAGGGAATTAGTTAACTCTTATATGCACTCACTTGTTAAGAAAGTTAAAAAGTGTGAAGCTGTTATTATATATATAACAACATCATTTAGCACTTCCACCAACATTATTTAGTAAAGTTTGTGATGGAAATAATATATAATAAAGAGAAGGAGAGCGAAAAGCATGTTTTTGTATAAACTTGTGTTTTGTGTGATGTTTTTAAATTAACTTGTTTGTTTTTCTTGTGAATCGAGATATTGATATGCTTCAATAACGTGAGCTTACCTCGTGGTGTAATGATGGAGAACAATTACAATGTTAGTTGTTATGCCTCGTTCTATTGGTGGGAATTGTTGGCACTTGCGGGTGATTGAAGATAAAGGTTGGTGTCCTCTGAAGAGTTAAGTTAGTGGGAGATAGTCATTTGTGATAAAGCTATGCTCTCTCTAAAAAGATAGGTTGATGAGAGATAATTATTGATGAAAAAGATAGATAGTGTATTGATGATTTATGGGTAAACATAAAAGAATACGGTGACATATTGATTTTCTTAAAAGTTGTAACTCATGATGTGTACCGGTCGATGAAATTTTAAAAATTTAAATTAGAGGACTCAGTCCCAAGAGAAAAACCTAGTTTTGCAACGAGTGCTTGCACCGGAGAACAATCCCTTAAGCTGGAGTGTAGACCAGTTAGTTGGCCTAACTAGATTGTGCATCGGTTCAAATAAGGGCTAAATCAAGCTGGAGAGGAATTTATTTGGGCTGTACATGTACACTGGTCTATAGTTTTGTATTTAATTTTATATCATCATAATCATCATGAAATTGCATGTTGATAATTATTTATTTTTTCAACTACCCAGGACATCGATTTTTAACCCTGTGCCTTGAAATAAAAGTAAGAACACCAGATGTGTTTAACATGTCATGTCATATTGGGCATGGGAAGCGCGGTGTGTCAATACTCATGACTCACGAGAACCATTTTAATATAATACAAGCAGCAAAGTGGGCTTGCTAAAACAGTTTCTTTCATTCCAAAGGTCTATTTTATTCTCTTGAATATTTCACTTTCTTTCCTTTTGCACATGGTAATTAATTTTAAAATATGGTTTAACTAACTCTTACTATACATTTTTTTCAAATCTTCTTTTTGAATTTGAAACTTAGTCGTGCTTTTGCCCTCTCGTCCTTTTTTTTTTGGTAATATGCCATGGGAATTGAGACCCCTAATGGTTGTGCTCTGGGCTGGCTAGTGTTTGGACTGATTTGGTTATAAGATGAACATAGGATACCGTGACCGTATCGTTCGTTTCTTCTCTCAAATCATTCAGAACATAGTATGCACCCATCAAGTTGAGAATGAAGCACACGGACGAAGTTACATCTTCAAATATAGCTACTGCAAATTTTTACTTGCATGTAAATAATTCTAGTAACATCAAACAACAACTCAATACTAACTGGCAATTGCTGGCTAGCCATGCTCCAATGTATAACTTTGGAGAACAAAATTTAATAAAAATATATGCACCCATCTAAAAGCTTATTCCTACTCGTAGCATTACATGTAGTTTTCGCAGATAACTTCACTAATTACTCGTGTTTTTTGAGCAAAAGAAAGGGTGTCAAAAGTTGGGAGCCCCAGAACACAACGCATTTCCTTCTAGAATATACTACAGCCCTACAGAGTTCACCCCACCAATGTTCGCGTTGTCTACAAGAAACAATTACCGAAGGTTAAAAGTGGTGCGAAGAAAACGGAAAGAATCATACATCCTGTACCGTGGTACCAGTCATCATTTTTACACAACTAACATTTTGAAGACAGATAAGATGCCCTCAGCCTCCATGATCCTTGTAAAGCCCACAAGCAAAAGGGCCCCACATAAAAGAAGGCAAATCTAAGATGTATGGTGATGACCCACTACTTTCTTTGCAAGGATAAATTAAACATAGGCCCTGTGGATATGTTTACTCACTCCCCAGGTTTAGTGAACCATCCTTCATGAGCTTCATGCTTAGACTGTTGAATCTCCCTCTAGAGTAATGACGGGAAGCTTTCCTCCAATCTGTTCCAGTTTTCATCATGGCAAAGAATTCGTCATAGCTGATTCTTCCATCCTGCATTCATAGGACATTGATGTCAGACTGAAATCTCCCGAGCCAAGATTAGCATATAATGTTAAATTTAGTATTGCCAATTCACCTTGTCAGTGTCTACTTCTTGGAAGATGTCATTTGCCACATCTGTACAATCATCCGCTCCATCCTCCATCAGGGCATCCCGGAGCTCATCTGGCTCAATGTAACCATCACCATCCTTGTCGAAGTAGGAGAATGCCTTGCGAAGATGCTCATCATTGTCCATCCTTTGGAGAGGAAGAGAAACAGCGACAAACTCCCCATAGTCTAGTTTACCCTTCCCATTAGCATCTACCTGTTGGCAAACAAGTAATCCATTCAGAACCAACTGGATATAATATATTCCTCAACATTATGTTTGCTTAACAAAAGGAATGAGGATGGACGAGTAAGAAAGAATAGGCTAGAGACAAGCAATGCTCAACGCATTTTTAGGTAGATCCATATCGAGTAAAGAATACATGAATCCAATCCTCACATTGATTCCAACATAATTCAACTCATCCAAATTCGAAGGATAGGGAGAAAAACAAGAATTAGATGAGTATTGTTCTATGGTACCTGTCATCTAAATTTTTTTTATCTTGTCCACCAAACTAAGAACCGAGAAAGAGAAACTGCTTTCATCCTTTCTCCTCATCATCTACCCAATTGTTACACTATTTTCTATCCTCCCAACCATTTTCAATGTTACTTTGTTCTAACAATTGCCTAAATGATAAAGATTGAACACTTTCAAGAAGGAACAAGCAAATTCATGCATGTACTTGCAGCATGTGAAAACTCCTGAATTCTTCCATCAAACCACATGTAAACTCAAATTCTTCATCAAACAGGTAGACTTCAATTTCAACCTTCACTTTTAAAATGTGGTTATAAAAACTCAGAAGCTTTCCCATCTGTTTTGATGTCTCCCTTGTTAGTTCTTTCTCATATTTGACTAACAGAAAGCATGAGATGGTGGCTTGTTAATTTTCTTGTCTTCTTTTTCTTCACATGGAATTCATCAACTTTCCAAATGAAATGCTAAAAAGCAAAAATGAGAAAAAGAAAGAAAGAAGGGAATCCATAAACTGCCTTCCCAACCCCTCCAGAACATATATATACCTACTTGTAAAGGTAATTGATAGTCCACCTTTATCACCGGCAAAACCCCATCAGAAGTCTGAAATCAAGATAGAACAAGGCTCCAGTCACTCACCAATCTCTCAACTCCTATAGATCCAATCCAGCCCAAGAATCTCTTCAAACCCATTCCCCACAGCATGGTCTGATGAAAAGATAAATAAGAAACTGAAGCCAGCTACCATAACTGACTTTGAGATAGTACATCACACAGGGAAAGGGATGATGGAGATGGAGATGGTGTTAAGAAAAACCAAGGGAGTGGAGAAGAAAGGAGTTCAAATGCAGAATTATTGAGAGGATGTAAACATAGGTTGAGATCAAATATTCAGTGTAATGAAACCGTGGAAGAGAGCATGTTAGTGGAATCAAAGGATAAAGGATGGCTGCATCTAATTCTAGCTTGATAAGACTCAGATGTTGCGCGTACACACAGTTTAAAGAGAGGGATAACAGCAAAGAATTCAGATTTTTCCCTAGCTTTTCTCGGATAAATTTTCAAAGATTGGCTTGTTTTATGGAGAAAAAAGGAAAGGAAATTAGTATAATTTCCATGGGCACTTATAGCAGAGGATTGAAAAAGGTCACGCATCAAAAAAAATGAGAGAATAAGAGGTTAAGTTTTAGAGCGAGGTGGATATGAAATCTGCTCTAAACTGTGGGCTATCCCTGTAGTTAAGCCAGCTATTTTCTAGCAGCAATGAAATGTTCAAACACCATAATTTTTACACCCTTAATTTCCAAGAGTGAGCATTCTATTCAGAAGCTTAAAGTCAATCTCTTATACAAATGTAATTTTGGTCTAGTAGCCACCAGCTTCCCTTGTTTTTTTTCCTTTTTGGGAGCCCCCAACCTTCATGCTAGAACCTAAACCTTCATCTTCCAAATCAATCTGGAATCCAGTTTATAAATTTAAACAACATTTTGTCCATGTTATCACTGTAGAAATATAATCTATAATCCTACTTTCAGATTTCCTCAAAGATGCAAATTATTTGTTTCAGGAAAGACAACTGGAAAGTGCAGGGATAGACCACCTAAACAAAAGATTAGAACTAAAATTACTTCCGGGACAACTGATTATGCTAAAGTGTGGCAAATTAAGTAACTTGTCAGATAACTAGGCTTGATGTATTCTCATGATGTGTAAATGCCAAAGCCTCGTACCTACACTTGCATAATACTTTCTCCAATGTCGAAGGTGCATCCCTCACTTAATACGAAAATCATTGCGGATAAGAGAAAAGAGAACTCTGAGATGTATCCATTGCAATCACGCTACCAGTACTGTTGTTGAAGGGGAAAACATATAGCAGGTATACTATAGATACTGTTTGATTATTTTAGCCAAGTACAGATACTGTTTGATGAAACTTGAAACTGAGATGCATAAAGTGTACTCACAGCTTCAATAAGCATTTGAACTTCAGACTCCCCAAGCTGGGAACCAAAACTTCGAAGTCCAGTTTTCAATTCTTCAATTGAAACAATACCGTCATTATCGGTGTCCATCTTCTTGAACATTTCTTTGATATCTTCAACTTCTTCAATGGATAAGAAATCAGCAATAACCTAGTTAAAAGTACCAAACTATTTATTTCTGGATGGGAAAAAATAATATCAGATGAACAATAAGAAAATTATAGAGGAATAAAAATCTAACCCTGAGAGCTTTTCTTTTGAATCTGTTCATCATTGAAAACTGCTTAAGTCTTGACTTGACAACATCTCCAAGAGGAACATTTGGAGCTTTCTTAGCATTTAGGAGCCAAGGATGCTCTATAAGTAGAAACATAAACATTAGGTGAAAGATAATAAATATTAATCATGCTTGTTCAAATGTGACAAGTATTGAAATCATGATACATGAAGAATGCCATTAGATAAACTGGATAATCATAGCTTTTTCCTGGACAGAATGAACAGCTTGCTGAAGAAAATATTAACTAGGGAGATGCTAAAACTTTTAGGCTTAAAAGCAGCAATAAAGTACCATGTATACAGCAAGAGAGATAATGATGAAGTTATCAAGCAAGATTTTTTTTAGGCTGGTAAGCTAGATGAAACTGTAGCATTCCCAGTTATATCTTGCATATTGTAGTAGTTCTTCAAACTATGATGCATTATCACATCTGTAAAGCAACATAGCACTTGTTACAGATTCATTTATCAAGTCCCACATTTTTGTCCACGTAACAAGATAAATTGTGAGTTAAGATAGTTTCCTAAACAGGTCAGAACTGCAAATTTCAGAATTTTTGCCAACAAACTAAGATATCTAATAAATTGTGGGGGCTGTAGACACGGTCAGAATGGTAATTCTTTAATACCTTAGGTTCTTTTGCCTCTTATCTTTAACCCCACTATTCTAGGAGGGTTCAGTGATGTAATGCATCTTAACAACCAGGAAGAATCTCAATTAAAGAAACAATCTACCAAAACAGTAAAATCATACCAAAATCAGATGGAATTTGCAACCCCATGCTCCCACACCCACCAACCCAAAAGAACAAAGAAACAGTGTTCCCAGATGGTAAAACTAAAAAACATGCTCATATGATGAGGTTCTGTGCAAATAAAATCATATATATAATATACCTAACACTTGTTTTGCGGTTAATCGAAGCTTTGGGTCTGGCTCCAGCATTTGCCTCACTAAACTCTTAGCATTTTCCGAAATATTTGGCCATGGATCCCGTTTGAAATCTATAATCCCACGAAGAATGGCCTGAGCAACTCCTTGCTCGGACTCTGTATTCATAAAAAATAATAATAATAATAACCCTCCTTTCAAGAAAAGCTCAAAAAAAATAAAGAAAAAGCAGGAGTAAAGAACAAAACGAAGAAAGAATAGCTGTGCACATACACTGAAGCCATCATACAATGATGGAAAGGAGTTTCTTAGAATATGGTGCAAGCACTCATGCTGCAGTCTCCCTCACCACAACACACAAGCAAACATAGTAAATGCAAGAGAAGGGTGGGAACCAAAAGTATAATTACCAGCCCAAAATGGCGGAACACCGCACAACAAGATATAGAGAATGACCCCTGCACTCCATATATCAATTTCCGGTCCATAGTTCCGCTTGAGCACCTCTGGAGCCATGTAATAAGGACTTCCAACAATTTCAGAGAACCTCTCACCTATTAAAAATTAGGCAGTAGTGAACATTAGCATAATATAGTAACTAGATATAAAAATAATCAAAAACAATAAAAATTTCAATGATTTTCACCATATGGCCAGCATGTGACAATTTTTTGAAATAGAAGTTGTCTTCCCAGAAGCACCTAAAATATCTATGACAATTATGAGGAAGAAAACATCAAGTTTATATCTAAAACCTAACCGTGACTAAACATGGTAAGCATCCTACACATGAACTCTAACATAAAACTGTGCTCGAACAAAACAGCATCCCAATCCTCTTATTAGAGCAACCACAATAGGTTCTTCAGAAAGGGCATCATAAAAAAATTACGCACATAGAACTTAAGATGCTAAATGTAGACTATTAAACAGAATATTAAAAGGAATTTCCTAACATTTCAAAGCATGATACTCCAATAGTCTTATCACTCTAGTAACTAGAGATTCCAGCATTTTCACTAATACTACATTACCCTGGCAAGTAGCAACAAACCACATACTTACATCAATGCATTGCTTACACACACGCACGCAAGAAAAGGAAAGGGGAAAAAAATCACTTATCTATCTAAGATAAACCCTTATCATTCCATTTTCCCATCATCAGTTAATAATAAAGTTATTTCTCACCTGGCTTAAAGAAAATAGACAAGCCAAAATCAATAGCTTTCAAAGGCGAATTCTCTTTCTTACTCGCGAACAAAAAATTCTCCGGCTTCAAATCCCTATGAATCACACCATGCTTATGACACAACTGCACAACCTCAACAATCGTTCTAGTCACTGCGGCGGCGGCTCTTTCAGTATAATGACCTCTAGCAACGATTCTATCAAACAATTCCCCTCCTTCACACAACTCCATAACCAAATGCACCGCATTATCATCCTCACAAGCTTCTTTCAAGCTCACAATACTCGAACTCTTCGGCAAATGCTTCATTATCGCTACTTCTCGTCTGACATCTTCAATATCCACAGCAGTCCTCAACTTCCTCTTCGAAATACTCTTACAGGCAAGTAACTCTCTCGAGTCTCGCTCTATACACAGATACGTTACGCCAAATTCTCCCCGACCTAGCTCACGATCTACTAAATAGCGCTCTTCGATATTCTCCTTGGGGAAGCCAGTGAGGACTTTGATTGGTTGCGGTGTTTTTTTAGCTGTGTTGTCTTTCTTTCCGTGATCGTGACCGGAGAAGCTCGATTTCACATCTTCTCTAGCTACGGCGGCCGGAGATCTGCAACAATTCCCCATTTATAGTGACTTTTTTTAGATCTTGTGATATAAAGAATGAATTAGGGTTTCACTTTTTCTACATTATAGAAAGTGAAACCCTAGTGAGAGTGTGAAGGCAAAGTTAGAGAGAGGAGGAGAAGGAGGAGGAGGAGGAGTGGCGTTAGTGAGTGAGAGGAGTGGAGAATAGCTTTTTAGAGTAGAGTTTTTTTAGTCTTTTGAGAGTGTTTTATTTATTTATTTATTTATATTTTTTTTAGAGATAGAATAGTATTTATTTTTTTAATCGGAGACTGTGGTTCTGTGACTTTTCTCGGCTAATCGGGGTTGGAACGGGACGGTGGAGCAGGAAGAGACGAAGGATGGGGGAGTTGTTTGGATTCGGCAAGTGTTTTTTATATGGAGTCTGGACAGGACGGAATGATAGGAGTGAGAGACTGGATAATTTTAGTTTGGAATAAAGTCCTTCGACTTCAGTGTATTTCTAATGTTTCCACTCTTTTCAGGTAAACTATGTTTTTATCTCTGTAGATTCATAGATGTTTCAATTTTATACCTCTAGTTTAAAAAACATAGATGTTATCTCTGTAGTTTTCAAAATGTTCATAGTTTACTATTAACTAACGAAACCGGTTGACGAGTTTAATTTTCTGATTTTTTTTGGCTCCTAGAGTACTTCCCGTGAGATATAATTTCAATTCACATGTATAGGAAAAGGATGAAAAAGGGTGTGATTTCCTAGCAATTTAAACGACAAGGGTGACAGAAACATTTTAGAAACTACAAGGGTAACATTGAAAATTCTAGATTTTAAGAATAGAGGGGAAACCTTGTTGATCCCAGGTATGGTTTGGAAACGCGACCCGTTCATGAAATTAAAAAAAAATTATTTAAATTTATTTTTTATATTTTTAAATTATTTTAATTTTAATATATTAATATTAAAAATAATTTTTAAAAAATAAAAAATATATGTTATTTTAATATATTTTTAGATGAAGTGTACTATATAAAACTATTACATTTTCAAATAAACAAAGTTCAGCCTTCTTTTTAATAAACAGTTACATTAATTTTTCTATATGTTTTTTAATTTAATTTAATGTGTTTGATAAATAGTTAGATAATAAAGATGATTTACTGTAAACGTAATTGGGCTAGAAACTTCAAAGGTAAACTACTAATGAAGCGAGACAGTATAAAATAATAACAATATTAATTATGATGTAGGGGATAAAAAAAAAATTTAAAATAATAATAATAATAATAATAACCTCTCTTACTCACACACACACACACAAAAAAAAAAAAGAATAACGATCACAAAATATATTCCATGAAGGTTTGGTTAGCTAACTCAATCTAAAATATTGTTTATTTAAAATTAATTTTTTTAAATTATTTTAATATGTTAATATAAAAAATAAATTTAAAATAATATTATTTTAATAAATTTTTAAGTGAATATCACTTTAAAACGTAATATCTAACACATTCTCAAATATGTTCATAACATAATATTGTTAGTTGTACTATGTGTTGTTTTAAAAAACTTTTTATCAATATTATTTAAACTTGATTTGGTTTGCCAGGTAAATATGGTGATTGTCAACTTGACATTTAGCGTAGGTGAGGTTTTAAATTAAATTGGTGGGAGATGATCCGATATAATCTAGCTCATCTAATAAGTGCATTAATGACTCGGTCAACTTAGTTAAACCTAATTTGACCTTTTATATAAAAAATAAAACAACGTCAAGTTAATGTTTTTTTATAAAACAAATATTGAAAAGGACAATGTTTCGAATTAACCTGAGTTAACCTACTTATCTCATGATTTAGGTCATAAACCTTATTGAGTTTGACAACTTTATTTTTGAGAATTTATTTTTATTTAATTATATAATAATAAAAAATAAACATTGAATGAAAGATAACAAATAAAACTACAAAAAAGAAATGAATTTTTTTTCTAATTAATGTAATCTTTTCTATAATAAAATAGTTTTTTTTATTAGCAACATATTTATTGAATAAGAAAATCAGAAATAAAAAAAATATTAAAAAGAACTATAATGCTTTGAATTAAAAATGGAAAAGCATATATTATTTTGAGAACAATTGAGAAAATTTATATAAAAAAAAATGAATAATAGATATTTTATTCTCATTCATTATTAATAATCAAATTATTTTAAAAATTCTATATATCAATCCAATATATAATTATCGATAATGTCATCATAAGAAAAAAAGAGTCTAATTTTCATAAAAAAAAAATGACATTTTTTTTTAATAAACGACAACAGCAATTAACGTAAAGGTTTATTAAAAATTTTAATCTTTTGAAACTAATGTATCTCTTCAATCTAAACTCCATTTTCCTAATGCATCTCTTTATTATTTTAATGAAAGCATGTTCTCTAATCAAAAGCATTGTTTTTTAAATAAAAAACTTATCATGATCTCAAAAGAAAATTTTAATAAAAAAATATTAAAATAATATTTCAATATATTACATTTGACCGAAGGCAAAAAAAATTAATTAATGTGATAAAATCATATCAAGAATCTATTATAAATTGTGATACACGACATCGCCGGGCACCTATATTTTTTATGGTATTGAAAAATAAGTTATTTTGGGAAAAAATCATCATCTAATAATTTGAGAAATCTAGAAATCCTAAATTAGACAATGGTCTCAAAGATTCAGGTACTAAATTAGTTATGATTAAGGGAAAGTCGATATCACCCTTAAAACATCATTTCAAGTGAAAAGTTACCATTGCTTGTGTTTTTTTTTCTAATTTTATTCAATTGCTATAATATTATAGCTTATTTTCAATTTGATTTTAAGGATTAACATCGATCCCTGAAAATAAAAGACATGTAAAAAATGACATCAATTCCTAAAAATAGGAGACTCGTCGAAATGTTGACGTTTAAACCTAAAAAAGAGAATTATGTCCAAGTTGCAAAAAGAAAAATGAGCATAATCCATATTTGTTTTTTTTTTAGATTTTGACATTGGTTCTTTTTTTAAAGAAAGAGATGTGTCGATGAATAACGTTTATTCCTAAAAAGAAAGATTACGTTGGAATAGCTAAAAAATAAGCATAACCTATATTTGAGAATTAGGCTTTAGACATTTGCACAATGACGGGATAACTTAGGCGTTGGATCCGCATCGTCATTCTTTTTTATATTTATCTCAAGTATTTTAAAAAATACAAAAAAAAATCATAAATACATGTATAAAAAGACAAATAAAATACTCCTAAAAGTCCTAAAAATTACCTGAGTGTCACTATATAGGAAAAGAACTGAAATACCCTTGAATTTCACCAAAAAATATGAAAATAGCCATGGTGGCGTGTGTAACTCACGTGCAACCATTATTGGAGGAAGGTGATCCCTATATCTCATGAGGATTTTAGATTTTATTTTGAATTTATCTATTAGCTATACTTTGGCTCGATCTTTGTCGAATAAGCTCTAGGGAGCTGGATGATTATGGCATGAAACGATAAGATTAGTAGCTAACTTCAATCCCACAGTGGCCAGAAGGATCACGTCTAGAGTGACTGCTTATTGGGAGAGCTTCATGTCTACGAGAATGATCTCTAAAGTGACTAGGAGATCATCTAGGTGGAAAACTTTCCAAGTCATTTTGTCCAACTTCCTCTAGATAATACAATTGTCTCATGACAAAAGGGATTGCTTGTGGTTGAGAGGTTTAGACTAAGAAAGCTACCTCATGTGCTAGGACTTACTGGGGTGGCAAGGCCTAATGTTGTCTCTCAGATGCAAAGATGGCTTGGGTAAGGGCTTGCTCTTGATTAATGAGTTATGAAACTTTGATGAAGTAGACGTGCTAGCAATTGCATAAAGGTTTGTGACACGTCTTATCATTGGGTTTTCTTAATTGTTTGTCATTAATAGTGATTAGGGATGTTAAAAACCAATTTTGAAAGAATAGTTGATGGCTTTTTGATCAATTTCTCATAAAACGGTGTCAATTGATGATGTTATAAAATCCAATATGCTTAGGAATGAGAGTTTTTTAAAAAGTGTTTGGATAGAAGATGATCACACGTTCATGTTAATGTTTCCTTCTCTAGAGTTCAAGAAGTTGATGATTAGTGATGGAAGACCCAATACATGTAAAACAATCTTTTAAAGTGGGATTTAGAGTTCCTCCAATTATAAAGTCAATGACTTTGAATAAATATTACAATAAATGAGATAATGAACTTTAAATTATTTAGAACAAAAGTGTTTGTTTGTAATTATGTATGATAAATGCTTTGTAAAACAAGAATATAAATATAGAATAGGAAAAATATGAACCTTTTACCTAGGTCGTTCAAATGCTATATATATAGCCTCTGAACTTTGTCATGTTGTTTGAATAGAGGAGTTGAAACGCCATCTCCTCCTAATAGCATTGATGCAGATAAATATCTCTAACACAATATTAATGATGAATGAATATCTCTTACACAATATTAATTTTGATGGAAATATGATCAGTTCTTAGAAGATTTTTGTGCACCTAGGAATATAGGAAGATAATCATTCTTGACTTTTAACATTTTATGTTAAAAGACATAAAAATAAACACGCAAATTCTCGTGACCCAACATGAAGCCTAAGAAATATTACCAACTATATATGTATTTGGATCTGGAATGACTCTAAATTCAAGGGTAAAGGGTTTGAAACCTTGTCAAACTCATATGCACTTGAGCTCAGCGCGTTGCAGACCTCAAAGAAGTTAGGTCTGGCACCTTGCCACACCCACATGCACTTGGGCCCAGTGTGCAGCTAAACCCAAGAAATTTGGATAAGACATCTTGTCATACTCACATATACTTAGGTTTTGAATGTAACTGAACCCAAGAAAATTGGGTCTGGCATCTTGCTAGACTCACAAGTACTTGGGCTCGGTACATAGTTGAACCTAAGAAAATTAGATATAGCACATTACTAGATTTATATGTACTTAGGCTCGACGCAGAGTTCAACCCAAGAAAGTTGGGTCTAACATCTTGCCAGACTTATATATATTTGAGCTCAGCGCGTAGCTAAAACCAATGAAGTTAGGTCTTACATCTTGTAAGATCTATATACACTTGGGCTCGGCATGTAGTTAAACCTAAAAAAATTGAGTTTGACATCTTGCTAAAGTACCTAGGCTCAGTGCGTAACTAAATTCAAGAATGTTTGGATCTAGCACTTTGTCAGACTGATGCACACTTGAACTCAGAGTATAGCCGAACCAAAGGCAGTTGAGTCTGGTATTTTATCAGACGCACATGTATTTAGAACCCAATGATATTAAGATCTGGTATCTTGACAGCCCCACATACACTTGGACTCAATATGTAGTTAAACCCAAGGATGTCGGGTGTAAGTAAGTCGAATCCATGTCATCTAGGCTTGGCGAAATGCCAAGCCTGGATATATTAGGTTATTACAGTATCTTTAACCCTTTTAATCATGAATTTTTAAGCAAACATATCAAAAATACATTCACACACACACGAGTGCATGCCTATCTAACTTTCTATATTTATAATGTAATATATTTATATTATAGAAAGTTAGATAACTACAGCTTTTCACTTTACTTGATACTAGGAAAAAATATAAATATATTACGTCATAGTATTACATTAATGGAAAGAATAACAAGAAGATACTCTTCCCTTATTCTTATGGTACATATGTTTTGTATTTTGAATATTTGTGTGGTACTTTGCATAAAAATATAATTAAAAATCCTCTATACCAAACATTTATATTTTCCAATCATATAAAACACTCAAGTGTCATCCAATAACATCATGCCGTGTATTAAAAATTAACTATAAAAAATAGATCCTTCTTAACATGCGTGTAAATGAAAAAAATTTTATATCATTAAATATTTAACAGGGAAAAGGTAAAAGAGTTTTTAATTAAAAAAAATTGAATCAAAGTTTCTTACAATAGATTTCTTTTTTTACTTAAATCGATTAAAATCTCATATTAGACTTCAATTTATCACATTTTTTTTTATTAACGTTGCAAGATCATAAGAAAGAAATAAGTTTTTTTTTTTAAATTCTAAATCCATCACAGGTTCCTTAAATTATTAAACAAAATTATGATAATACTAGAACTAAATTACATGTCATTTATAGATTTATTATTTTTCAATGATATATCCTTTATTGATAAAACTAATACATAGCTTATTGAAATTCTATATCGTGGACTTGTCACGAACACATGCCAAGAGGAGTTAACCTAATCAATGATGCTAGCTAAAAATTCACAAGCTAATGATCAGGGACGCAAAAACAAGAGATGTCAATGACGTGGGTGGATATCACATAAGTGAATTTCTAGGAAATATGTGAAATTTAATTGGAAAAAAGGATCAAAATGCAAAAAGAACAAAAAAGAAAAGACGAGGAGAATTTGCGAGAATTAAGAAGAGAAGATGCCTCTTGTTGTCTCTATTATTTGCAAACATTTGACCTGTGTGTCTGTATCCTTGGTGATTGATTAGTTTACAAAGATACTTCAATAAATGTGGGACTCATTTGACCCTCTAACAACCGGCTTTCTTCTTGAGTGGTATTTGATTGGAAGGCTGTATATGTGGGCAAGCCACACCAATTTTGGGTCTGTGACTTCTCATTTGGATTCCTGGGTCCAATTAAGCTCACATGTAAACTCAGTGTTATATATATACATTAAAATTTAAATTTATAAACAAAGAACTAAATCTCTTCTTATTTTACTGTGTATATAGGATTCTAATAATACTACACAATGATTTCTCTTTTTCTGTTGTTCTTTGTTTTTTTATCACTCCACTTTTTTTTTAATTTTATTATTTCTCATCAAGTTGAATTTCATGTTTTGTTCCAATTGCTTAGATATGAATATCATGGTGGTAAAAAAAAAATTATGTTGCTTGATTGATGCTTTATTTAGAAAAATAAAATTATATTTTATTGATTTAAAACAATTGAAACTTTAGTGACCAAATTCAAAATTAGAACAAATGTTTAGCTCTTCTTTTTTGCCATATCGGACTAAAATGAACAATAAAGGGAAAATATCCAGCCCGTTTTTTCGGTCCTCTTATTATTTTTTTATCACTTGGCTTTTTTTTTTAATTTGATCTTTCACATTAAGTTTATTTGGGATTGGACTTAATGATTTATTTTGGTTGCCTAAATATGGGGATCTCGTAGTATCGAGAAAAATTTTTGGCGATCGGTTATTGTTCATTTGACAAAATAAAATTCAATTTTATTGATCTAAGATAATTAAAGTTTCATGGACCAAATTTAAAACTAAAACAAATGTTCAATCCTATTTTTTGCCAGGCCAAGGACTAAATTAAATAGGTAGGAAACAATTCCAGCATGTCAGGAAAGTTGTAGCATTAGGGAGAGCGTACGAATTTATTTGAGAACAGAAAACGACCTTCTTCTGGGCTTTGAAATCATCTCGACAATGGCTTTATTTTTTGGAGGTGAGTGTTGACAAAGGAGTTATGGTGTGGCTTCGTTGGCCTGTTTTCTTTTTTTTCTTCTCTCTCTTCTCTCCATGATTTCTCTATTCAAAATAGCAAAGTGGACTATAATATCAAATTTAATCATCATTCTTTTAATTGTTATTCTTAGCAAAAGTTATAGCTCAGTTTTGCAAAGTTTACGTTTAATGAATCATGGAATGGTGTTTTAGATCATAAGCTCGGATAATGCAAGGTGAGATAAATATTAAAAAAAAAACAATGAAAATACAACATAGAAGGAAGAAACAATACACTGTGGATTGGAGATGCCTATAATATTTTTTTTGTCCTTTAAATTTTTTTTGGTCACTTAACTCTTTTTTTTCAATTTAATCTTTTCGCATTAAGTTTATTTAGGGTTGGACTTAATGATTTGTTTCAAATGACTTGATTCAGAGTTCTCACGGTGTCAAGAATAAATCCCTATAATAATTTAATGGTCGCTTGTGCAGGCTTGTGTAGTTGGATTTTTTTTTTATGGGTCAAGCCTAAAAGTCTATGCTATGCTTGTAAGGGCCTTCAATTTATTTCCTTTTTAATTTAATTTAGATTCATTAAAATCAAATGATTTTTAAATAGATTTATAATATTCTTATTTTTATTATATACCATTCACAGTTTACTTTGTATTTTTATGGGACAACATGCTTGCAGCCCTTCATGAATTTTAGCTTGTTTTCTTAAAATTTATTTGGTGTTTTTCCTTCACATGCCTTCAAAAAAGGTGACAATGCTTGCTTGAGTGGTGTGATGTTCTTATATATATATATATATATATATATTTTCATAAACTTGCATTGAAATTATTAAAGTGTTCTTTAAAAACAAAAACAAAATTGATGGGATACTCTTTTTTTTTTACCTTTTCCAAATTATCTTATTTTTTTAATATATATTTTCTATTTGCTTTCATTTTTTATCAAATTAAGAATCCAAGCCAAAAAAAATCATTCCTAAGAAAAATATATTAATAAGGAAAGGAAGGACTGCACAACAAAATCAATTTTTTTTAATTTTTTTTAAATTATTACTTTTTTATAAAAAACAATAATTTTATTATTGTGTAGTTTAAAAAATTAAAAATCTCTTTGCATCACAGATCAAATATTTTAGTATAAATTTTCCTCTTAACTTCCTAACTTAATTTTCAATTAGTGTTAAAGCTTTTTATATATTTGTTGTGACATATAATTATTGATTTATTTTATTAAATATACCCATTAGCTTTTCAATTCATGGTTGAAGGCTTTTTCCCTATAAATCCGCTTTCTCTTACTTTTTCTTTTTCTTCTTTTTTAAAAACAATAGGTCCATAACGAACCGCAAGCATCCATGTACAATGTGTTTTACTATTTTAGGCATTATTTGGAATTGCGTTGCAACACCCATGTACGATGTGTCTTACTATTTTAGATATTATTTGGAATTGCATTTCAAATGTTATTTTATAAAAATTTAATTTTTTTTATATTTTTAAATTGTTTCGATGTGATGATGTCAAAAATAATTATTTTTAATATATATATATATATATATATATATATATATATTATTTTGATATATTTTTAAATAAAAAATACTTTAAAATATTATCGTTACTACATTTAAAAACACCCCCTATCATCCATCCATGTTGGATTTAAATTTAAATTAACACTTAAACTTGCACTTGATGGACTGTCCCATACAATCCACGCGTTTCCTTGAATTGGACAGACATTATTTCCCAACTCACAAAATTGATATTTTAGCAGAAAATTCACCACTAGTTAGTGAATAGATGCTAGATGTTTACCTAAATTAGATCATTTTCCAACTCACAAACATTGATATCGCAGCCGAAAATTTACCAAACAAGTAGTTAAAAGTGATCAGAAATTGAGTTTTATATAACACAATTAATGAAAATTCTTTAGGATGAAATGCATACACAGAAACCTAACCATCATCATCATCATCATCGTCAATCCTTCACTTCGACATCAAGGTTTATCCGTGATTATCATATTCATTTTTGCAGAATACTGGTACAGATGGCCTGTGCTGTCCAGTGTACAACTTCATATACAGATGGCTAGTTGGCTGCTACTCATAAAACAAAAGCAAGGACGGACCCTTGCAGGGAACTTTATGCGTGTTTTTCACCTAAGTAACAAACATCAGTAGTTATTATTATTACTATTATTATAAAACATTAGTTTGAAAGGAAGAAGATCAGAGACAGACCCTTGTAGTTCCAGCTTCCAGCTTCCCACTGGGCCACTGATTTCGCCCTCTTTGAAGGGCAACTGGCATGGCAAAAATCTTACTTTGCATGAGTTTGCTCACCTCATTATCAAATGATCATTATTCTGTGGAATGTTTTTAGTAATTTTTTAAAAATAATTACGTTTAGTATTCTTAGTAAAACAAATTTATAATATACTAGATAGATGGCCTTTATATTGTGGACTGAGTTAAATTTTCACTAACATAAAAAAAAAAAAAATATCCATGCGATAATAACATTTTTAAAGGAGTAAGAAAAATTTAAAACTCTGATCATTGATTAAAATAGGTTCAATAAGCTCGTTTATTATATATATAAAAAGCAAGCACCAATAAAAAAACCAAACAAAAAACAATAATGACTAATTAAAAAAAATAAATGATTGCTAATATTATGAAAGATATCCTTTATAGATTTTTTAAAAATCTTAATGATCTTACTTGATAATAAAATAAAAATTGAATAAGAATGAGATAATCTCATAAAGAAAAAAACTAAAAAAAATCTCAAGCTCCCTTACTCATAAATCAAACATTGAAGGGCAATCTGAAAAAAAAAAGTCTATTTAAAAAACGGAAAACAAAACCTAACTCGAGTCAGCATGCCAAATTCACAACCCGATCATGAGACTAAGATAACCCAGTACAAAAAAGATTGAATAAAATAATGGAAAAAAACTAAAAAAATCAATTAAAAAACATAGAAAAAAAAAGACTCAAACCAACTTAGATTAACTCTACTAACTTGCTATTAGAGATATGAAATCAAGATAACCCCATTGAAAGGAAACCAAACAAATTTATAAAACTTAAAGTTCAATAACCTAATGTCAAAGGATAAAATTAAACATGAATCACTTTTTTTTAAAAGGACAAAAAAAATACAAAGTCAAATCGAACTAATCTTTGAAACCTATGACCTGAGTTATAAGACCAAGATTACCCCATAAAAGAAAAAACATAAAAAAATCAAGAAGCAAAATTCTCATTCATCCAAATATCGAGGGATGAAATTAAAAAAAAAAATCAATCATGAAAAGGATTTGAAAAGAAATAGCAATTAAAAGAATGTAGATAAAATCTAAAATAAAAAAATAAATGAAATAAATAATGAAGGATAAAATTGAAAATAAAATAAATCAAGAAAAATAATAAAAGAAATAGTAATCCAAAGAATGTGGACCAAATTGAAGAAAAAAAATCATATGTTGAGAGAAGAAATTGGAAAACAAAATCAACTTCAAAAAACATTAAAAGCAAAACAAATAGCAATCAAAAGAATGAGGACCAAAATTAATTCAAATACAAATTGACAGGACAAATTTAATTTTTAAAAGAACATGTGTGAAACCTGAGGCAATGAGAGAGAAAATAGGGAGGAGAAGAAAAAAGTTTACAATGCCTAATTGTTAGTTCGTCATGTGCACACGCCTGATCAATTGGAAGAGAACGTCGTGATGCTCCCAACACAGTCGTAGAAGGTGGTGTTTTGATGCCAGAAAATGCCTCACCAACTGCCCAAAAAACATGAGAGTATCCTTTTTATTGGCGTGTGCGTTGCACATGCCAATCACTATTGGTTTTTAAATAATATTTTATACTTATTAAAATATCAAATTTATTTTAGTCAACTTGATTATAACTAAAAAATCAAGATGAAATATACTAAAAATCCCCTAGATGCAAGTTATTTATTTTTACTTTTAAGGATCATATAGTCATTCTCGTATGTTTTAGAAAGTGACAATCTAGGAAAGCTCTTAGTTGCGAGTTAAATAAATTTTTCTTTTAAAGATAATGTAGTCATTTTACTATGCATTAAAAATATGAATAGACCAACTTGTATGCGATTAATTTGATAATGATCAATGGACACTAAGAAAAAGATTGTATTAATTTGATAGTCAGTCTAATAATTTTGTTTGAGAAAGAAAAAATCATCATTACACTATTCCAATCTACATTGTTTTGTATTTATCTCTATAGTGAAACGTTGAACTCTTTTATATTTTGTTACTAGGATTTGAGTATCTGTACAATATCAATGATTATTAATATTAAATTTAAATACAAAACAAATTTAGTTTCTCTAATGAACCTTGGATGAAAAGATAAAGGGAAAATAAGAGAAATAATTAAATATGTAACATATAACGGTATTGATGAGGCTGAAAAGAGAGTTACAAATTTTAGGTTCAAAATTCATAATGTTGGCGAAACCAATAATGAGTTTTGATAGATAAAAGAATAAGGAAAAACAAGAAACTATCCCAATAAATTAGTGAGGTAATAAGAAATAAACTATAAGAAAGGATAGTAGAAAAGAAAAGAAAAGAGTGATGGTGTAAGTATCAGTTAAAGATCGGTAATGTTACCATGAAATGATATTAAGTCCATATATAAATAAATGGTAAAAAAATAAATATATTTGAGATAATAAAATGATCTTGAAGACTCTTTAAAATAGTTGATATGATTTATGTGATGATTGAACAAGAAAATTCGGAGTTTTGAGAAAAAAAATCTCGAACTCGCTAGTTTTACACTAAACTGTAGCACGCTCAATACAATAGTCGGTTTAAAAAAAATATCAATATAAAAATCATAAATCAATAATTTCTACTCAAGTGTATAAAAATATATATATGAATAGTAAATATGAGAAAAATCATATAAGAAATTACAATAAAAAATAACAAAAAGATATTTTGTTTTGCCTTAAATGTTCATGATTTTTTTTAAATAAACATATGTAATTATTAAGACATAAATTATTAATATTATTTTTAAAAACTCTAATATTATTTTAAAACTATGACATAATCAGATAATTGTTTAAATATTATTATAAATATTATATAATGAAGTATTGTACCGATTTAACTTTTTATTTTTTATTTTTTTATAATTTTTTTTGTATTTTTATTTAAGTCAAAAAATAATTTTCTTTGTCTAAACCTTATTCTAAGTTTCTCAGAAGATAACCAAACACTTTCTAGAAACCACAAACGAGGCTAAATGAAATGGAAGCCTTGAGATCCATGGTTGCTTCTTCTGGTTTTTTTTATAATAAAAGGTAAATTGGATAATTAATAAATAATTTTTTTTTAGTTAATTGAGAGAGTTTGTAATGGAGTTGTCATGTCATGCCCCAAGCCTAGAGAAAGGGGCCTGGTGCGCTATTAAATTGTCTCTGAGCCTACATATGTTATGTTAAGTTGGATTGCTTGTATCCTCGCTGCTCAAAAGGAAATTATTACTACACAAAATTTCTTAGGCCATTCCTTTTTCTAATTCAAATTCTCCATAACCCATTACCCACCGATGTGGGATACATAGCATCACAATCTTATCTCTTTAAATGTGCGACATTCTCGTTGTATCACAATAAGTCCAAGATTAAGCCCTATGCGGTGCAGATAGTCCCTGAACTTTCTATTTATCCAATTCAAATACTTCATTATTACTCTGTACTACAACAACAACATGGTGTTTCACTATTCATTGAACAATAAAACACTTTCTTTTGGAAAACAATTGTTTTGGTCCCTCATCTTTTTATAAAAAATTTCATATTTGGTCTGTTTTATATTTTTACTTTTCGGTCATCAAACTTTATTTTCATTGTGTTTTAGTTTTTAAGTTCTAAAAAAAAGAGAAAAAATCATTGAAAAAGAGAGAGAATAGAAAAATAATCATTGAAAAGATTAATTGACCACTAAAAACTTTCCATGACAAATGTTGTACTCTCCTCGCTAGGGTGTGACGTCGCGGCGACCTTTCACAGACATGTTCTGGATGGTCTTTGGTTAGATAAGAAAGTTGTCACCTAGTATTATATTTAATAGGAACCCTAACTCGCCTTTTAGATATTCTAAGCAAGTGACTGATTGTGTAAAAAGAAGGTATTAGCATCCCTAGTGCACATTTCTTGAGATAAGTTATATTGCTTTTTTCTTTGTTTGATATGATTTGATGATGTTTCTATTTCTATCAACCTGCTATGATGAGTTTGCTATAATGAACAAACCCTGATTTCTTAGTCAAGAATTTAGTCTAGAATTGTGAAATGTCCTCAATTATCATTGAAGCTTTTTTCGAGTTATTCCAAATAATATTTCATGGATTTTGACTCAATCGGGTTAACTCAAATTTTTTGGTTCAACCATAAACCAAACCAAAAACACTGATTTGACAAAAAAAGTAAACCAAAATTGAAATTAAAACTTAAAACGAATCAAATTAAGAAGAATACAAAAACACAAAAATCTTTGACAAAAACGGATCAACGAAGAAAAATCAAGAACTTAAGAACACAAAGAACATTCAAGGCAAACCTAGCAACATGACTATCAAATCCGACCAGATAAAATAAAATCAAAGGCATAAGCAAGTTGGAAATCAATTACTGAACAATAATCAAGCATAAAAAATCAATTATTATCAACCAATATTCACGATTTGGTCAAAATATGTTTGTTACGAAAAAACAAAACCTTAGGATTAAAACTAAGAAAAAACAATCATTGATACAAATTAACCCTAGATTATTGACTAATCAAGTCACGCAGAATTACGAGTGTAAAAAAATAAACCAAAACTGGCCATATCATGGAGCCAAGACAATGTTCTTCCCAAAAACACTGCCCAGAAAACCTAGAAAATGCCCAGCTGCTACTAAACCCAGGATATGCCTTCCAAGCCATAAAATCAAGATTTTGTTTTTGTTTCATACAAACCACATTATTATTATCACATATGAGTGAATCAAAACAAGTAACAAAAAAACCACACTTTCAAAATCATACATGAAGTTCATGAAACAAAAATTTCAACCCTATTGACTACCTACAAATGCATCAAATTTGAATCCAAAATTAACTTTTTAAACCCTTAGAATCCAAACCAAACTCAAGAACCAAGAACATGCAATAGCGACCTAAAAAAAGACATTAAACACCCACCACCACTTATGGCATTTTCCAAAACTACTACATTTCATCAAATCGAATAGCCAAACATCTTTTAAACATCCAGCAACATTAACAAACAACTCCAAGTGGGATTAAACAAAAAAACAACATTTTGTGCATTAATCAAAATCAAAGCTAAAAGCAATACAATGCAAAAATGTTCAAAACATCATATAACATGCAAGAATAGGCTAGGGCTATGCCACATGGACCTCATCTACTTTTAATAAGGGTTCATGTTAATGAATCAACTTTTAATGAGTTTAAAATTGATTTTTATGAAAAATTAGAAGAGATGATTGAATTACAATGTCATAGGGTGTAAAATACTATTTTTTTTATTCAAATATTATTGGTATGATATTGATAGAGGAATTTGAATAGATCCTCACAATGGTTTGATCAAAATTAATAAGAAAAGGTAGACTTGGTAACATCAATGATATTTTTATATTTTCCAAACAACACCAATAAATGTATTGCACATACACTCTTTCTTTTAAAAATGATCGTAATAGAGTTAATTGGTTATCCATTATGAAAACCAAACCTAGAGGTTGTGTCCAAGTTATTAAAGATAATAATGATGAAGTAACTAGGGAAGAAGATTTATTTCAATTTGATGAGTTAGTTGATTCATATTGAGTTGTTACATCTACCGAGTTAGAACAAAATTCAAAATTCTATGTCAATGAGAATACTTATATTCATATTGATGTTGATGAGTTAAATGATATATGAGTACTAATAGACATACATAAGTAGATGAAGATTAGGAGAACAAACAATTTAGTTCAACAAAAAAAGATGATGATGGACATAAAGATGATGAAAATAATGGAAGTTAATAGCAGAGTGGAAGCTAGATTTAATCATGTAAGAATTGCTTCTTCCTCAAAGATAACATTACATTAATGATTAAATGTTTATATAGTTTAGAGTTAGTTAATTTATTTTCAGGTTCATAAAAATAAAAGTTATACAAACGATAAATTTGATGATGGAAATGTTGATGAAAGTGTCTTTGTTTAAATTGAGTCAACTTAGAGATTATCAAGAATGAATTTCTGTTGTTGAGATTTGGTGGGAGAAGCTTAAGGTTAATACATATATAATCATTATTTTTAGATGATATAATTTTTTAAAAAATTTAAAAACTAATTATTTTATTTAAATGATTATAGAGCAAAATTTGGTGGGATGCTACAAACTCTAGGATTGCTAGACAAGTTCGGAAAAATCATAATGCAACCTAGTAAGTTGAATAAGTTTTGGACTTTATATTTTTTGTAAAATTATAATGTAATCTTTTTTATCGCTATATTTCTTTTAGTTTAGAGATCTTCAGAATTAGTTTGTGTGATTTCTAGTTTGATGCATACACCTATGCTAAGAGAAGAGTCGAGTTATATGACTTTAAGGTATAGGAGAATTTTAAACCTCCCTGCATCAATGAGAGCAATTGGAGTTTTTGATGTCGAGGGGGGTGTTTAGAAGGCGATCATGTTGTGAGTTCTCGAACAAAAATAAAAAGACTCATGATTCTATTAGCAAGCATATTCGAAGGAAGAATTTATTTGTTTTTAATTTTTTGATAGTGTAATAATAAAATTTTGAAACTCATGTGACTCGCCCTTAATAAAATTCTCATCATCAAGAGTTCTAATTTATTTGTCCAATTTCAAGGGAGAATGGCTTCCATATTTGCTTGATATATATACATTGGCACACACATATTTATTAATAAATAAGGGTTAAAAGCCACAAACGCAAAAGTGATATAAATTATGAAATGAAATATATGATCCCAACATGTAAACATGCACAAAATAAAGAACAGCAAAAAATAAAAGTGGAAAACATTGGCGATTCTAAAGCACCAAAGTAGGACAAAGGTTTCGTATAAATATAATTTATAGGATCAGTAATTGGAAACAAATATAATTTTGGAATTGGAACACCTCGGCTCCACGCGCTCGTGGAGCCAATGATTCATCAATTATTTGACGGGTCAGCAAAAGTGGGTCTAAACGAAGGTCCTTTTTCCTTCCGATCACTAGCTAGCTAGCAAGCCGTTTCATATCAATAAAGGTTGCGAAGGATTTGACCGTGCTCTTTTTTTTTTGCTGACCGGAGCGAACCACGACTAACATATTACATATGTTTAAAGAATGGGTTTGTCCAACCTGTTAGAGTCCCCATGGAATAAACAACTTGAAAAAAGATGAAAGCAAATTTACTTCTCCAATCAACGTTTCTAGATTGAAATCGCGTTGGTGTTTGAAAGATAAGAAGAAAAAGCTGACCAATTAAGGAACTAATTCAATTGACTCTTACCGTGAAAGTTGTTAAACCCTATCAAAACTAAGGAAGTCGTTAACTACTATTCAAACTTCATTTTAAAAAAAAATTTACTTTTCAATGCCCATGAAATTGTCAAAGACAACAAAAAAATATAAATAAAAAAATATCATCAATAAATAACAATGATATTTACCAACAAAGTATTATGTTATTATTTTCATTAATATTCACCGACAAAAATGTCTCACCCGTCATCGCGGCGGCTTTAAAAATTAAATCTATATTAATAAATTACAATAATATTTACTAACAGAGTATTATGTTGTTATTTTCATCAATATCCATCGATAAAAATATTTATGTCAATGAATACTAAAGGAATTACAAGTTGATATAAAAAAATAAAAAATAGGTATTCCCTTGTTATTTTCATCGGAAAATATGACATGTCAATATTATAAATTGAATTACTGATCAAAACTAATTGTTGCTAATTTGCGTAGATGAATCTGTTAGTAATATTTGATTTATAACTTGTCAGATAACCCCTATTTTTTCTTCTTCTTCTTCTTCTTTTTTTCCTGCAGAAAACAACACCCTTCCCCTCATCATTATAAATATAGCTATCTCAATACTTACTATGTCAGTATATCTATTCTAGTTTTTTTTTTTTGAAGATTCACCATACCATGTAAGTAAATCTCCCTTTTTTTATATAAATCATTTCTTTATGTTAGTTTTTTTGAATTTTTATGTAGTACATGTAATTTGTGTTTGTGTTTACTTATTTTATAGCTTTTTTATATAGAAATTTGTTGTATAAATATATGATTTGTACATGTTAGGGTTTGTTTGAAATTTTAAAAAAATTTATTTGTTTTTCATTTGATGAAAATGAGTTTGATTTTGTAATAATGAAATAAATAATGAGTTGTTTAATGGATACGTTTTATATTTTATCAAGTTTATTGTTAAGTTAAAAATTTAGGTAAACGTGGAGAAATTTGAATTTCTATGATTAAATTTTGGGATTATATTTTATTGTTAAGTTGAAAATCTAGGTTATGGGTTGTTTTTGAACTCGCAGAGTCAACCGAGTTACATCAGGTCAACTCTCACACGATTTAATTTTTTTATGCTAGAAAAAAAAACATTTGTAATATCTAAATATTTTTTTCACATTTAATAAAAAATTAACCCGACCTGCAGTGTAATACGAGTTAGTGATCTAGTATATCACTATACTATATTAAAAATAAAGCTAAAAGGTGTGGGGGAAAACACTATTTCCTCACATCTATTCGCACTGTGGATTACAATAGTAATTCACAGTGCTGGCTTTTTTTTTTTTTTTACATTTTAACTCTTATTTTTTTTTATCTTTGGTTATTGCTTTTTTTTTTAATTTAGTTTTTATATGATGTGTTTATAGGGATTTAGAGTAGTTAATTTATTTTAATTTGTCTTTATATGATTATTGCAATATCAAAAAATATCCCAACATCAGGTTGATATTAGAAAAATATCTCGGCATAACAATATGGTCGATTTGTTAAAAACATTTAGTTAAACAAAAAATAATTTTTTTAAAAAAATGAGTTATTAAACTTTGTAGAGTCAATAATCTGGTTTGCGAGTTTAGCAGGGTACCTTTTCTTTTCTTTTTTTTTCAATTGAACTCGATTATATGATCATCTATTTTTCTTTTTATCATATAAATAAAAAAATAGTTTTGGAAAAAAAAACATGTTATTAAATTTTAGAAAGTTCATGGGCCTGTTGATGTATATGACAAGTTTAGCTTTTCTTTTTTTTTTTCTTTATATATATTTTTTTAATTTCATCATTTGATATTAGACTAATTGAGAATTCAGTTTTATAATTTGTTCGTTTTGTTTTCTATGGGATTATCATAGTCTTAAAAAAAGGTTGCAGTATCGGTTTGATGCTCGATTTTGCAATTGTCTATTTTTGTTACCATATAGTTAAATAAACATAGTTTAGAAAAAAAAAAATTTATTAATCCCAATGGAGTCCATTACCTGGTTTGCTGGTTTGACGTATTGACTCAAGTTACCCAATTCACGAGTTTAGTGGGTTTACCCATCAAACCTGATATTTTTTTTTTAGTTTATGGTCTTTTAATTTTTCTAATTGTTTTTTTTTTCATTTCACTCTTATTTAATATTGGATTGATTGAGAAATGAAATTCATGGTTTATTTTTTTCTACTTTCTATAGGGTTATTACAATTTCAAATAAATGTTTTTTTTAGGGTTATTGCTCGATTTTAAAAGAATCTAATGTTATAAAAAAAAATTACAAAAATAACAAAGTCATTAAGCCTATTAAAGTTCATGATCCAGGTCGCAAGGTGACCGAGGTTGATTTAATCTGACATCATCTTAATATAAAAAAATTATTATCTTAAATTTTTTAAAAAATTATGTCATGTTTTTACTGGTCATCCAAATTATTTTTGGACCCATTAAATTGAATAATTTTATTTGAATAAACTCATACACGGTTTAATTCAAAACTTGAGTTAAACAAGGAGCCAAGTTGATAAGTTTTGAAATCAAACTGTTTAATTGGATTCAGTAATATTTTCAAAAAAAATTCATATTTAATATTTTTTAAATATAGAAAAAAATAGTCTAATTTACAGTGGACGTGGACACATGTACCAATAGAAGCTATAATAAAAGAATACACGGGTCTTTTATTCTCTCTTTTTTTCAAATAAAAAGTCGTTCATTTTTCTTATAATAATGTTATCTTGCGTTCAATCTAAAGCAATATAACACACGCACACACACACACACACAATTATTTATCGTCTCTAAACTAATATTTGAAGAATCAACTTTTTAATCACTCAATAAACGAAAACTTAATTAAAATATTCTTGTTCTTGGTGTTGCTGTTCAATCGTTATTAAACTAGGGAACGCAGGATGTCGGCATCTTATCGTAAGTTCAATTAAATCTTTGGCGGTGGTTCTCTTATTTTTATCTATCTCCATACGACGTGTCAAATTGCCGGGTCAAATATTGGGGCCACAGCTAGATCAGGCCCGTCACACGTGTGAACAAAGAAAAGTGGGCCCGCCCATTTTTTCTAGTAACCCTTCCTCGTGATCTTTGCATGTATGCCACGTGGAAAAAGATGGTTGGCGTCCACACGTGGGACATGACAGAAGACGCGTAGAAAATTTGAAAAAACAACGGCAAACAGGTGCCCGGACCCCAGACAAGTTAGATGATTTCAATTCTCTCTGGTTTCTTAAGAGTAAATTAATATTTAGTCTCTGGAGTTTTAGTTCAGTTATAATCTAGTCCTTAATCCTTGAATACCTATAAATATAGTCTCTTAATTAACTCTTGGTGACCATTATCCCCTAGAGATTCAATGGTTTTCCTCAATCAGTTTAGTTCATCAAATGGTAGATTTATGATTAATAATTTTATTTTTCAGTTTAAGTGCTTTTTAAAGTATATTTAAATCATAATAATGCTTCTTTTTTTGTACTTGTTAATGATCTTAATATGGGTTCTCAAAATCATTAATAAAACATATAAAAACACTGCCAAAAAGCACTTCTGATCTGATGCAATGGTCTATAAATAATTAATCAAACGATTAGATTAAAGGTTTTCAAAAATAGAAGACCAAGTTATAGTTTATTCATAAATCAGGGACTGAAGAAGAATTTACACATCTTCTTACGACTACCACTTTAGATTTCGAAATCCATGCAATGCAAAGGAAAGCAGCAAAAGGTTTTGGTTGCTTGTTTTTAAGGAAAGCAGCCACCACGTACAGTATCTCGGAAGCCTTTTCTTTCTGTCTCCTGCACACGTTTCATCAAGAAAGGACCAGAATGTTGACAATATCCTAATTTAAAAAAAAAAAAAAAAGACAAAGACAAAGACAAAAACAAAGACAAAGCCAAGAAGAAATCTAAGATTGAGGTAAAAAAAAAAGAAAAAAAAAAGAGTAATTATCTTTATCGGGAGATGACCAAGCGTGGATCTCCTTTGCTTTTAGAGCAAGTTTACTCAAAGGGGAGATATGCTGTCAAGATAACAGCTAGTACTCCTAGATTAATATTAAAATATCAATACATCACCAAATTTTAGCGATATAGGAGTCTGTAACATGCACAAGTATAATAAACCTGCGTAGATCCATGACCATGTGTTAAAATAATTGGTTATAATTAAGACAAAGAAGTACTTCTGAATGTCTTCAAAGCATATTTGTTAGACCGACTTGAGGACTAACTTGAAAAACAATCTAGGTTACCTAGTTAATCCGGTGAGTCAATCATATATTATATTAAAAATTAATTTAACATATTAAATTTAAACATATTTCAGTTTCAACATAGCTTCTATATTAATTTTAATATATTTTAATCAATCCAAAAACCAAATAATAATTTTAAAACTTAGAAGCTAAAATTAAAAAATATAATTCAAATATTTAAAATACAAATCGCATTTAAAATCTCAAATATTCAAAATACCACAACCACAATTCATAATTTCTTTTAAAAGTACAAGTTTCTTTGTTTTTGAATAATAAAATTTGGTGGAAGGAATATATTGAGATCTTGAGTGCCTGAAAAAAAAACTTATAATTAATCTTATAGAATTTAAATCAAATTTGATAAGATCATAAACCTGACCGGATCACATAAGTTTGGTTAAGTCAAACTAGTTTAACAATCCAGCTTAAATCAGACTTTTCATCCTTAATTCTTCAAATCAAATCAATTCATGAGTCGGACCTGGTTAATCAACTATGCGTCAAAGTCCGGATATGCTCCTAGAATTGGGTTTCCAATGGGATCGAAGAAGGCCAACATTCCTATTTATGAAAAATCATTGTTTTAAAACTTAAATTAACCCACATATATATCAACCAGATGCTTGGAATAGTCTAGGTCAAAAAAATAAAAGGAGAAAAACTCATTGAATCCAATCAAGAACTTGAGTTAATTTAAGAACCAAGTTAACCTAAACATAACTCGATCATCAAAACCAAGTCATCTACCGCATTAACTTTTTTTTTAAGATTTTTTTATCAAAACAATATTGTTTTGATTTTTTTTAAAAAAATATTTTTTGAAGGGTCAAACTGTAACCCTGGTTTATCCCGGATTAGGTTTAATATTAATTTTTTTGATGAATTTATATATTTAATATAATTCTCATTTTTATGAAATAGTCCCCCTAAAAACCTTCAATAGAATTTCTCGTAAGTAAATTAATGGAAGTCTATGTATATATAAATTAATGGCCCCGCTGACCTTCAATATCTAACTAGGATTTCCTTCCTCCTAAATTAAACAACATTTCCTTTATTGCTATAGATAATATTGTTGCTTTCAAGGCTAAGTTATATCTTAAACATGTGAACATGATAACTAATTATATATATTTATAGAACTTACTAAAAACTATAAACTATGTATATGGTTTTAATTCAAAATGAAAATAAAAGAAAAAACAAAAAGTAAAATAGCTGTTGCTTAAGGTGCAAGTTTGATATAAATGGCAATAGAGACTACAGCCCCCACCATCACACAGACTTCTATCGTAAGCCTGACGACACGTAAACGCAATGTGAACTTAATATTTATGGAACGCAGCCCAGCCCAGCCCAGCCCCACAAACCTCAAAAAGAAAATAATAATAAAAAATAAAAAATAATAAAGGAATTTTTGATAAATCAGTTTCCGCGTAAGAAAGGAAAAAAAGCGAGATCATCAGTTCTGCTGTGTTTCGTTTTCTTTGACACCTAAGCACTTACAAAAGAAACGAAAAAGAAAAAAAAATGGAAAAAATCGTTATTTTCACACTTCCCTTCAGCGTTCACACCACCTTCTCATATATATCTTTCCTTCCCTTTCTCTCTCTATCTTTTTCTTTCTTTCTTTCTTTCTCTTCTTTGATCAAATCAATCCTTTCTTGTGGGTGTAAACTGATTTAGATTATTTTGTGTTTGCGTGTGTTTGTGTGGTTGTTATGGAGGGTCTTCACCACCACCTTCATCACCATCAGCAGCAAATACAGCAGCAGCATCACACCAGTGTAAACGTTGATACAAGTGATAGGTTTCCTCAATGGAGTATTCAAGAAACGAAAGAGTTCTTGATGATCCGTGCAGAACTGGATCCAACTTTCATGGAGAAAAAGAGAAACAAAGTTTTGTGGGAAGTTATCTCTAAGAATATGAAGGAAAAGGGTTATAATCGTAGCGCAGAGCAGTGCAAGTGCAAGTGGAAGAATCTTGTTACACGATACAAGGTAAGCCTATTTTTCTTAAAGAAGTTGAGAAATGGAAAAATCTAGCGAGATTACAAAATATATGTCTGTTGATCTGTTTTATTGAGTGATGAACAGTGCATGGAACAAACAAAAACCCTATTAGCTATATATATATATGGTGTTTGATAGATGTTTCTCATCTTGTTGCGTAGGGTTATGAGACGATAGAACCTGAGTCTATGAGGCACCAGTTTCCTTTCTATAATGAGTTGCAAGCGATTTTCACATCGAGGATGCAAAGAATGTTATGGGTTGACGCTGAAGGAGCGGCAAGTGGGTCGAAGAAGAAAGCAGCGCAGCTATCTTCTGACGAGGAGGAGGATAATGAAGAAATTAGCGAAGGAGAGAAGGGTAGCAGTAGAAAGAGGATAAAAAAGGGCAAGGCAGTTGGTGGAGCAAGTTGTAGTACTGGAAATAGTAATAGCTTGAGAGAGACTTTGGAAGATTTCATGAAGCAACAGATGCAAATGGAAATGCAATGGAGAGAAACATTTGAAGCAAGGGAAAATGAGAGAAGGATGAAGGAGATGGAGTGGAGACAAATTATGGAAGGAATAGAGAATGAGAGGACAACGATGGATAGAAGATGGAGAGAGATAGAAGAGCAAAGAAGGGTGAGAGAAGAAGCTAGGGCTGAGAAGAGGGATGCCCTTATCACAGCACTTCTAAACAAGCTTAGAAGAGAAGACATGTAGCGATCTCCTTTCTTTTAATGTTTTTGCTGTTTTAGAGAAGAAGGTGCTTACAGAGAGGTTTGTCCTGAAACTCTCATTTTGGGAATGTTAATTATGTTCTTTGATTAAACCTTTTATGTTATGATCATCTCCTTTTTGCCAACCGTGGCTAGAAAAGCTTCAATCTGGCTCTACTTTTCATTATATTGCTTAATATTTTGCTCTTGTGATCTTAATGATGACGTTGTGTTATCATTGACCAGTGACTAAGTTTAAGCACATAATCTCAAAATCATCATGAACAAAGGTTCAAGCTTTAGGTAACATGGTGGGGAAAAGGAGCAAAATCTACATTCAACCATCCCACAAACTCTAAAAGTTATAGAGATAATGCTTGTGAAAGTAGGTAGTATATATCCTGTGCAACGCAATAAGCTCATCGTGCAGGTTGTTCTTAATGGTCCAATATTCTTGCTATGGCTCTCAACCTCAAGAAGGTGTTGCAACGTTCACTTACATGCAATATTGATCATCTATGCACAAAACATCTCTGATTTTTAATGCTGAAAGGTGCAGCTCAATCCAAGTCATTAACTGTATGCAACTTTCCTAGAAGTAAAACCACTTGAAAAAGTTGTCAACAGCGTTTTGATGAAGCAGAAAAATTGGCCTTTTGTCCATTTCATTAATTTGTACCTATATTTCTAATTGTTGGCTGCTAAGAAGTGGCCAGAATTGTATGTTGCAAAGGCACGCTGATCAATGTATTATATTTCTTGTTTCCAAAGATTGAACGAGGACTTTTTTTTTTCCGAAAGTCAAAGAAATGTGTACGACTTATTTTCACTGGTAGAATAGTGACGCTGCCAGATCTAGCTTTAGAATTATTCTCATGAACAAGAAATGAAAATATTGAATATAAATTTGTAACATCTGTACATCATCCCAATCAATTGTTTTCATGTGGAAGAGCTGGTAGGATTGGTGAACCGACAAGATACATGTTCATGGCTTGTAGAGAAGATTTTTGGCAGGGAAACCGACAGGTTAAGCTTCATTCGTTTTCTCCATCAACGGTCAATCAGGACCATGAGAAAAGGTGCAAGTTTGAGACCCAGCCTCAGAGTTCATTATAATTTGATATGTTTGCCCTCTAATATATATCAAGTTTGTTATATAAGAGCTACAACTTCACAACTATGCTGTTTCCTTGTCTAATTAATATGTATTTTTGTTTACCTTCCCTTTGTTCCTTAATGTTGATGTGATAGGGCTTAATTACAATATGGATGGCATTAATTACATGTATTATTACTCTTTGTTATTTCTTAAAATTGATTTCATTTTGTTTTCGATGTTTGAACTCGATCGTGATATATAAAGGGGCACAAAGAAGGGGACACATTTAGATACAAATTCATTAACTTTTTTTTATTTTTTGAACTTGAGGCAACATTAAACTTGTTTTAAGATTATATCTGATTTTGTTGCAATTAATTAAGGATGTTATATGATGTTAGAAGATTAATATAAAATAAATCTCATTTAAAAATTTGAACTTTTAAGTTGATATGATTTTTTTTATATTATATCAAAAATTTCTTTGACTAATTGATGAATTTGTGCAAATCTTTTAATTTAAAATAGTTCTTTGATATATGATGTTATATATTACAACAATAATTAAGCCATTTGATTTAAGTAGAATACTATTTAATTCATAGTTAAAGGACTATATATTACATTTCATTATTGTTATAGACATTTTTATAAATTTTTTAAAAGTAAATAGACGTCATATATAACTATTAGCATAGAAAAAACTATAAAATCCAAAATTGTCCGTGGAAAACTAAGAACACATAACAACAAAATGTGACTTTGACATAAAATTTCATGGATTGAAGATCATGAAAAACAGGCATTTTTTGAATGGTCTAGGAATTTAATAGCACTCAACATGAATCTTATTTCTCTTTACAGGTTTTAGGCTAAATGATCTATAGTTTTCTAATACGATGTGTATATATATCCCAAAATTTTGATATAATTAGCACTCTTTTTTTTTTTTATCTCCATTCTTTCTATCTTCTCTTTAAATATGGAATGAAATGGGAGTATCAAAAGATTTTGCACTAATTTCATCTTCCAAAAACTCATGTTGTTGGATCGATCGGTGGGAGGGAATTCAGCCTCGATAGAAACTGTTTCAGGACAAATTAATAGATTTCTATTTTTTGGATGATGGCCGATTTGTTCTATCCCTTCTTCTTTTCATAGCAATTCAAGTATATTATCTCCTATGTGAAAGCCCACAAAAACTGAAATCATAATTCCCTGCACCTCACAGCCATGAATGATGCCTTTTGCACCTTTTTACACTTTTCGTTATATTTTTGTCACAAACAAATAGGGTCATTTAATGAATAAATAAATAAAAAATTCATAGAGAGGTGATTTCATTTTTTAAAAGAATTAAGATATATGATTTCAAATAATCATTTTAAAAGGATAAATAGCAAATAAAAGAGCACATTTCCAAGTCATTAGTTAGCATGGTGATGATGTTTCTAATCACTTTATGAAACTAAAGTTATTTCATTCATTGATCAAAATTGTCTTTCTATGATAACTTTATCAATGGTTAAAAAGAGATGGTGGTTCATTTTCACATGTATTTTTATAAACTAAACTAGAGATAATACTGGCTAACTTGGGTAGGATAATTTAGGTTCTAGGGGAGTCTATAAAAAGCTATGTCCTATATTTCAAGACTTTGAAAACCATGTGAAATGCATCTATAATAGAGCAAGGGTGTATTAAATAAACTTTGGAAATAATGTAATGGAAATTAAAAAAAAAAAAAATACAGTGACCAAATATTAAAATAATTATACTATTATAAATGATGTTGCTCATATAAAAGATGTTGGCTGAATGAGTAAAAAAAAAAAGTTACTTAGAGGAACATACCTAGTTGGATATTTAAATGAGGTTACGCTGGCCCATTTAATGATCAAACTTTGATGAGGAGTGTGAAGAAGTAGTTTATATCTGTCACAACTCAAAAAGAAAAAACCATTTAAGATCGCTTCATTAAAATGGCCAAAATAGGCTAACAAAACTATTGGTGAGAAAATAAAAGTGACCAAAATTACTAATGATAGTAAATAATACTTATTTGATATTAAAAGACATATAGAGATATTATATAAATAACATGAAGGATAAATCAAAATTATAGACAATCACACAATCTCAATGTTAAGCAAATAAAAAGGAAAAAAAATATTATAAGCAGCATGACTTATAAAGATATGATATTAATAATTATATTATATTTAAAAATTAGATCCAAAAGGCATTGAAAGCTCGTTGTATTAGTTTATTGGAAAAGAAGATAAAGGTGAATAAAGAATAATTTCATAAAGTGACAACATCAGTCTTGATCCCTAAACTAGAAGGACTTACTAAAAATGAAGAATTATAGCAGATCGGGCTTGATTAACTACGATAAAGGATAAAGTTGGTCAGTGATTTTGTTATAGGTAAAAGGTATATCGATCACGACATGAATAAAGAACTATTACCTTAAGATCATGAAAATTCTCAATTTAAAGTATATAGATACCTTATTTATCATATAAATTTACATAAGAAGGAAGAATTGAGGGACACAGCTAAACAACTTGGCACACAATGAAAGACTAAAACCTATAAGCCTAAAAGGCTTGTTTATAAAGGATGGCAAAAACATTATCTACAACAAAAGCCATCAAAACTTGATGATGATGATGATGATGATAATGATGATGATGATGATAATGATGATGATGATGATAAATTGACTAGTGATCATTAATATCTCTTATACTAGAAACAAAATGAAAATGAAGTCATCTAATCAAGACCTAATTTTAAAAAAAAATACAACATCTAAACACGCATGAGAGAAAGGATGATGGTAAACTATACACTATATATATAAAAAAGATTTTAAGATCATGAAATACTAGTTCTTTGTTTGATAATCAACAATAACAAGCATTTGTCAGATTACTAACCCACGGTATTGATGATTGACCATTCATATAATTATTGCAAGACAAGATTGAGCCTAATATATCATATAATAATAGGCTAACCATATTATGTAATGTTTGATTTCAATCTAAACACCATTTTCATCCACTTAGAAGATCATTTTAAATCCTAAACAAGAGGTAGATCTCTAAAGAAACTTTTAGAAAAGTGAATGAGGCTATCATAAATATGGTAAAGAGATTTGAATGACGTGATCAATCATAACTCGAGAAAGAAAATGTAATGACGAACAATATGATAAAGTCAAATATCGATCACACATGAAAATATAATAAAGGGGTCTAATGCACAAGGCCAACAACTAAAGAACTAGAGTAAAGAAAGTAAGTAGTGTAATAATAAAATAAGCCATGCTACCTAAGAAATAGGATAAAAAACCCTTTATCAATCAGAGAGAACATAAAAGAAACATCTCTATTAATACAATAGAGAAAGTTATCCTAATTAATGAATCAAGTTTATTACAAGCATTGTGATAGTTGAACAAAGTAACAATTTGCATCTTATACTAGAATTGCATAAAGAATTCTCTAGAGTTTCCATTATTTGTCAAAATATTGTTGCATTCTATTAAGCTTATTAATGTAGTTTGTGGTGGTAATGTTAAGTCATATTAAAATTGACTTCTTCCATATGTTTAGATTGAAATGGTTATCCTGAAGTGAAAGTCTTTCTTTCTAAATATCTAAAGGAAAAGATTTTTTTTCTTTTGTCACAATTTTCTTTTTGATATGGACCAAAAACTCCCTAGTCATGTTTTCTAGAGCATTGTTGATAAAATAATCTAAAGAAAGATGCCATTTTTATTTTAAAAAAAGAAGAAAAAAGCTTGGGGTTTTTTGAGGAATCTTCAGTTTTTGCATAAAATAATTTAGAAATTTTGGAAGAAGATGGAGAGGTGAGTATCACTTGATGAATTGATATATTAACATTACAATTTTTGTATTCCAAGGCATCAAAGCTAAACAAAAAAAAAAATAGTTGGCTGACATGTTAGAAAATAATTCATGGTTGGAATTTTGGAAGAACAATGCTCAATTTTTGAAGTCATTTACAGTCATTTTTTTATTGAGATTTAGTTTTCAATTATAATTCAAAGAAGAGTAAAAAATCGATTCATATATTGATGCAAGTTTATCGATGCATCAATTTTAATTAATTAGGTGCAGAATTTGCATGTGAGTATATGTTGAGTTATGAATTATCTAATTACCACCCAGCTAGCCTATTGAATTCCAAGAATAATCAAAAGATTTCTCATAGTATAATTATTTAGGAGTAAACAGATGCTGTTATTGCAGGACATGCATGACATCCATGTGGAATCTTATTTTGATTTATTATCATACTGTTATTTGTTTTTATTTGAATTAAAAAAGATATTCTAACTTCTAAGTAAAGTGAAACGTAGATTAAAATTAACACAAGGTGGAATCTTAATTAACTTTAATTCCACCTCAAGTAATTATTTGAACTCATTTCAAATTATAGAATGGTGTAAAGGAGTTCCATCAAACACTTGGTTCCCTCAGACTTACACATATTAATTAACTTGCAATTCAAATTCATATACAGGGTCCGCCGGGTATTTAATCTTGATTAATAATTAATTTGAGATTCAAATTCGTAAATCATTTTCGTTTTTTTTAATTATAATTTTATCTAACTGAGAGGAATTTCGATAGTTGAAAAGGCTAAATTTTCTTTCAATACGTCCTTCATTACAGGTGTCGTATCTTTAAATGGCTATATCTGAATTATTATTACCAGCTCATTTCTTACATTTGAAGGCAGATCAGTTGTTTTCATACCTGTGACCGAGAAAGCTAAGCACAAACATAACCGTGTTCTTCGTTTTTGTTTTTACCTCTGCTTCTTTCTGGCAAACCGTGTATCTAACTGAAGTTAAATTGCTTCTCATTTTCTCAACCGACATGTGGTATTTTATGCAAATTATTTAGTCCTGGAACTTGAAACTCATAGCTGCTATTTCAATCAGTTTGTAATTCGACATGTGGTATTTCGACATGTGGTATTTCGACATGTGGTAATTCCAATAGTGAGTATAGCATATCACCAATAGAAAAGACCGTTTGTAATTCCATCGATGATTTAGTATTAGTAAAGACCAAACAAGTTAGTGATATACATATTGTCATTGGCATTTCCTGTAATTTTTTGAACTCTTTGGAACTTTCTAAGGAACTTAGTTCGTCGGTGATTCTATCTGTAATTGTTAGTAACAAAGTCCTGCAATTTTTGTCCAACCCTTTGGAACTCTTCGAAGAACTTAGTCCATCAATAATTTCATCCGTAATTTGTGTAATATTTTTTTTAAAAAATAAAACTAAAATAAAAAACTAAATATTTATTACTAATTTAAAAATTATCGGTTTCAATACAATTTATTTAGAGCACAAAAATTGAAGGGGGAGAAGGAGGCGGAGACAGATTTTCATCAGGACCAGGTGGGTGATTAAGTTAACCAAATGTACCACCGAGATTTAACAATAGCTCTACACATAATCACCTAAGTTTGGTCATCTCAGCACTAAACCGGGTCGTTCAAGCTTCAACTTGTTCTCGTACAATAAAAAATTTCATTCAATTCTCTCATACAAAACAACCAAAACCTTAACACAAATTCAACTCAATGCAGCAAATTCTCATTAACAACTCCAAAAATTTGCACAACACTATAACCAAAATAAATATTTCTCACTAACATAATTAAAACAATAATATTAATATAATTGAGCTAATTAACTACATCACATAAACCAAGGTAAATCTATCAAACACAATTCTTCTCTTCTAACACTATTTCAACTTAAACTCTAACTTGCATAAAATTTAGGATTTCCAATTCTTATCAATAATTCACAACATAAACAAAATTTCAGAATATATTGTTATAGGAGCTAACTATTCTATTGTATGGTGGAATATATATATATAAAGCTAGTGCCTATCAACTAAACTCAACTACTTAATATCAGATTAATTTTATCTAAATTAAATCTTCTAAACAAACTATAAGTTCCATAACATTAAAAAAGAAAAGTTTCCTTCAACAAACAATGGCACAAAAAAATAAGGAAGAAAATGAGGCTTGCCTGACGTGAAGGCAAAGAGAAAAAATATTGTGTCAGGTGTTGAGGATGGAGGAAGAGGGGAAGATAATGAAAGGAAAGATAGAGAAAAGAAGTTCATAGAGAGAGAAAAAAAGAAGAAGACGAAGAGAGAGGTTGAGATGGAGTAAAGAGAAGACAAAATGCAAAAGAAGAAAACAATGCTATAATGAAATGAAATTAGAGATTATGGTATTTTAATTGGGGCTTTTTATCGATGAAATTAACCAAAACAATTCAATATTTATTAGTTCATGAGAGTTTAAGAAACAAGTTATTTCAAAATATTAACATGTTAATATTGTACTTACTAGATAAAAGTTCTTAATTCGTCGCAGTTAAATAACACATAATTATGTTCATTTATGAATTCAATTTTGTCAAATATCTTCCACTCACTGTATTTTTTGGTAAAGGTCGTCTAAGATAAGAAAATATTGATAAGTTTTCACTTGAAGGCACTTTCTCATCGTCATCGTGTCTTGGAACGCAGTTGATTCTCATTCTCAAGCGAGGCTCAAAATAATACGAGATAAATTTTGAGATCTCTTAAACAATATAAATCTTGCATATCGAAGCCTCAACATGCACCTTAGTTTAATTTTTTTCTTTAGGTTGAACAAGTATCTGCATAGAATTAAATGAGTATTTTAAATTAAAAAAACAATAAAAATTTAAATAGGATGAATGTGTAACCCTTCACCTCTCGAATGGATACATATATCTATATTGAAAAGGTAATCAAACTTTTGCCTCAAACAGTAGTTATGTGAATAAATGCTCAATTGAGTCGAAAAAAAGATGGAGGGAATATCATCTCAATATAAATTGTCTGGAAGATATTCGTTTCAAGCTTCTTCATATGTTGGATATACAACTTGTCATATATATATATATATATATATATATATATATATATATATATGATCTTAGTGAGTGCATCCAATTTCTTTTTTGGAAATAAATTCTAGTAAGCAAGTGGAATGAGTTTTTCCATAAGCATGTAGTAGTCATGACTCTTCATTTCACAAAATCTCTCATCCTCCAGAATCATCAATCTAGATATGTTCAAAGCTTATTTATCAGGAAAACACAGACTCTTAAGATATTAGTAGAAAAATAGTTATGCATTTTTGTTTAAGACGAAGCCAACTTTGAGCTTTGCAACTCATGACCCATCATAAACTAAATCCATATTCTTACAGTGACAAAAACAAAGGTATATCTATCTTAGCCTTCAGATTATCCTTTATCTTCCCTTTCACGTCCATTACCATATTAAAAATATTTTCAAAAAAATTCTTTTATATATTCATGACATCTAAATTATGGTGTAGGAGATTAGTCTTTCAATAAGAAAGCTCTCAAAAAATACTTCTTTTAATCCAATTGTAGATCACACCAAAACCAAGAAACTTCTATTTTTCGGATTAAAAATCAAACACAATGCCCTCATACTATGATACCACATCACACAATTCTTCATTCTATGGTACCGGCAGTGCAACTTCCATTTCAAATCTACCTACAAAGAATTCATTTATAGTCTTTCTGTACTTGTGATCAATTGACAAGAGCCTCCAGTGGTAATAAAAAAAGAAAGGCATTTTACTACCATTTATTAAGGTGAAAGCCTTAGTATTTTCCATATAGTATGGACATGCTAATTTTTCATACATGCTCTAACCAGAAACATCTCATATGCAGGAAAATCATTGATGGTCCACATCAAAGTTTTGTTTACTTGATGTGGCGAATCTTAAAAAAAAATTAGCCAAAACAGGGATGTTGACAGACTGAGTGTTGTGGTGGCCGGATTTGTGATGATGAGAGCTTGATTTATGAAAAAATATGGGGGGGTGTTAAGTGTTGTTTTCTACGGAATAAAAAGAAAAAGAAGAAGAAATGGGGGAGAGGGGATTGTTTGTCAAGTTATAACTTAAATATTACTGATGAATTCACTAACGAGTATTTGCAATGAGCATATTTTCTTGGTAATTCCGTTTGTAATAATGGCACATCATTTTTTTTCATCCCTTGACTTTCAACTGTAATTCCCTCGGTATTCACTAATGAAATTTTTTTGTTGGTGAATATCAAGAAAATAGCAAGGTAATATTCTGTCAGTAAAAGTCATTGTTATTTATCGACTAGTTTTATTTCCATTTGAATTTGACACTTTTCTAGTGGCATCTTTGATGTTTGTTCATATTATGGCCATGGTTCTTTTCCCATTAACAATCTAGGGGTTAATTACAAGTGTGGTCCTTGTAGGGTGTTAGTTTGATTAATTAAGTCCCTTCATTATTAATTTTATGTATGAAGTCCCCCTAATTTTTATCCTGTTTATAATTAAAACCCTCCATTTATTGAATTCTAAATTTTTAATTGATCTCATTTTGACTTAATCTTCATTTTCTATTATAATGAATTTGTTCTTAATTCAAAGAGTAAAAATGATTAGAACTGATTAAGATTTTGACACTATAATTCATTCCAGAATGATAAAAGAAAATCCTTACAAATTCAGAAATAAAAGAAGTAAAACCTGATTAATTTCACAAATATAATTCCTTTTTACTTGAAGAAGAAAAAGAAGAAGCAAATCACGTTGAAAAGAAAGTAAAATGAGGAAGAAAATGTAAAAATCAAAACAAAAAATAAGTGAAAAAAAACCTTAGTAAAACAAATAAAGCTTATTTATTAAAAGTTAACACTGGATAAATAGAAAATGGAAAAAAAAACATAATACAAACGTAATTATATAAGAAGTAGGTTACTAACATGTTTTTAAAATTGGTCCTCGAGAGGCGTAGCGTGATGGCAAAGAACTTGAGATCTGCATAGCAGGTCTCGAGTTCGAGTCAAGACGTACATTTTTTGTAAGAGTTTGGGACATCCGGGGTTTTATTCGCTTACCTGGGCTCATAAAATGCGCTTTCCAGAGGGTTAGATTTCCTCAGATAAAAAAAAATGTTTTTAAAATTAATTTTTTTTTTTGCAAATTGTTTTTATAAAAACGAGGATAAAGCCAAATAATTCCCCGGGAATTTATCTAGTTTACAATATCTTGATAGTCTGACTGACCAAATTAATATGATTTAAAACAAAAAATAATAATTGAAAGAGTAGCTGATCCTTTGAGTTATTGGCAATGTTTTGCCTGAAAATGATGTGGTTGTTCCAAGTTAATTATCCATGATAATTAAGATCAATGACTAATTAATCAGCCAGCTATGCTTTAAGCTTAAAGATAGGTTCCTCGATTCCAACTAGCAACATGATTTTCTATGGTTAGCCCCACTTATTAATCAATTATAAAATACTTTATTTTAGAGAATATTATTCGACACATCATATTCCCAGGAGTACTGTCGCTGGGACACCAAAGTAATAATTGCTCTCATTTATGAGTGTAGCAGTTGCGAAACTGAGTGGTCTGAATTAATCTTCTTGTCCGAATGAGCATCACAAATAGAATAATCAATCAATCAATCTTTTTTCTCCCCTCGTCTCGTTTTATAATATAAGATATTTCATAGCTTCTTCTTCTTCTTTATTTTATAAATAAGGACTGGCATGGTAATTAGTCTGTGGTACGTTGGGCGGTGGGCCTACAAATCGGAAGGTACCATTACAAGTGATGACAGCAAAGCAGGATCATGGTGGGTCCGAAGGAGAGGACAGTCCTTGTCTGTAATTATAGTCACGGCAAACAATAACTGATCCGCTGACTTTCTTTTTTAGCTCCACTTGTATTCAACATGGCGTTGGTCAAAAATTAATACCAGCACCATTCATTTTATTACTGAGTATTTTACCCTGTCCTGCGGGAAAAAAATAGTAACAAAGTTTTTTATTTTTTATTTTTTTAAAAAAAGGAAATTGGAATGCTGCACGTTAGATCCGAATCCATCGAAATTCTACTCCTTATGCCATTGAAGCTCAACGGACAAAATATATATTATCATTTGTGATTATCTAACGAAAGAGAGCAAGGAGATAACATGCTTGTAAGAAAAGAGAAAAAAAAGGATAAAATCCAATATTGCAATTCTGACCGTAATGCTAGGAGCAGAGAAAATTTTATGATATTTAAGAGAGTAATTAGTGGAATTATATTAATTATTTCTTGAATTCATCTTTACAAAAATTGATACAAAAAGGAAAAAAAAAAAGAAGATAAAACACGACCTACCAAAATTGATGAGAATATCTCAATCTAGGATTTTCTCTTTTCATTATATTTATTTTTTTAAATAATTACATCAAATAACTACTAAAATATTACTAGTTATTTTTTAAATATTATAAGATTTCTCAGTGTGATTACAATAATCATTCTATTTAGTTTTTACTTGGATTTCGTATCTGGTTAATTAATCTAAATTTAAAATTGAATATAATTCAAAATATAAAATATTTAGTAAATTCTTTCATATTTTATAACTCACTTAATAGTTTATTTATTGAAAAAATAACCACAATTCATATGCATTAGAGAACTATCAAGAATGGACATCTTCACATTGCATGTTTTCTTGTTTTATAAGTTAATTAATTTGACCGGAATTTAATTATAAAAAACAGCCAGAGACTCAGGACCCATCAAGTTTGTTGTTAATTCGTCAAGAAAGCAGACTCACATAGACTTTCTTCTCTAGTTTCCTTTTATTTTATTTTTATTTTTTTTCACTCCTCGCCTAGTCTATGTACCTTCGTCTTCCATTTTAATACTCAAAAAGTTATCGTCATTTTAATAAATGCATTCTCTCTAAAAGTACGGTCGACTGAGCTCAAATCAATTTCGTCGTACTTGTACTTGTTCAATTGGTCAAAGATGTAAATTATTTAAAATTTTACAAATTGCAAGGTCTAGTCTTCAGTGTATCCTTTTTAATTTGAATTTGGGAAGTTCGTTTTGCAGATGGTATTTTTCAATTCTTAGATCAAAATTTTAATTTGCTCAGCTGTCTTTGTTTCGTGGCTGCTATTTTGTACTTGACAAATAAGACAAGTCACGTTGTGAGTGTTTCACGGTGCCCCCCTCCCTCTTATAAATTTTCTTGTTCCTATTTTGTACATGTATTAATTAATTATTTAAATCTATACATATATATATATATATATGTATATATATATATATATAAAAAGTTTCATTTTTAATGCTATGGACGTGGACTTGGGTTTTTTTTAAAAAAAAACATTTCATTTAAGCATCTTATTTTCAAATATAAAATCCGGGTGTTGTACGATGAAAATAAATACAATAAATTATTTTAAATAGTAATAAGAGAATAAAAGATATAATAATTTTTTAATTTTTAATTTTATCTCCGGCTCGGGTCCGTGGAATTTAGGTGTTTTGTGGAGTTCATTTAGTAGAGTTTGTGCTGTGGTTGTAAGTCATAACTCGAGATGGTTCTTGCGAGCTCCTCCACGGCTGCACTAGAAAAGCCACTTAGGTTGATGTGTGGCCATGGATATATATATTTTTAGCCTACTTGAGTTGGGCTTTATAGGTGGGCTGGATACGTATGTATCTGGGCTCTTCTTAGACTTGGAGGGCCCTAATCTGTTTTATGTTGATTAATGAAATGAGAAATGTTTTTTTTTTTTTTTTAATAAAAGTGAAATAAAAACACTAAGTCATTCAATCATACTATATTTCGAGAAAATATTGCTGGCCTCCTAATATTTATCGCGTTACATTTTCAAACTGGTTTTTAATTTATATAACAACGTTAAAAAAAATAGCTTGATATAATTAAAAAATTATAATTATAATTGAATTAATGATTAAAAAGCTCTCTTAGATGATAAATATTATAATTTTTTCATCAAACTAAAAACAAAAGCCACAGCAATCACCCTCATTCTTTTCTCGTCACGACTACCCAAGTGAATATTTTTTTTAATCAAAATTGCAGAAGAAAATTTATCAAAGAAAAAAAAATTAGAATTCAACCAAGTTGATGCTTCTAATTTCTTCCTTCTTCCCCCTTTTCTATTCCCCTTTTTAACCAATTTAATCCCCATTACAGAACCAGAGTCAAATGTAGCTTTATATAAAGGCACTGTGGCAACTTCTTCCACCAATTTATGCTGGAACATGGAAGTCCTTCTGCAATGAATGATTGAGAGCCCTCAAGAAGATGTAAACCCCAAACCAACTTATCAGGATATTTTATTCTCGGCTGTCCAAGAGTGTCAAATGATAGTGTGCTTTTTTAGATGGTGACTAGATAGTTGACCTAAGCTGCTGTAAGTATATTTTACAGAACGGAAAAAAAAAATCAATGGCTCAACATCATTGAAAAAAAATTGAAAAAAATAAAGATTCCCCATCCTCAAGAATCAAAATTTAGAGAAGTGAGATTGAAAAAAAAAATTCTTAAAAAAAAAAGCACCAGCAAAACCAAGTAAAATCGCTGAAACTAGTAAATAGGATCATGCGAACAGGATAATCTAATAAAAGACAAAACAAGAAAAAAGACGAAACTCAATTCTAAAAAGAATCAAATTTTGAATGATAAAATTGAAAATAATAAAAAAAAAAGCAACCTAAAATAAACTTGAATCACCCGAACAAACCTCCTACGTACCTAGATCATGAGATGTGGATAAATTAATGGAAAAGAAAACCAAAGAAAACAACAAAGTTCATTTTTCAAAACAAACAACTTCAAAGGATGTAATCAGGAAAGAGAACGATGTCAAATCGTGTTAAATTTTCAAACCCATGACCTTAGCTAGTGACTAAACTAGAAGTACCGCATATAGAAAGCTACTATTTTAAAACTCGACTCGACCTAACAGATTGACTTGTGACCTAGGTGATATATGGCTTAGACCAGGCCGGATTTTAAAAGAAATTGGGGGATAATTGATCCAGTGTAAGACAGTCAAACCATGTTCCTAGTTAACCCAGGGTAAATCCAGTCAAAACCCGTTGACTATTTTGCTTTTTTTTTTTAAAAAAAAAATGGTATCATATTTATTTTTTATATAAAATAAAAGGATTTGGTTGACTTGGGTTAACTCGGGTCAACTCACTTAACCCGTAACCTGATACATGTCTCGAATTGACTCTCGAGTAGGGCCTAAAAACAATGGGAGAAATCAAGTGGACCAAATCCCAAAAAATTAAATGTTGAATGATGAAATAAAAAAATTTCAATAATAAAAAAATAGAAATTAAAAGAATAAAGACCTCATTTGAAGAAAGAAATAAAAAAGAGGACAACCTAAAATTCTGAATTGAAGGACAAAATTGAGAAAGAAAAGGAGAGAGATCAAATCAACAAATGAATCCAAAATAAAAAAAAATCAAAAGAATGAGAACCAAATTCAAAAAAAGTAAAAAAAACAAAAACATTATGGATCTAAGGATGAGATTGAAAAAAAAACATTGACGGTCAAATCTTATATATCATCAAATTTTGAATTGAAGGGAAAAATTAAAAAGAAAAATCAAATTCACAAAAGAATCCAAAACAAAAATAAAATTCAAGAGAATGAGGACCAAATATGAAAAAATTAAAAATAAGATCATGGATCCAATGATGAAATTGAAAAGAAAATAAAATTTGATAAAAGAGCCAAGAATCTATATTAGAAATAAAAACATTAAGGATCAAACCTAAAACATCATAAAATAAAAGGATAAATTTGATATAAAAATCAAATAACAAATGATAAAATTGAAAAAATAAATAAATGAAATTCGATACAATAAAAAACTATGAGGACTGAAAGTGATAGAATTAACAAATAACACTTTTTTGATTTTTTTCAGGAGACATTTTTTTCAAGGTTGAAAAGAGAGAAAAGAGAAAAAGAAAAAACATTGTCGGAGCTCCACCGTGTATGGAGAGGCTACATGCGTCGCACCACCATGGAGAGGGTGGTGAGACGCATCGAAAGTTGTCCTGAAATGTGGTGTTCGACCACTGGGAGGCTCTGCCTAAAGAGTATGGATGTCATGTTAACGCATGCAATGCATGTGCCAACAACTTTTCTCTATTTTTTTTAATTTAATTTATATAAATACCAAAATACCCTAAATCCCACACAATATTAACAAAAAGAAAGATAACAAAAAAACCCTCAATCTAAGCTATAGATTATTTAACTCAAATAACACTTTAGTAATTACATTTTATCAAGAAGATTAAAAAACCGAATAGACCCTTACCCTTATAGTTAAGGAAATTAAATCTTCAATGCTATTTTAGATATTATACTATGCAAATAAAGCAGTAAATGACTCATTTACCTATTTGCATTATAATAGCAAATATATCCTATGAAAAATACTATATAATCATGCATATTATAAAACTTAAATAATTAAGGGTAAAATCATAATTTTACTGTGTAAAATACACCATGAAACACTAAGCTCTTCTATCTTTTATTATAATATTTTTAAAAATGAATTTTGAAATAAAAGACTCGAGAATAGTATCTTTTTGTAATTTTTTTCCTCGATCGATATTATTTGTGTTCATACTTATACCAGTTAAAATAAGAACTTGTGGCTCAAAAACATCTTACAAATCATTGACACGAGAACACCTCCCATTATTAACGACTCTTTGATACTTGATTTTTTCATCTAGCCATCACTTCTTTGGGTTGTGTGTGTCTTTATATATATATATATATAATATATATATATATATATATATATATATATATATATATCAAACCAACCCAAAAAGTTAACCTTAAAAATAAATTAGAATAAATTTTGTTTTCTTCTAAGAAAATCCTATAACTATGTATTTATTATATTGAGTACAAAAAAAAATATTAATATCTAGATTAAAAGATATATTGCATAAATATAAAATCTAATAAGAATTTTTTTATTTGAATTGATCAGTAAAAATAAAATAATAAATGTTATCGTCATCATCTTTAATTATTTTGCACGACCTTAATCAAACCTTTTTCAAATTAGCAGCCGTACAGCCCCACACGCAACTTCTGTTGCACTAAAAATTGGTTAAAATATCAAACCAAAATCACTACGGAACAAAAAAAAAACCACCTGGTCATACTAATAATAGGATATGCTTCAGTACAGGCAAGCCTACACGCTTATATGGCCTACCAATCATAAACCAATCCTGGATAACCGATGCACACCCTTGCCTAAAAATCAAATGTTTAATTATGATTAACCAAAACCAAAACAAAATTCTATCGAGTACACAAACTGTTTTCCCACAGGCACGGGCAACAAGCCAAATATCATAAAGAAAGCAGGCCTAGTGATGCATCCAAACAAGAGGTTACGGCCATCAACAACCACGCAAGGAAAAAAAAACAAGATAATATCTAAATGGATGGTTCAAAACTCCCCATCACTTGCTCGAATTGTAGTTTCAATTATGGACCTCGGTACTGCTGACAACTCCCTTACAGATTCAGGATCTAGGCACATGGAAGTTGGCAATTCAGCACCGCATAATTTCTCCCTCGCAAAACAATAGAGAATGACAGGGTCGGCAAATGGTCTAGACATGGCCCGTCGTGATCATGACGATTGATGACGAGACCATTCATAGGAAAAAGGAAGCTAGCGAGAATCTTACATCAAAATGACATTTATGAGCTGCTTTTTGCAAACCATTGGTCCTTTCGGCTTGGCCACCTCTAAAAGTAAAGGGATGCCGTGGCCTTCTTTTTTCTCACACAAAATATGGAGAAAGACACAGAGCAATATGAACCAGTATTCCATTTTGTCCTAAGAGAATCTTGTGTCTTGATTCTGTCTACAATTACATCAAGATAAAAGAAAAGGGAAATGGTAGAAAGGAGCCACTGCTATATTTTTCATTATTTTCTATCATTTTCTTTTTCAATTGTAAATCAATTGAAAAATACCACATGAGATCTACAATGACGAGATGATTCCCTTTCCTCTTCAAGGAAGAGTAAATATGCATTCTTTCCTTCACTATTACATCATTAATGAGGAAAATTCCCTATTTGTTAACTCTCCCTGAAAAAAAAGGGGCTCCTACAATCATTTTTGGTAGGCATCAATTTTGCTCAAAGGAAAATATTGATGCTGATCGAGTCTGGCTTCTAGCTCAAACAAATTGTCTAGGTCAGGCGAATGAGTACTGGTGATTCTGCTGATGATGGCCAGGGAATTTTACTCTGATGATGAGCCCCCATGTTGAGGGTCAGTCTGGTAGTAAACAACATCCCCTGCGTCGCTAACATAGTGATCTTTTCTCATGCTTCTTATCAAAATTCCAATTAGATGAAAAGGCAGAGGGCCTGACTTCTTTGGTTCTCGGTAATATTTCCCAAACACTGGTCTTGTAGCCTCAGTCTACATACAATGAAGTATAATAATCAGATGACAGAAAACAGCAAGTCAAAACAATCAAGTCTTTCCTTGGGCCCCAGAGGAGTGCTCGTCACAATTGCATATGGAAACAAGTTTTTATTTATCAAAATAAAGAAATACTCACTGCTTCAATTAAGTGGTAGTGTGGGATTTGAGGAAAGAGATGATGAATGACATGGGTTCCTATGTCATGATGAATGTTATTAATCCATCCATAGTCACGATCGATTGTCGTAAGCCCTCCCCTCAAGTAACTCCATTCCTGTTCAATTACAATGAAAAATTAAAAGGAAAAAATTACTAATTGAACTTCAGACCAATCTAGATAAAGCCGTCATAGACATTTCTTTTCTTCATGGAGTATATTTACAAAAGACATGGCAATGAAAATCAACTTAACTATATGACTATAGATGTCAACTTAAACATATGACTATAGATGTCAATATAATATATTAAATTGTTGCATATTGGAATTTAAATATAACGCTCAAGGTCAAGGATTTAGACAGAAAATACAAAAATACAATAGTTAGGATGCACATACCTTTCCACGATACCAAGGAAGTTTGTCTTCATGACCATGGTGATGCAGGTAAGTCACTAAATCCAGCCACATAACAAAACCCTAAAATTGAATCAGAGTCGAGTTAAAAACATTCTTTGAATGGAAAAACAGAACCTTTATGGAAATTCAATTTCCATAGCATAGGAACCTACAACACAAGGAAAATTGACATTTACCACATATGGCACTCCATAGAGTTTAAGCAGTTGAACAGGACCCATTACAAAAGATAAGCCAACAAGCAAAGCAGCCATTGCAGTCCAACATAAGGTGGAAGTGATTACATCTTTTCTCTCACTTGGGACGAACAAATCACTGTTTGGGTCAAAGTGTGAACCAGATTTTCCAGGACTTCTGCTCCACTGAATTGAATAGGATATTCAGCAATCTATTTCTTCGACTCTGAATAAAATTGCTCAAAAAAAGAACACATACTTACAAGATAAATGGGGTATGCAAGCATGGGAAACGGCACAGTGAATCGTAGCATTTTTGTAATGCCATCCAAACTTTTATATATTTTCTCAGGGAGCTACATCAAAAATAGTGTAAAAAAAATAAGCTTGAGGAATCATAGAAGTGCAAAAGCAAAGATGCTATAATGCAAACCGACAAAGTAACAGAGAATCCATAAACAGATTATATCACTAACCGGATGCCATGATTCATCATTCTCAACATGTCCATGGTTTTGATGATGAGTTCTATGGCTAATTCTCCTGCAAATCAGTACCATCGCAAGGCATTTTCTTATTAGTAACTCAAAACAATAGCTTAGAATTGCTGCGGAGTATGATTCAAACAGATGGAGAAAAAAAAGAGATCAACTTGTATAAATCAAAGTGCAAGATTTTACCATCCATGGTAAGGTACAAGAATTGAAGAATGCAGAATATGCCCCACCACACTATTTAGCTTGTTGTTATTGGAAAAACTCCCATGGCCACTACAAGAATCAAATTCAACAATCAAAACACAATTAGCATCATCAAACGAAAGGAACAAGCAAATACATAAACCCAGATCTATAAACCAAAAAAAGTGATTACCAATCATGTCCAAGAACAAAAAGTGCCCAAAACATTGTCCCTTGAGCAGCCCAATACAAAGGCCAAACAACCCAATTGTTAAAATAAGCAGCTGCTGCAGCTAAACCAAAAACCACAGCAACATCCCTAACAACATAACTCATTGACTTCCATGGATCTTTAACCCAACAATGCTTTGGTATAGCAGTTCTAATATCAGACAATTTAAATGGAGGGGGTGAACCAGGATCAAATTCTGTTTCCTCATCTTCCCCAACCCCATTAAAGCCAATAACTTTATTATCTTCCTCCCCATCTAATGATGCAACTCTATATGGAGCACTCACTTTAAGCCCCCAATTTCTCTCCCTAAAACACCCTCTTGAAAACTTATCAAATGGGAGCCTTTTTAGATCTGTGAGAGTCCTGTTTGTGTACAAAAATCTTGGCTTTGAAGGGTTGATGATTCCAGTTCTGGGTCTAGGCCAAAATTGAGGGAGAGGCTTTAAGCCACATTCTGATAACACCCAGCTAGCCATTAGATCCCGAACTGGAGAAAGCCAAACTGAGTGTCTCTCTCTCTCTCTCTCCCCCCCTGGCTTCAGAGAAACAAAGAGAGGATAAGCAAAGCTAAAACAAAAACTAGTTAAATTTATAATCTACCAAAAAATAAAGAGAGCAACAAGCGAAGCAAAATATCTAGGATAAAAGAAATACCTAAATAATATAATAATATATTATAGTTACGAAAAACAAAATATGGAGAAATAAAAGATACGACTGACTTATGTACTTATGTTTTAAAAGATTCTGATTGTGTAAGGTGGCTTTATAAAGGGCAGAGACGAGTTCGGTAACTTAGGAACGTTGTCTGTATGTTTGGTTCGCGTGAAAATTGCCTACCGGCCATGGTGTTGTGGTTTGACCTTTTCAAAGGATGTGTTTTAATTTCTTCCCCTTTCTCCTTTTCTTTTACATTTTTTCTCTTTCCCATCAGCCAACCGTCACTTCTCTCTCCTCGTTGTCTGTGACCTTTCCTCTCTCTCCCCCACGTTAAGGCAGTGTTTGGGAACGCGGCTGCGGCTGCGTTCCCAAAAAATTTGAAATTTTTTTTTTTTTTTACTAAAATTGAGTGCGGTTTGTACTTTTTGGATCGTTTTGATGTGCTGATGTCAAAAATGATTTTTAAAAAATAAAAAAACATCATTGGCATGCATTTCGGCACGAAAAGCTATTTGAAAAGCACCCGCAACCACACTGCCAAACACGCTCTACATACATTCAAAACACACACACAAAAAAAAACACAAAAAAAAACACCATAAACACCATAACATAGACCGACCAAGGGATGTATTTCCTTTATAATTTTATATTTGAATGATGTGATTGGTAATATGATGGTTATTGGAGGCTTACATAATCGTTAATTTCAATACCTGTAGGATTAATTGAGATGCGCGCAAGCTGACTGGAACACCCACGTTAATAATAATAATAAAAAAACACCATAACATCATCCTTTCTACCCCGAGACGTCATCTTTCTCTCTTCATCGCAAGGTAATTAATTTCCAACCAAACCACCCACCACCTGTTATCATTATTATCCATATTCTATATTTAGAGATATATTAAATACTTTTTTCTTTATTAATTTAATATAATTTATGTTGATGTGTGTTAATTTGACTTCATACAATGTTAAAGTTTTGAATTAGAGATTTTTATTAAAAAAACTAGGGTTGTTTATAATTAGGTTAATTAGATATAAGTTGAGTTAATAATTAGGTTTTTTTTTTAAATAATCAATGATTTTAGATTGTTGTTGATTGTGAATTAATGAAATTATTTTATTAGAGTTAGTGTTGATTTAGGTTAAATTATGGATTATAAATTACATATAAAATGTGATAATTGGCTATGAAATACATGAATTTGATGGATAATTTTGTTATAGCAGTACAATTTGATGAATGCAAGTGTTTGCCGATTAATTTGATGAATAAGTTTTAGCTGATTATGTTACCGTTATGGTTTATTGATAAATTATACATTTTAATTAACCCCGAGATATTAATAAATTAAAATTATGTTTTGTTGTGTTGTTTTGACAAAATATCTGGTAATTTAGGAATATTATACTTACATGGTAGTATCATTGTCAATACCAACAATGGTATCACTTATAATGGAAGAAGTCATGAGTTCCTAACTGTTATATTAAATATGTTCATTTACAGGTTATCTAGAATGTTATGTGATCGATTTGGTTGGAATATGTTTAAAATAAAAGTTGAAATTACTTGGAGGATGTTGCAAACTGGAATCAGTCAAGCTTGTTATGTCGGTGTACCAATCTGTAGTGATGGAAGTGTGCTTCAATGTTTGGAATTACGATGATTAATGGGATTAATATGTTAGAGCTCTATTTGAATAGTAGACCTAGACAACAATACTCTTCGAGTATGGATTTAACTTGGGTTCCAAGTAACTTTAAGAGAACCACACAGACATCACAAACAATTGGTCCATTTAGGCTAGGTGGTAATGCAAGTATACAAATTTTGGTATAGGAAATTATTAATATGGAACCTCAGTTGAGTATGACACTTGCTCCACATTGCTATGGAGAATCCGAACCAAGTGACAATGAAAATAATCGTCATAATGATAAAGTCGAGGTTGAGGAGAAAGATGAAGAAAATGAGAAAGATGGGGAGCAGAGTTAGTTAAGCTAGTTAATTAATACATGGCTCCTTTTGCTTTTGAATTTAAGGTTGTGATTGTGGATGATCAATATGGGTGCAATAACTGAGCTAATAGTTGTAAGCATTTGGGCTTATCAGTTGATGAGTTGGAGGTTAGAAAAAAGTTTAAAGACAAATATAAATGTATTACTATACTAAAGTAGTGGCATATAAAGAATTCATTGCAGTACAAGGTCCATCGTTCAAATAAAACTTATGTTCAGTTGCAATGTGTTCAAGAACCATTTTGTAGATGATATTTACATGGGGGATATCACCAAAGGTTAAATTCATAGTAAATTTCAAAATTAAAAAAGCCATACACATGTCAAAATTCTCTTGTTTTACAACGCCATCGTCAAATTGACTTAAATATCATTATTGAGGTAATGTTGATAATTGTGAAAAGAGATTTAAGTATGAGTGTTGTAACGATTCAATGTACTGTAAGAAGGAATTATGAGCATGAAGTCTCCTATTAAAAGATGTAGATGGCTAAACAGAAAATATTATAGCAGTTTTTGGTACACATGAAGAGTCATTTCAAAACCTACCTAGAATGCTACTGGCCATTAGAGATTTAAATCTAGGAAAAAAATATCACTTAGGATCGTAAAATAGTTGATGGCAATAAGGCAAGATTTGGGAGAGCATTTTAGGCATTTAGTACCTCAATTAATGGGTTTCAATATTGTTGTCCTATAATTAGTATTAACGGCACTCACATTTATGGTAAGTATAAGGAAAAGTTGTTGGTTGCAGTTGTTTATAATGCAAATAATAAAGTTTATTCATTGTGTTTTATTATGGTCGAAGAAAAGAAAAATAGTGATTGGAGTTGGTTTTTAGATTTGCTTTCTTGATATGTGATTAACAGCCATACCGGGTTGTGTATTATATTAGATAGACATGCAACAATTAAAAATTTCATAGCACATATTTTTCTCGAGCATATTGTATATCATCGATATTGTTCATGATACTCTGTGAGTAACTTCAACACCAAGTTAATTGTTTCCTTATAAAATATATTGCATAGGATGTGTACAAATAAGAGGTTTTTAATAATGTTTTAAAATTTCTCATGGCTTACCTGTATCGGCTATGGTGCAAATAATGTTTTTAGGTGTAATAAATATTTTATGGAGCATGGAGAAAAAGTTAAAGACGTTTTGAGTTGTGATGTATTGTGGCCTCTAAAGGTCCTCGCTGAATTACTTATTGACGTGACAACTTCTAGATCACATGTTGTATTTGTATTTGTATTTGATCTTAGAGCCGAGTTATTTCAATTTGAGACACCTCCAACAGTTGGTGTTACAAGAGAAGTGTGGGAAATGATTAACATCAATTAAGCAACTTGTACTTGTAGCAAATGAAAATTGTATCATCGACCATGTTCACACCTAATTTCATATCGCACTTTACAAAATATGAACTATGTGCAATTTGTTGATGATTTCTACTCCAATTTGTTGTATAAGAATGCATATAGTCCTCATTTTCAACCCTTTTGTTTGATACGTTGTTGTGGCCTGCATATACTAGTCTGGATGTATATGGATGTCCAACTAGATGGTAAATAGATAAGGATCAAAGAAAATTCACTCATCTACATAATGAGATGGATGCTAGAGAGGAGCACTCATTGAATAGATGTGGCATATATAGTTAAAAAGGTCTTAATAGAAAAACTTGTGAAACTAGACAACATATGTTAATTGTTTGTATTTGTTCTAAATCACTCCAACTTTAATTATTGTTTTTAATTTAATTATATAGATGTTAAATTGTATTGCAAATCTACTATTTTTAGGAGTGTCGATAGACAAGACCACCTGGTTGTTGAGGCAAATCCTGATAATAGGTCAATTTATACATGCAAGATCAACATCATTCCGATGATATTTAGAGTAGATAGGTTAGATCTTTAGATTTAAAGCATTTTTTTAATAACAATTTTAATTAAGTATTGTAAATTATTAAATTTTAATGACTTTAATTGTTTAAATAACTAAATTGTTTGATTTTCAGGGCGATGATTCTGTAACTTCTCGACAACATATACAGATGGAGTTACATTAAAGTTTTTGCCTATATGTTATTGAGGCTATTTTATTTTAGATCAGTCAGTTGCATGACATACATCTTGATCACGTATTAATTATAGCTTTGGTTGAGCAATGAAGCACGAGACACACCCATTTCATTTACGTGTTGGTGAGATGACACTCGTATTACAGGATATCGACTTGTTGATTAGTCCTTTCATAAATAGAGCTCTATGACAAGACGTGAAAGGTTGATTGACAGAGATGTTTTATGTGATCATATATTAAGATGAATGTCTCTAGTCGATGCTTATATGGGCGATTGCATCAAATTGACATGATTAGATATAAATTTTAAGACCCCCTAGCAGATGCGACAAATGACCAGTTGATTATGTATGCTCGGCATACATATTACATATACTTGGAGGTTTTATTTTCACGAGTACTACTGGCATTGCAGTACCATTGTTCTTTCTGACACTACTTGAGGATTTTTGGGTCATTCTTAATTACAGCTAAGGGGCATGCTTGCATATCTATACCGACAACTACGAAAAACATGTTTAAAAAAGAGAAAACAAATTGACGGGTGTCTATTATTTCTTCAAGTATGATTATTTTAAATTCTTTGATTGTTAGAATTAATTTTAAATACTAACTTAAAATTATAAATGTTGATTAAAACAACTCTGGTCATGGGAGCATATTTATATCGGATGTCCAAAGAGGTGGGATAATAATATGTTTGACACTATCCATTGGTTCTTGATAATAATATAATAAAATTGATTCTAGTCAACATGTTATTTATATAAATTGAATGTAAAAAATATACTGACTATGTGGTTTGTCATATTAGATGGTGTGGGGCTAGACTTTTCACGGTAAATCTCACTCACGTCTACGAGCTCTACCAGGATGAGTTGGATGCACAATAGCCACATCAGGTATGTGTTACAAATGTATTCTATTTTTTGTTATTTGAACATAAATTATCTGATTTTGATTTCTTGTCTGATATAATTATTTTATATGTTCTTATAGGTTATATAGATGTCATATACAGAGAATTCGATACTTTCAACTTCTCCTATATGCCGTGAGGGATCTAACATTTGGTTAGCGCTAGTCTTGTTGCACTGCTTCGACATTGTTAAGATGCATTGCCTAGATCAGATAATGTGATAGTTTGAACTATCTTAGCATATACCGAATTATATTGATATTGGTGACGAGTTACATGGTATTAATCGTTAGGGTAAGCGTTATGAGAATTAATTGATGATTCATGCATCTTGCCGAGATCTTTGGGATGCTATAAGAGATCATGTTTTTAAAAAACAATATTCGATGATTGGTGTAGATACTTACATGAGATAATATTTGTCTATTACACATCATTTCATTACATCTATCTGGTCGTGTTTCGCGAGATGTCCACGCAATTTGATGCATTATACGCCCTGATATCCGAGATAGAATTAATTGGTATGCAATATTTTTTTATAAACAACATTTATTAAATATTGTTAATGTTATTATGAATGATGACTACTAATTAGTTTTTAATGTATGTATATAGATTCATTACTTGGTATAGAAGGCTCGAAAAGCAACAATGACTATCAGTGAGGGTGTCGATGAGATGGGATGTATTGTGGCCAACACCACACTCGATTTATGTCATGGTGGACTTCAAGAGGCTGTGGAGGTGGAATGTCTTAAAGTGGTTTTAGCAAAAGATGAGATTGCTTATCATAGTAATGTCGGGGATGCTAGTCTATCCACGAGCATCTCATGTCCATCCACGAGCTAGGATGATATTAGTCCTTCTCACACCTATATGAATATTACAGACCTATCCTCAAGTTGGACGAGTTAGGGTGATGCTCTAGACCCATCTACGAGTGCTGCAGGCCCTTCCATGAGCGGAGGCTATTATTAAATATAGTTACATGTTATTATATGTTATGAGAATTATGAATAGATGCATAATTAGTTTAATTTTAATAAAATGTTGTGTTATATTAATGGCCGGTTTAATTTTATTACTTATGATTGAAAATGTTATGTGCTGCTTATGTGAATTGTGTTTTGTTGCTGAAAAACTAATTATTTGAATTATGATTTTTTTTAGTAGAGAGTTAATGACAGAAGAAATTATTTCAGGATAAGAGTCACAGTTGGCATTTATAACTCTCGAGCCACAGATAAAGAATATGATTATCGAGTCGCAAATATTATCTATGAATCAATCAAGCATGTTAGATCTCTAAATATTTTTTCACCCGTGTTATTTTACCTAAAAAAATTACTATGCTAAGTTCTGAAAAAAAAACTTTGTCTATCAATTATTAAAACTAATAAATAAATAGCACATTTATTCAAATTTTTATACTCGAAAGGGATGAGACAAGTTCAATAACTTTCAATTCATTCAATCTTTATATTAAGATAAATATATTTCATGACAAAAAGGCTTTCGAGTATTTTTATTTCAACAAAATAAAATTATATTTTTTTAATGAACATAAAGAATTAGTGTACCTCCATTACATTAGAGGTCCTCCTCATAATGTAAACATATATGATAGTTAAAAGGGAGATTGTAAAGACAAAGGACACTTCCTTCACACTCCAACAACATCCATAAGCATAATGAACATAGAAATGATCACTAAGAAAAATAGTAAAAACAAGGGTACTTAATGCAAATTAAATCGTTGGATAAACTTAATCTATTAATTTATCAAGATATTAATTAAATAATGATATGGTGCTTGTGCTCACATGATTACACATGAATCTGTCCATGCATTATCCATGTATTAGCCTAATCTAACCAAACAATTTCTCTTAGATATAACAGGACCATGGCTTTCCACTTATCACGAGACCACATTCATCGATGGAATTTGATTGGAGGAGCGCGAAGGTCTCACTCACCATCTGTGTAAAACGTGAAGGAATTTCAACTTTCCTACTTGTACACTCAATTGGGTGGTGACAAAGGCGCTCGGAGAAAAAAGAAACTAAAATTTAGCCGCCCCCCCTGCCATCATCGTGCTTCATTTTATTATATATACAAATATTTATTTGTGGTCTTAATAAAAAATAAAATAAAATAAAATGGAGAGCCAGGTTGGGGTTCATGTTATCATTTGAATCATGGTGTCGATATAACATAACAAAAAAAAAAACTACAATTGACCATATTTTCACTGTGCATATACAATTTATTCTTCCCTGCAAGTATAATTATGTTTTTGTCATTAAAAAAAAAAACAAATTATTTTGTTGTTTTTACATTGCCCATTAATCATTAAGGAATTAAACAGAGATGTAAGTGTCTTTTCAATTTGATTTGGCACATAGAAATAATCTAATTACCCTCAAGTTAAAAATTTTAAAATTGACTAATAGGAGTACTTTTTTCTTTTTATTTTTTAAAATATAGTAAAATATCATATTTATCTTTAGAATTAAAAAAATAAACCATGTGTCTAGTGGTCTTTCGGTCTTTTCACTACTGGTTTTATGTTACTACTGATTTTATGGAGGATAATTTGTGTCTTGTTATACATGTTAATTATTAGTTAAATGGGAAGAGTTGCTAGTGCATATGCGAGTCGTCTGTGCATTTTTGGGCAAGGCGTGTAACATCTTCCGATAGCAAAATATATCCTTTCATTGTATTGTTGGAAGCGTCTTGCGTCCTCTTCTTGATAGTACAGCGTATGTTGAAGGCGGTGGGGCAATTTATCGCCAATGGGCCTATATTGTTTTGTTTCCTCTCCTCCCTTGAAAATTACAAGTTGATCTTTTTTGTTTTTAATATTTTAATTTCAGTCTTTATTCTTTTGATTTTTAATTTTTATTCTTGATCATTTCATAAAACTTTTATTTATTTTTAATTTCATCATTCAATCCCAATTTGTCATATATTGTTTTTTTTTTTTGGTTCAGGTTATTTTGATTTCTTATTTGTTTTCAACCTTTTTTCAATTTGGCACGTCTGACACGCTGACGCATCTAATTCACGTGCCAACCACTTTTTATTTTTTTAATTATATTTTATATTTATCCTTAGTCAACTTGATTATTACTGAAAAACCAATACAAAAATATGAAAAAGCCCTTAAATCACAGTTTAACAAATCTTGATTTTAAAGATAATTTAGTCATTTCAATTTGTTTTTTGGTTAAAGATTTGAAAAGTATTCTATGAAGTTAAGAGAAGAAAAATAGTTTTCTTTGAAAAGATTGAAGTGTTTTCTATTATTTTTTATTGATCAATTTTTCTAAACTTAAATAAATACAAAAAAGTTTGGAAAATAATTTTCAAGAAAATGTATGCCACGAAACAAACCATTGTAAAAAACTTGTAAAGCTATTGTGATTATGTAGATGATTGATTATTACTAAAAAAACGAAACAAAAATACAAAAAAGCCATTGAATCTTAATGTAACAAAATCTAATTTTAAAAGCAATCTAGTCATTTTAATTTTTTATTTTCTTAAAGATTGGAAAAGTGCTTTCCTCCGTTGAGAGAAGAAAATTCGTTTTTTTTGGAAAGAATTAAGTTTTTTTTAATTGAAAAACATTTTTTAATGACTAGCTTTTCTAAACTTAAAAATAAATTTGGAAAAGCTTTGAAAAATAATTTTCATGAAACAAACCACCGTAGAAAAATTGTAAAGCTAATGCGATTATGTAGGCGCATAAATTATTGATCGAGTTTTTTTTTTTTTCGTTTCCCATTAAAGCATAAAAATAAATTAAACAATGAAAAACCAGAGTTAATAAAAAAACAAGTATTTGTTAGAGATGCCAATGGCACATTCATAATTATTATATACGGTAAATTAAGTCCTTTATAAATAATAGTAAATGACAAAAATAATTTTGTGCAAGCACACAAGACACAACTGCTCAGAATCTCTTTCCTGCCATGTATCTCATAAAAAGGCCATGGATGCGTCGCATCAAACTAGACAAGGATTAAGCCATCCATCCTTATCTTCTATTTGCCATACTGGAGCTTCAAATTAACCATGTGTCTAACATGCTCCTGCATTGCAGCCACCTGTAGACTATATATTGGACAAATTAAAGGTCACCAGTAGTGATTAGAAAGTAACTAAATTAACTTTGAGTGGTGTAGTTCAACTAATCATGTTCTATATTTATTTTTTAAAAGATTATCAGTTCGAGTCTCATAAACTTCAGGGCTATTGAAGGCTTACATGATCGTTAACTTCAGGACCCGTGGAATTAATCGAGGTACACGCAAGCTAACTCGAACACCCACATTAATTAAAAAAACAACTAAATTAATTGGTAAAGATTGCAAGTCACCCACATGCCAAATCTTTAAATCTCGTAACCAGTAAGCTTAATTATAAAAGGTTATTAATCTAATTCAATTTGTAAGCAATCCCTTTGTTTTATCATTGTGAACTGAAATATGAAACATCCATCACAATCACTCTCAAGTTGAAATTAATTTCTTCTCCTTTGTTTGTATAACTAATTGGTCCTTTTTCAAGGAAAATTGCCAGGATTGCTGGAATAAGCATATGGTATTTGCATATTTGATTTGCTTGACTATGGCATGATCTATATATAAAATACATCTTCCCATAAATAATAGGAATAGGATCCATGCATTCGGTCAACGTTGTTGTTCTTACTCGTCTTCTATCTGGGATCCTTCTTTAATTTATGGTCTTTGTTTTTGGGGAGTGGCAACGGCCAGTTCTCTTGAATGAATGGCTAGACGAGGAGGGAATCCTGGAAGTTGCGAGTCTCTGCTGCATGGCTTTCAAAGGTTGATTCCCAGGCTGGTTCATCAACACTTGGCCTCAGACAGCAGAGATTCGGCCCAAATAATGTGCCAAATGCCAAGGCCAAGTATAAAGACGCGTGCGTGCCTTCAATAACAGAAGATGAAATTTCTTACGCCACAAGGCTAGCTAGAATCTTTCCTTTTTTCTTCTCTTGAACCTTTTGTATCCCAACCTTTTTAATATTTTAGATGGCCTTCAGAGGTTGCTATGTGATGCTATATTTGTACAAGTTCAATATATTGGAGTAAGCCTCGCTATAAAATTGCCTTTGTTCTTCATATGCTCTTCGACAACTTATGGTACGTTGCCTTGAGCTCAGGCAATTTTCAGTGCTCATTTGTAAGATTCTTTCTGGTCCCGTACGCGTTTAATATTTTTTCCTGGGAAAAGTGGTCTCAGGGGAAAAAAATAAAACATACAGTGTGAATCCAAGAATGAAGAAACCAATGAAAAACACGTTCTCTTCATGGAATTGGTAATTGGGAGGTTGTGTGGCTCTGCCAATGTAATTAAAAGGTTCAGGTTTAGTTGGAGGACAACTGCTTTTATAATGTGCAGCCCAAAATCATCTGTAGATAAGTAAGCACAGTTGAAACTTACTCATAGACATTATCGAAGTACAGATTCATAATTGTCTTCAAATCGCACATAGTATGTGATGATAATCTCCAGTTGGGGTCTTGGAGAAATCTCACTATGCACAAAGGGGATAAACAAATAGAAGGAAAACTTTTAAAACCTGTCCGATAGCTAGCATATCAGGCTTATCTTTCTCACAGTTTCCACCACTTTCGTTTCTCCATTTTCTTGAGAAATTCATTTGCCAATGATGCATAGTCTTCTGATCTACCTTCCAGCTCTTCAGTGTCATTGCTGATTTTCTTATATAAAAATATAAAACATTTAGCAGTTGGTCAAGATAGGCCTTTCGTGTATATAACAATTTAGAAAGCAATGCATGGTAAATTGTCTAGGAACATATGAAGGCTGAAGAAATCCAAAAATAGCCAATTTGACTCGGGGCATCTGGAGAAAGTTTGATCAAAGAAAATACGATAAAAATGAAACGTGAGGAAATTCAATTGTGAAAATTAAAGGTATTTTCTCTTCTTTTTTTTGCTAAAATCTTACCTCCAGCTTCTCCTGCCTTTGGACCCGCTTGTTTCGTGCACTAGCAGCCGGAGAAGAGGCGTCCTAAAATCATTTACCAAACCAAAAAAACACAATCAATTCAAACTATTGATGTTGGCCTTACCAATGAAAGAAGAGTTCGTCAAAATAAACCAACATGCAACGTTACCTTGGATTTTCTGTACTTAGCTACGATTTCCTTAAGGTTCCTACTACTTCTGGGCTTTGTTTCTCCACCAGAACCTAGTAAAATCTCCCTGTCCGTTCTCTTCTCTGGAATGCAAAATTAGAGGTGAATTATTCGATAATCCATGCAAGCAAACGCACAAGAAACTCAGATTTACCTCTCGCTTTATTTTGAACTTCGTTGGATGATTTGGTTGCCATGAGCAAGTTCATGTGTTTCCGTATCAGTTACGATAAAGGAAACACTTGAACTGAGAGAGAATGATGAAGATGACATTTTTTGTGTATTTTAAATTGTAATGAGCTCCACAAACCTATATTAAGCTCCACCCTAATTAGCAACGTTTTATGCTCCACAGGCCTATATTAAGCTCCCCAGCTTCCTGAACCTCTAATAGAATGAAAATGGCCAATTTGAGCCATTTTTAGCTCTGAACTTTTATTATCAGCACCAGGAATCCTGCATGTGCAACAGCCTTTTAGTAACACGGCCAAAAGCATGATTTCGTGAAGTAAATCCAGAGGAAACTGATGCCATCCATTTGAACCTGCTTGTCCTACTGCAAGAACCTTGTCACGGAAAACAATATATAAAGAGGCCAGAATTGTAGAAACAGCACAAATAGCTAAAGTCTTACGTGTATCATTCTTGCTGGTTTGGGAATTGGAGTAATATCCACACTGTGGTCGGTCTACCTTTCCCCCTTTAAAACCTCTGACAATGTCAACAAGAATCCCAGATTTATTACCCTGCAACAACATTGATAAGTTACTTGTAGTGCTGGAAACACATGCAGCAGTAAAAATTAAATTTAATAAATTTAAAATCTTCTAGGAGTATTAAAAATATCATTAGATAGAACTAGAAGTTGTTTAATGTTTATGTAAAGATTACCTGAAAATTAAATATTCTTTTCGGCTTTAAATACTTGCTTCAAAGTTGAGTTGTTATAAATTATAAGTCGTTTAAATGTACAGTCTCTAACAATAATCCATATGAACGTGAGTGAAAAATCTTTTAAACCTGTTTAGAAAAAACACTTAGAATATTAGTTTTTTTTTGTGTTTTAGGTGTTTCTGTAGTGTATTATAATCACCTTGGAAAATAAAAGGTATAAATTTCTATTCATAGAAAAATTTAAAAACCTTATAAATAGTAAAATGTCAATTTACCCCTTAAATTTATTCAATTAAGTCCTTACTTACTTGATTGTTTCTAGATCTAGAATTATAATTCTTTGTATTAATAACATTCTAGTTCTCAATTTTTAAAATTTATTTACATTCAAGTCACACTTGATTAATCATCTCATTTTAATTTTTTATCAATAGTTCTTATGTGTGTGACCCATTAGATTACCTAATAATTTAGCCCAAATATAAATTACAATCCTAAATAAAATAAGATCAAACAAATTAAATAATTTAATTTATTATCAATTCAACAATTGATTAGCTTATATTTGAATATCAAGTACAATATCTAGCAACTTATCATGATACCCTCAAATATTAAGAAAGTTATAAGTGGTTTGATTTAACCTTTTAGTGACTAGTTTTTCAATATAATTATTATCCCGTCACTATGAATATTATGATTTAAACATTATAGCATAGAGTATGTATGCTTTGTTAAATCATGTTACTTCTTAACATTATAATTATTGATTCTTTGAATAAGATTTTGAAACTCTTTTTAAATTTTATTCCACTAGTAAAAAATTTCACAATCAATGCTATTTGAGAACAGATAAAATACTCTTTCTAATTCATATGGGTAATAAATCATATCTTAATTACTCAAATACATTCATATAGTTTATCTTATATCCAATATCTACCCATTTGTTACTGTTGTTTAGAACATGTGGTCAACAAAAAAGCATAACATTTTTTATATAAAATAATTTAATAATTTCAAGTCTTAATAAAATATTAATTAGAAATATTTAGTCAATCAATAGAAATATTATCAGCAGCAGCAGCAAGTACCTTATCATGAATACATGGAAAAGACTATGAAATCCTATAAAGGGCATTGCAGGTATGTCAGATATTTGATTTCGCATCTGTTTGCACCGCGTTCTTAAAAAATTTAATTGTTTTTGTAAAAAATTAATTTTTTTGTATGTTTTGGATCGTTTTGACGTACTGATCTCAAAAATAGTTTTTTAAAAATGAAAAAAAATATCATTTTGATACATTTTGGCACGAAAAATTATTTGAAAAGCAAAAGCACTTCCAAACACCCTTCATAGTAACACGCACAGCTGAATTTTTAAAACTAAATCTATCTTGCTCGGGAATGCGGTACAGTTATAATTTAAAATATTTTTTATTTTAAAAAAATTATTTTTGGTATTAGTATATTAAAATATAAAAAATTACAATTTAAATAGCATTTCCAAACATAACCCATTAAAGTTCTTTGCATTAATTCAGTAGCTCTTGAAATAATTATTCAATCATTTTAATTTTGTGATTAATAATAAGAAAAGTTGAGTCATCACATATTTTGCTTGGTTTGGGCCTGCATTGAACCCCACTATATGTATTTATACTAGTCAGCCGAAGAAGATGGGTTTCCTTTGTTTTTTCTTACGCCTTATTTGTTTCAAGGAAAATGAATTCCTGGAATTCATTTTCCTTACTTTCCCATGTTTGGCAACATTACAGAAAAGTAGTCAATGAAAACTTAATTCCAGTCAACAAAAAAACATCGTTTTATCAAAGGAAAGTGTTTTCCTCCGGATAGAAAAAGGAAAACACTTTCCTTTTCACGAATCACGATCTCTCTCTCTCGTCAAAAATGATTGGAAGCAGGAACAATTACAGAAGCATTCTCTGGACAATTGAAGCATTTCACTTACACAATTTCAGGTATTTTTTTTCCTCTATTTCCTTTATGTTCTTATCTTGTTCGTAGATCTGTAAAAAGTATGGCATTCCATTTCCATAAATCTGTTACCTGTCATATGTTTTCCATAACATTTCCATAACACAGCTAAAATTTATCAAGCAAAGCCACAAAAAACACAATTTTGCCATGACAGTTTTCTGCAAAAATCACTCACATTCAGTAGTTTTATTCTAACCCAACAAACCAATTCAAGGCACGCCAAAAATCCCTAAACTTTGTTAATCAATCTTCCCCAGCAAAAAGCAGCCCCTCCCTGTTACCCCATCCCCGGATCCAGCCACCATATCCCGGGTGGAAGCGTTGAAAATCAACCCTTGCTCTCTTTGTTTTTGAACAGTAGCCGGGGGGGGAGGGAGGAGAACTGGGAAAGAGGAGCCCTATTGCCCCTTGAATCTTTGTCCTGCTTCTATGTCTTCAATATTTGCTTCTTTGTTCATAAATGATGAGAGAAACAGAGGGGAACATGGGGAAACTGATAGGGAACAGGGGAATGGGAGAAACTGAGAAGGAGAGGAACAGGGGAAGGGGAATGAGAGAAACTGAGAGGGGAATCGACCGAGAGGGAGAGGAACAGGGGAAGGGGAATGAGAGAAACTGAGAGGGGAATCGACCGAGAGGGAGAGGGACAGGGAACAGGGGAATGGGATAGGGGAATGACCAAGAGGGAGAGGGAACAGGGGGAATTGACCGAGAGGGAGAGGGAACAAGGAACAGGGGAATGGGAGAGGGCAATCGACCGAGAGGGAGAGGGAATAGTGAACAGAGGAATGGGAGAGGGGAATCGACCGAGAGGGAGGGGGAATGGGAGAGGGGAATGGAATTAAGTTTAATTTGATACTTGTGAAGTCAGGGGAAGGAAGCTTTGAAGGATTAACCAAAGAATGTGAGCTCCCATTTTTTTTCATGTCTTTGTGCGAGAGTTTAATGAGGGGAATTACATATGGAATTAATAAGGGGAATTATAAAAGAACAATAAATATAAATTTGTGTTTTAGTTTGCTTTGATTAATATATGATTAGTGTTTGATTATATTTCTTATATATGGATAAATTTGTGGGACTATACCGGTAATTATATGGATTTCATTGCGCAATGTTTATTGATCGTTGTGAACTTATGAATTGTATAATTTTAAAAACGGTTTTATCATCAAGAAATTTACTTTTATGGTCTTAAATAATATATTTTAAGACCTTGTTTGTTTAAGGAATCAGATACCATTGCCATAACTATTATACATTGTCAGCTTCTTTCAGCATAATTTATTGTATTGATTATGGAAGTATTTTATATGCATTTTTTAATATTTATTTCCTCAAATTTTTAGGTTTTGTTATCAGAAAACTTCACTTTCATGATATGGATAGTAAGATAATTCATGCAGCATGTATGGGAGCAGCTGTAACTGTGATAGCTACAGGGGTAGCTATTATTGAACAAGAAAGAAATAGAATTTATATACCAAAAGAACCACGTATAAATGCAATTACTCAACGAGAATTCTATATTGACAGCATTTTGAATCGAGGTGATAGACATTGCGTTGAACAAATTCGTATGAAACCTGTTGTCTTATATAGATTGTGTGATGTTCTCACAAGTCATGACCTATTACGATCAACTCAAAATGTGTCTATTTGGGAGCAAGTAATTGTGTTCTTACAATTAGTAGGCCAAAACCAAAGATTTCGTGTTATTAGTGGTATATACTATAGGTCTGTTGAAACTATCCATCGTTACTTTAGAATTGTTTTAAAAGCAGTTTTTAAGTTATACAAACACCTTATTAAAAATCCAGAGGATACAGTTCCGGCAGAGATAATGAATAATCGAAGATTCTATCCTTATTTTAAGGTATGAAAACAATACCATTATCTTTATACATTAATTAATTACATCTAGAAGAAAAGGTTATAAATTATTTTTTCATGTTTATATAGGATTGTGTGGGAGCAATTGATGGTACCCATGTTCCTGCAAATGTTCCTGTTGAGATTCAAGGAAAGTTTCGAGGGCGAAAAGAAGGAACAACACAAAATGTTTTAGCAGCTATAACTTTTGATTTGAAGTTTATATATGTTTTAGCTGGCTGGGAAGGAAGTGCCCATGATTCACAGGTTTTAGGTGATGCATTATCAAGATCTAATGGTCTAAAAATTCCAGAAGGTATATAATAAAGTATGTATTATATGCAATAAACATATAAAATGTCTTATTACATAAAGATAGTAATAGGTTTTTTAAAAAAAATTTGTAGGGAAATATTATCTCGGTGATGCTGGTTATGGTATTCGAAAAGGAATCATTTCTCTTTTTTGTGGAGTTCAATATCACTTGAATGAGTTTACAGAACGTTCACCAGAAAATGAAAAGGAGCTATTTAATCTTCGACACTCTTCATTGAGAACCGTTATTGAGCGAGGGTTTGGTATTTTGAAGAGTCGTTTTAGATCAATTGATGGAAAATCTTTTTGGTCTTATGAAACACAAGTAGATGTTGTGCTTACATGTTGTATTATTCATAATCACATAATGGGGGTTGATCCTTATGACTTTCTTATGGAAGAAATATGTTCGGATAGTGAACCAATTAGACGAACAATCAACTTAAGTCAACGGGAGGAAAGGGAAGAGAATAGGGAATGGATAACAAAAAGAGAAATGATTGCCTCAACCATGTGGAATGATTATAACACTAAAAAAAACTAGTAATTGAGTGTTAATTATATGTGTTTGTTTTTATTATGTCTTGCTTGAGTTTGTATTATATTTGTTATGTATTTGGAGTAGATGTTGACTTTATTATAATTTCTCTTTTAATTATTAATTATAGTTTTTATATGAAATTTATTAAATCTAAATATTGTATGATTTTATTTTGTATAAATTTATAATTTTTTTTTTTGTAGAAATGAGTTCCACACAAAATAAAAAATGCAAGGGCAAGCACTTCACATGGTCTAAGCCTATGTCTCACATGTTGCTTGAGATATTAGTTGAGGAGGCACTTAAAGGAAGCAAACCTTCTTCCACCTTTAAAGCAGAATCTTTTGTTAAGGTGGCTACAGAAATCAGTCAAAAGTTCAACGTGCAATGCGAGCCTAAGCATGTGGACAATCATCTCAAGACTGTGAAAAAAGAATGGGGAATAATAACCAAACTTAAAAATAAAAGTGGCTTTGGCTGGGATGATTGTCTGAAGATGATTACAGTTTCGAAAGATGTATATGATGAAGAAGTAAAGGTATGATAAATATTATAATCTTTGTAATTTTTATATTTACTTTTGTTTCTAAAATGTTATACAATGAACTAAAACATTGCATATTCTAAACTTTATGAACAGGCACATCCCAATCATGACAAGTTTCTCAACAAAAAACTTGATATGTACAAGGCAATGGCAATTGTTGTTGGAAAAGACATGGCAACCGGAAATTATGCCAAATCATATGCTGATGTCAACATGGAAGAGAACACTGAAGAGCAATCAATTTCAATTGAAAATGAAGGGGAATATGAAGAAACTTCTAAGGGAAAAGAGACATCTTCCTCTAGTACACAAAAGAGGCAACATAGAAAGAGAAATCGCATGTATGAAGATGATGGTGTTGAAAAATTGTCTAAACAGATTGGAGATGTAGCACTTGCAATTCAAAGCCTCAGCAAAAATCAACTTGATGTTAATGCGTTGTATGCGGAAGTGATGAAAATTGAAGGCTTTGATGAGATCACTCTTGCGGAGGCATTTGATCATTTGGTCCAAAATGAAATGTTGGCAAAAGCATTTATGGCAAAAAATGCTAATTTGAGGAAAATTTGGGTTTAGAATTTTGTGAACCAACACTACTACAGGCCTGCTTGCTAAGATGGTTTGACTATGTTTAAAATTTGGGTTCAGACTATGTTTGTTATTTGACAAGTATGTTTACTTGTTTAATTCGGTCTAGCATGTTTATGTTTGTAATTTGAACTAATATATATGTATATGACATCAAAACTTAATATTTATGCATGACTTTGTTTGATTTTAGATATTTATATTTATTTCTTGATGTTTATTCGATATATATTAAAGGGATATTAAAGGGATAATTGCCTTTACCCGTAAAAAAAAAATATTTATCCAAAAAACCCATCAAAATATTTTTTGAATCTATTTATCTTTTAAAAAAAACTTCATACCAAAAAAAAAAACCCAAATATATAACTCTTACCATAAACTAATTTGGCTTTCTTCATATGGAAAAAAAAACTTATTTTAAACTTTTATAATTGACAAAAATATAGTAATAGGTTTTACTTAACAAATATTTCACAAGCTTATTTCTATATAATATGATATGACATATATAGTTATATTTTATAAAATAAGCTCTGTATGAATATATATTTTAATAAAAAAAATTCATCATTATACTTTTTAGATTTCATTCTTTTATTGTAAGTGATTAAATATTTATATTAAATATTTTATATATATTAGATAAACTTGAAAAAATAATTAATTCATTAATAAATTATTTTCCAGTTCATTTTCCATAACATAACCAAACACTGGAAAGTGTTTTCCAGTTCATTTTCATAACACTACCAAACATTGGAAAATATTTTTTCAGAATTCACTTTCCAAAAAAAAACAACTTTCCTGCAAACAAACGGAGCTTTAAAGCTATTATATTTTCATTAAAAAAGAAGTATATGGGCTAGTTATAAAGTTGGGCCCATATAGTTTTAAAATAACGAGAAATAAATTTAAATTAAAAAACTAAATTAAAAAAAAAAGATCCCTATTAAATTTTTATATAATTCAACTTAGTAGTCATTTTCTCATATTTTAAAACGGAGTTTCGTCGTTTCTCTCTCATATTGTCTCTTACTGAAAAGATCATAAGAGCAACAACGTAACTGATTTTAGTTCCAAATAAAAAATAAAACACATCTTAGGTGTCTCTCCTTGCTTTATATTTTGCAACCATGTCAATCCCTAAAAACAAAGGTGTGCATGTCAAACAAGTTTGATATACTGTTGTTAATGGCTTGATTCCATTAATCTTCATGTTGTTCCTAAATTAATTAATTACTTTTTTAAAAAAACTGTTTTGGCAGATGAGGTTGAGCAAAATCCAAGGAGCTCGTATTTTAATTTACCGCCGTTGGATGTTTCCGTCGCCTTCCCTCAAGCAACTCCAGTTTCCACATTTCCTCCTAGCGGTAAGAGCATCAATAGTTTTTTTTAAAAAATAAAATAATGATCTATTGAGAGAAATTTAGGCCATTTTCGACACTCGCTAATCAATGAATATGCTGTTGTTATTTTAAAATAAAACAGTTTCAGATTACTATCAATTCAGTGATTTATTAACCGTGGAGGATCAGGCACTCAGGATGAGAGTGAGGGAGTGTATGGAGAAGGAAATAGCTCCGATGATGACAGAGGTATTATGTTTAGATTTTGGCAGGAAAAAAAAATTATGTATAATTTATTTATTTTATTGCTTTACAGTATTGGGAGAAGGCGAAGTTCCCGTTTCATGCTATTCCGAAGCTCGGTGCCTTGGGTATAGCTGGGGGAACGATCAAGGTAACTTTTGTATTTTGTTCAAGTTGAATTGGGAAATTGGATGATTAACTGACTTGAAATCTCAGGATTATGGGTGCCCTGGTCTTTCCATCACTGCAAGTGCCATCGCGATGGCAGAAGTTGCTAGAGTTGACGCGAGCTGTTCGACTTTTATTTTGGTGCATTCATCTCTGGCAATGCTCACCATAGGTGAGATCTTGGTTTAACTGTCTTTCCTTTTGAGACATGCTAGTTCCTGGATTTAGTTACAAAACAAGATGCTGCTAACTAATGAGTTCTGACCTTTTGCATGGATTGTGAAGAACAGCATTGTGTGGTTCAGAGGAACAGAAGCTGGAATATTTACCTTCTTTGGCACAGTTCAGCACCGTAGCTTGTTGGGTAAGTGGCTTCTTTTGGCACTCGGCCACTACATGTGTCTGATATGTATTTATGCTAGATTCAAGTTATTTTATGTTGTCCTGGTCATTAGGCTTTGACCGAGCCTGACTATGGAAGTGATGCAAGTGGTCTGAAAACAACAGCAATAAAGGTCTGACATCCTGACCTCTTCTATGTTTTTCTTACGTTGCTATTCTTCATGCCGTTCTGCTGAATTTCTTGCTATGTCTTGCTTTTGCTCTCATTCTGTTATATTTAGGTGGAAGGAGGTTGGATGCTCGAGGGCAAAAAACGCTGGATAGGAAACAGTACCTTTGCAGATTTGCTTGTTGTATTCGCTCGCAATACCACTACTAATCAGATTAACGGGTATGATTCTCTCTATCTATGACTAGTGTGGTGAGTCTTGTCGACATTATGCTGATCTCTGAGATTTGTAATTATAGAAACTAGATGCAGCCTAAATTTTTGGAAAGGCTTGCACAAAGACCAACGAATTCTTCATAGAGATTTTTCTGGATTAATATGCATGCAAGCGAATGTACATTCCCTTTTGCACATGTAAATTTTAGAGTTTTACTGTGTAGGGCACTAGATGTCTGTGATAAAACGCTACACTTTAGTCATTGTCTATCAAGTTTGTTCTGTATTTTGGTGGATAGTTACACAGGAACACAAAGAAAGTAGTCTGTTGTGCATCTATAAGATGTGAAATGGTATCCTAATGATTACCAGTTCCATCATTCTCTGAGCCCAAAACCAGTGACTCCCATCAATCAAATGCACTGAGACTGTGCATAACCAAACCTTGCACAAGACTTCCTTTCTCATGGGCCCTAAGTGAATCAAGCAAACTGGATATCTGATAAGGGTGTGTGCTTGATCCCATCTGAAGCCATATAAATGATTGTTGGCTCTAAATGCTCACCAACATCTCAGTAATTCTTAACAAGATTGAGGAAACTATCAAGGCTCAAATCTATAGTACAACTGTACTTGTTTGTAGTATTGCATGCCAAATGCTTGAGTGTTTAGAGATGAGTACATTTGAAACAAGCTACTTTATGAGTACTTTTTGGGCATCCTGGCATGCTTCTTGCATGAGATTTCCAACACATGGGGGAGCTGGAAATGAGAAGAGAAGGCTAATTTTATTTACTAGCTAAAATAAGGTTCAGTAAGTGACTCTCCTAGAAAAGTCTCACTCTTTCATTCTCAATTTCTGACTTTCGTGCCCATTATTGTGCATTTAATAGGTGTCTTTTTTCTCTAGTTTTGTTCATAACACTACATTCGACAGTTTTTCATTGTGCATTGTCTTTTTACATGTATTGCCCTCTCTTTTTTCCTGTTTCAGATTTATAGTAAAGAAGGACGCTCCTGGATTAACAGTTACAAAAATTGAAAATAAAATTGGTCTGCGCATCGTACAAAATGGAGATATTGTCATGAAAAGAGTTTTTGTTCCTGATGAGGACAGGTTGCCTGGTGTCAACTCTTTTCAAGATACAAATAAGGTACAGCAGTAACAAGTTCTTTCTGAGAAACCTGCCCATGATCATTAGTGTCAATCTTGCTATGATTTTCTGGATAATCAACAATGCAGTGGTAGCCCGCAAATCTTTAGTTTTAGGAAATACCAAGTAATCTATTTGTGTTGCCAAGAGATAGTGAAATGGAACTCCAGTGTTATGTTGCAAATCTGAAACTTCAGTATTTATCTGGAGTGCAAAAGTATGCCAACCAAGAGTTATTAATGCCGTAGAACATTTCCACTGGGGCTGCCTTAGCCTTGGGATCAATTCCCATCATATCAAACTTTAGAAGTTCACATAATTGTTTGCAAAGTTGTTGTCGCCTACGTGATTCTGTTGAGATTTAGTAAGTCAATTGGAGAACACAAAATTAATGAAATGTCTAGTGGATGAGAGAAACAGATCAAACTATTCAAAATTTATGAGAATTATATTATGATTTTTGTATTCTACCCTATCTTCTTAAGCAAATGAAGCAAGAGTAAAATATACTTTCTAAGTTTATCCAGACAATGTTTTTCTGCATTTTACTTGGCTTCTGTAATTTGATAGGATGTTTTTAGTTGAATATGCTTCAAAACTTGTTATAATTTGCAGCGGTTTTTGGTGTGTTTGCTCTACACCCATTCTACTGAGCTTTTCATAACATTACCAAGGAAAATACATCTCTTCCTTTCACTCTTTGGCGGTTGATTTTCAAGCTCTTTAAAACTCAATTAAATAAACAAAGGAAAAAAAATCTTTATAATTTTATTTGGACCATGTTTTTCTGCATTTTAGTTGGTTCATGGCTTTTAGGACCTTTTAAGTTTAAATGCGTTTCTGAGATTGTTATAATTTGCCAGTGTTTGGACTTTTACTCTGTTTCCTTTACTGAGTGTTTTGTAACATTGCCAACATAAGAAAGCTACATCTTTTCCTTTTACCCCTTGGGGTTTGCCTTTTAATTAGTCAGGTCCTTTTTCCCTTGTTGAGAGTTTTAATGAGCGTGAAAATCAATACACAATTACTCATCAGTTCACCTATAGTATTGATTCGCAGAAGGGCCTGGTAAATCTTGCTTGTTGTGAACTTTTTACACAGCTGAATTTTTCTGTTCTTATTCCATTTTGTTCTATATGATCTTATCTTTATGAGTTTGAGATTTCCAAGCTCCTTGCTGAGTACTGCTAAGTAAAATTAGGTTCTAGCTGTTTCGCGCGTAATGGTTGCCTGGCAACCTATTGGCATATCAATGGGGGTCTATGACATGTGTCACAGGTAATCACTTTATATCCTGATTCTCCTGAGTACCTTTATTTTAACTTCCCACATTACTTATATTGACTCTTAAATGATTCAAAGGTATCTAAAGGAAAGGAAACAATTTGGAGCACCATTGGCAGCTTTCCAAATCAATCAACAGAAACTTGTTCACATGCTTGGTAATGTCCAAGCAATGGTACTAGTTGGTTGGCGTCTTTGCAAGTTGTATGAAAAGGAAAAAATGACCACAGGTCAAGCTAGCTTGGCAAAGGTATGATTGATCGATTCATTTCTGTGATATATTTAGTGATAAAGGATTGTGCTTTCCAGCCATGATGCATTGATGTTGTTTTACATCTTCAGGCATGGATCAGTTTGAAGGCAAGGGAAACTGCTAGTATTGGGAGGGAGTTACTTGGTGGCAATGGAATTTTGGCTGATTTTCTAGTTGCCAAGGTTTTCATGCTAAACTCTTTACTGAGAAGTTTACTCTTGGACACATGACTGACACATTTAGATCAGATGAAAATGGAATTTTTCAATACCAAAAGCCATGCCTGAGGTCTTTTGACATGCAAAGACTAAAAACTTGATTCAGCTTTGTTTTCATTTACCACTCATTGCACCAACTGGTGAATGGCTTCTTCATTGATCACTATTCTTAGATGTGAAGAATCTGTTTTCTTTAATTTTCCAACATGCTTCGCTGTTGTACATATCATTCACTCTTCTGTATTTGGGATCACATTGCAGGCACTATGTGATTTAGAACCCATTTACACATATGAAGGCACCTATGACATCAACAGCTTGATAACAGGCAGGGAAATCACTGGTCTTGCCAGTTTTAAGCCAGCAATGTTGAGCAAGCGAAGTCGCATGTAGCAGTGTAAACTTTCACGTGCCATCTGAATGTGATTTACTACTTTTTCTGCTGTGTCGGGGAAGCTGCTTGATAACCTCATAAGGGAAAACTGTAAATAAACTTCTTCTCGTTCCATGCACATCGATGTCTTGAATCTTATTTTGTAGGGGGGGGGGGGGGGGGGGGGGGGGGTTTATAATATATTTAGCTCATGTACAGACACTGGTTTGGGAGCTTTGAAATAAAAAGTTACACGTCCTCAGCAGTCTTTTCTTCCTGCTCATCCTTTCTTAGGCATCATTTACATGATTTGCTAAATCCCAATCAAATGATGGAGAAAACTTGGAATTGGATCCCAATTTGGGTGGGTTTTTCATCTTCCTTATATTCTTTATGTTATATTGTGATTATTCTTACCCATTTATGGGCCTGCATCTACATGGAAACCAGCCTCTGCTCTAGGCTTAAACGTAGGTTGTTACTTCTCAGTTTTCAAGTTAACCTTGCTGAATTGTGACAGATGTCTTTGTTAAACCTCCATTAAGTAAAGCAGATGCTACTGGAAGATACTGCAAAATTCATTGGGTGCTTGCTGGCCAACTGAATCTGCGTATTATTTGGTGAAGAACATGAGTATTTTTCTGGCCCAGAGCTTTTGAAGCAAATGTGTTAAGCCATTAACTCCTTTCAAACTGAAGATTTCAGCAGGCTCAATCTCAAGGGTAGTAGGTTTAAGTGAAGCTTTCAGTAAATATTTTTTTAGGTAGCGAATGTATTCCCCCAACCAATTCTCACTATATGGAATGACTAGCATAAAGGCTGACATGCCTTCATGATATATAAAGATATGGTTTTGTGGTTCCTGCTAATGCCGTTGACTATAGTATGAATAAGACGATCACAGGTGGCAAGTGATAACATCCCTGATATGGACACTTCACACACAGGAAAAACAAGTTTGCAAGAACATGTATAAACCACTCGTAGTTCATAAAAATATATATCATGCAAATACATCAAAGAAATTCAAATAAATTGCATGAATATATATAACTAGATTAAAAGAAATAAACTATAACAATTAAAAAATTAAGGTTACTAAAAACCTTTTAAACAAATGAACTTTTTAAAAGATTTATTCTAAAAGAAGTTGAACATTTATCAAATACATATGATGAGTTTTTTCAAGATTATATCAAACAAATAACAAGCATCGAGCATGAAAAAACCACACATGATAGTATATGCACAAGAACAAACTAAACAAAAAACATGCTAACAATAAACTTGTTCATAAAAAATTATTAGTTTGAGTCTCACAAACCTCAAAGTTACTGGAAGTTTACATGGTCGTTAACTTCAGGGTCCGTAAAATTAATCAAGAAACGCACAAAGTAGCCCAAACACCCACGTTAATCTAAAAAAAACATGTTAACAATAAAGCCTTAATATATTTTTCTAATTTTTTTTTACAATTTATACTTTAAATTTTTTAATATAACAAAATACATCAAAGAGTCTACACATCCGTTTCTCTTTTTTTTTGAAAAAAAAATTTACGACTGCAGCAAGCAGAGTACATGTTAGATAGCTAGTGTGTATATTGTGTATATTACATAAGCAACCCTTCACTCTGATATTCTGTTCACTAAAGCGATTGATTGATTGATTAGATCGTAGGGATGGGAGGGAATTTGTAATTTTGTAAACCAAAGAAAACAGTCATCTTGCCAACGGACCCTAGGCTGCTCAAACCCTAAACAAGAAATGAAGCCCATGGGCCTCTCTTACCAACCCTAAACACGCCTTCCTATCATCGATGAATCTTTCTCCACACTCAAATTGCTTCCCGATCGCCATTCTTTTTCTCTCAGGTTACGCAGTCAATTCCTTAGCTGCACTTGCTTGATAATCATTCAAATCTGTTGTGGTCATTTTTACGTGCCCAATCTTTTTGTGTATCATAATTATGGATACCTGAATTTCATAATTTTAGGGTTTATTCATATTTTTTTTAAGAAAATTGAATTGCTGTTTTATAGGGCTCTGTTGGTTTTGTAATCTTGGATTAGAAATAAAAAGAAATCCTAAAGGTATTTGTTGATCAATCAATTTCATTTCTTAAGATTAAACTTGTTGCTGATTTGTCTGTTTGATCTCTTTCTTTTAAGAAAGGTAACAAGCCATGGCGGGTGGGAATTTCATGCACAGGGTCTTATCTTATGTTGTGAATGAGCTTGTCGTCAATGGTCTTGCTAACAGGTATTCTTGATTCTGTTGATTTCTATCCGCCTTTGATTTTATTGCTCAACTGATATGTAACAGTGAATATTTTAATTCTTGAACAATCTTTTTTGTGTTTTTGTTTTAATTAAGCTTTATTCTCTGACCATTGGAGTTGAATAGGTTCCTTAATGCTTCATTCAGTTGAAGCAAACGAGCGTTGATATTTTTTTCTGCAGTGCAACTTGTTATGTGCCGTGGCTATTGAAGTTGGACAAAATTTTATTTCTGGGCTATTTTTGTTTGCGTATAATATTAGTGCCTTTTTCCTTGCTTTGAATCATGAAGAGATTATTGGTTCATTTGACTGGATTGATGTTTTGATTAGAACTTCCTTTTAAGGTTGTTGCAGTTAATGCAATCCTCTCTGGTTTGATTTTTGAAGCAATGGACATGTTTCGTGTAATATACGGTTAAATGTTAGTGTTGTAAATAATTTCCACATGAGCATTTTAGTTAATTAACTGGTAAGTGCTATAACTTAACCCAGTGAGATGGAGGACTTATATGATAGAGTTTAAGACGCATACTATGTTATTTATTTTGGAGAATACACTTCATTGAATTCAGAAAACACTCTCACACAAACATATATGTTCTTGTTCTCTCTAAAAACACCTTCCTAAATTCAAATCCAGTTCCATAGGGCTTTGCTGGTGCTGTAGAGAAGCACAGATATTTTTGAGAGTGTTGACCAACTTGGAGAAAGTGTACAGGGAAAAATCCCAAGTCCAGAATAAATAACATGGTGTATTAGATGCATGTTAAACTCTATATATCATGTAAATGTCCTAGATCAAGTCGCCTCTTTCAAACTTGATCTTATTGGGCTAGGCTCAACCCTTTACCAATTGGTTACGACTAAAATGCCTATGTGGACGTTATTTTACAACATGCAGCTTAGAAATTGTGAAAATATTTTATCACAAAGGGAAATTTTGTATTTTTCTTGTATATTTGTGGCACTTCTTCTATATTTGAGTTCACTCTATATTGATATGTGTTCTTCATTCTTTGGTCTTGTGTTCTGTGTTTTTTTTTTTTTTAATCCATCATCTTGTTTAGTGAGCTGCTGGTTACATGCTATTAGTCAAAGATTGTAAGGCAAGCTTTAATGACTTGTGGAATTCGTCTGTTAAAGCTTCTCTGATAGGCTGTCAGGATTGATCTTGTTCCTTAACAGTTTACTCCCTGAAGCGAAACAGTGTCAAATCTTCTAAATTATTGTGTCTGCAGTGCAGTGCAACTTCTGAAGTTTGAGAAAACTCCGCGACTGAGCATTTATTTATTTGTTTGTTTATATTTCATTCAATACTCTTTTTCTTCCATAAAGGAATAAAAAACTTGATTCATTTATAGAAATGAAGCTATGGGGCGGTGTTATTCTGCGGTATTATTTACTCATCTGATTTGGGTGAGTCGATTGAACAAAAAAGAGCTTGGGTTGTGGATCTGCGGTTTATGAATATGAGTTCTTTATGAATGTCAATGATAGGATGATGTCCGTACGCCTAGGTGATAGGTGCTTGATTAACAGTTCATGTCTTTTTTGCTCCTTTTATCATCGCTGATAGTACTTTCTGGCTTGAAAGACTCAGTTATTGCTTGAAGATCTTAACCTTCTCTTTTTTTACCTTTGATTCTGATTATTGTAGAGGTTTTAACCTTTTCATTATCGACCCTTTAATTTTGATTTTTCTTCCGTGGTTGCAGTCCTGCATTCCAGAGGTTTGCAGTGAGGACATCGAGGAGGATTGATGATATTTCAAACATCGGTATGTTTCTATTACATTTGCTGGTTTGGACTAGCAATTGCAGGCTCTATTTGCTATTACCCTGACGGTGACTAATGTTTTGTTATGCAGCGGCAAAGAAGAAGCAAGAACTTGCTGAGCAGATGAAAGACCTCTCCAAGAATATTGACGTGAGATGTTATGTAATATTTTTAATATAATATAAGATAAGCTGGTATCTTCAGTGGCTTGCTGCTGATTGTGTGTGCATGTTATGCTTTGTACAGTCTTTTAAGAACCAGCAGTAGGGTGGAAGTGGATTTTCAGATGGCAGCGGATGCGTGACTGTATGTTGCTGTTTCTGTTCCCGTTGCTCTCAAGTGTCCATGGAAATGGCTATATGAACCAGTTTTGTTATTAGCGGATGGTGCTGCTTATGAAATGAACTCTTGGTTTATCCTTCCAACTTTGTATAAAGCCATCTATTGCAATGGTGTACGTAAAGGATTCATTCTGCTGTTTTGTGTGTTGAGAAACCAAATATGCTCACGCTGTGTAAAATGAAGTATCAATGTCCCAATAATGCCTTGCCTACTGGGATAGAATTAAAAGAAAAAAGAGAGGATGTTATCGAAGTTTGCAGATAGAATCAGACTTTCATTTTAATATTAGTTTTAATTTAAAGGTAAAAAAAATTGAGGATGTGTTGGATTATGCAGTATGTTTAGTTGGATACAATGGATCATATAATGTAATTGTTGGAGTGGATCGTTATAACTGTAATAGCTATAAGCTTCCCATTAAAAAAAAAAAAAACTATGCAATGAACTTATTACTATTACAAGATTGAGAGTAATCATGTAGAGATTTAATTGCAAAATGTAAATTCAAATGAGGATTAATTTATAAATAAGAATAAAATATGAGCACTAAAATAATTTTCTAAAAAAGTCAGGGATCAAAATAAACCTATTATAAAGCTTTCATTACATTATAATAAATGTCGGTTGACAAAAAAATAATTGATTACGTCAAAGTTTTTTTAAAAAACCTTTAATTAAAAGAAAAGAGACGGCAAGATGTGAAATCGTATTAGAATTGAGTAGTTTGCCACTGGTAGCATGGTATTGTTAAATTTATTCTTAACTTGTTTTTGTATGTTAAAAAAAAATAAAATTAAATAAAAAAAATTAAATTTTTACTTTAAATTAATTTTTTTTATTTTCAGATTTTTAATATGTAGGTATTAAAATTAATTTTTAAAATTAAAAAAATATTATTTTAATATATTTTTTAAAATAACCACTGTTTAATTCTAAAATATTATCACGGTCTTATGATATCTTATGTTGCGTGGTCTTGATAAAATTTGTTGTAATTGTTGAAATGCTTTAGAATAAAATACGGAGACAGAGGAAGGGTAAGGAGAGGAGGTTTTCATTTCTATTTTTTAGTACCTCATTTTAATTTTGATGTCTAAACCATAATGTAGTGGTAAGCGTATGTAATTGGTAGTTGCAATCTGTGTTAAGACTATTGTTCACATCCTCGTAGAATATTGTTCACTGTAACAAAACCAAATGAGAAGGTGAGAAAGCACCTTTCACCTCCTCATAAAGCATTTGTTTATTCGAACAATGCTCTGTTTTTTTTTTTAATTCTTTTATTTTATTTATTTGGTCTTTTATTTTTTAATTTAGTTCTTATACAATCCTGAAATCTATTGTTTGTGCGAGACTAAAAGGGGACCAAGCTTGAAGAAAAGGCAAAAACGTTGGCAAATTTTTTATAAAAAAAAAAGGAAGGAAAACAAAAATGGTCCCTATGCTTTTTTTGCAAAATTTTACCTAGGGGTTTTGCCAATGATACATTTTGGTCCTTTTAGTTTTTAGAATTTTAATTTGGTTCAAAACTTCTTATTTTTTCAGTTTTTAACTTGAGAAAAAAGAGAAAGTGTTATCGAAAAATAATAAAAGAGAGAGTATGTTGTTGAATGGCCACATCTCGGTTATGAAATTCATCATTCTTGGAGTCAACGGGTTCTAGTCGACGAAGATATTTAGATGATTAAGTCTTTTCTTTAAAAAGATTAAGAAAGAAGATCGGATTCAATTTAGATCTTTTTATTTAGTTAATTTTTTTTTAAGTGATTCCGGGATGTTTTAGAACTTTTATGTTATATATTAAGATTTTTATGGTGTTTAAAATAAAAATGGTTTTAAAAATAGATTTTTCAGTTGAAAAACCCTTCATTTGATTTTTGGCCACCATTGGGATATCTGGGATTTCGTAGAAAGTTGGCAACGTGTCGGATACTTTAAAAAAAAAAAAAACAATGGTTTCACTTAACAATAAATTGGGTGTCAATGATCTATGTGTTTTGAGTATTCAAGGAGAAAGATTTAAAACCTGTTGAAGTTTGCAGGCCAAGGTTCAAATCTTGCTTTCTCCATGATTCATAATTCTTTTCTTTTCTTCTTTTTCGGTAAACTTTATTTTGACACATACAATGTTTTCAATATTCCACATCAACCCCAAGCGCGCGGCTCTGGGTTGGCAAGCCTGTTCTCGTAGGTTTTGTTTTAATGGCCAATGCTTAATAGATTATCTAGGTCTATGCATCTAAACTGTGTTTTTTAGTCTTGGATTTTTTTTTTAATTTCAATTTTTAATATTGATTTTTTATTTTTTGAAATTTCATTCTATAATATTTTGTTGATTTTGAATTGGTTTTCATAATTTATTTTGATTGTTTTGTATAGGGTTAATACAGTTTCAAATAAACATATTGGTATTTGATTTGTATTCAATTTTGATAGCATTTATCTTTTTTATCGTGTAATTAAGTAAAAAGTAGTTAAGAAAAAAAAAATCAAACTCAGTAAAGTCCATGATTCAAGTCACAAGCTTGACATGTTAAGCAATTAAGGTCGTGAGTTTAGCAGGTTAATCCACGAAACTCAAGTTGATCCATTATGTTGACAAGTATTTTTAAACAAAATGTCCTCTTGGATTTCAAATCATATTTTTATCAATCATCCGGGTTATTTTTAAATCTATTAAGTCAACTGAATTATATAAAAATAACTCATAAATTATTTATTTGAAGTCCGAGCTTGGCAAAGAGTTAATCTCCACGAGAAGCAATAACAATTATGGTTGAGTATATTTTTACACACCACCCCTATCTCTTTTTTATTTTTTCAATATTAAGTCAAGAATTCTAAAAGTTTCCATATAATTTCAAACTAATTAAATGATACCTAGACCCACTTTTAAAATTGTTTTTTTTTATTTAAAAAAACCTAGACCCATTTTTAAAATTGTTTTTTTTTTAATTAAAAGTGTTTATAAATATTATGTTCCCATACAATTTGGTAATAAAAGAGATTCTTCTATAGACCTTTTTTGTTCATTAATTTTTTTATTTGTTTTTTTATTTTTCAAGTTCATCAAGTTTTTGTTAAATTTTTTTATTTATAATTCCACCCCTAATATTTAGTTGATTGTGCATTATTCTTCAATATTTTTTAACATATAATTAAATAAAAAAATATTATTTAATTTAGTAAAGTTCATAACCTAATAACAGATTTAACGAGTCTAACTAAATCAATACAGTATGTCATCATTTTAATGTTTAAACTATTTCTTAATTTATTTTATAAAAAATTCATACCACATTTTTATTTACCGTGGCCTTTGAAGTTAAGCGCATTTCTCTTATTTTTTTAGTTTAGGTGGCCTTTGAAGTTACGCGCATGGCCTCTTGTTTTTTTAGTCCTTTGATTTCTCTCACTTCAAGAAAACAACTCCACAAATCAAGTTTGACCCAGATCAAATGACAACTAAAGAGTTATCGAGATCTAAATATTGTGATTTTACATTCACTTTAATGAAATAACCTAGCAACTCCTAATTACTAGTTAGGAACTTTCAGAACAAGAGGCATTAGGAACTTTCAGAATCCAAGGAGAAGGATCGTATGAATTCATTTCTTTTGCACACTATGGATCCAGGTCACTGAGACTTCAAATAAGAAAGGAGCCGTAGATTTAAATCCTGTCAAGAACTTTCAACGGTTTAACATGTCCCGACCCTATCTCACCAGTCACAGCTACACTAGCATAGCAAAAAATGGCGGGCCCCAACAAAACAAGATGCAAATAAGAAAAGAATTCGACCCGGTGAAAAAAGAGAACTCAACTTACCAGAGAATTTTGGGTTACACGCCGCTGGCCAAATTCATGATAAACATCTGCGTGGCATGAAACTCAACCAAAATTTGAGGGGGCATTCATCTAGAAACAAAATTAAAGCAAGAGACTATCCTTTTCCTTCTTGCTATTGGCTACACTATCATCTGACATTGCAACGAGTGAACCATACAAAACTCTTACTATGCCTCATAATTTTATTCTTAAACCTCTACCTAATATATTTGTTTTGGCTCAAGATTGGCATCTTATTGATAACAGCAGACCACCAAGTCAACAACTGCATCGTTTGCATAGCCCTCGTTCTCAAACCTTGTAAGCATCTGTTAGCTTTGTTGCTCTGCACAAAGCCATTCCCTTTTTTTTTATGGAGGCTGTGAATGATCATCTCAAATGCACGATCATAGTATACAGCTTATCTCATGTTTAATGAGCAAGCGGAATTCTGTTGACCCACTGCGACAATAATAGAAGCCCAGTTTATCAAACTCGGTTCAGCCAAAAAGATGATAATGTAAAAGGGTATGGAATCTGATAGCACCTTTGTAATTTAATTAAGTAAGCACGTAAGAATGGGCTAAGGCAGCTCTCCACTATTTACTTGTCCACTTCTTTGGGGATAATGGCCTTGCCAAGATAAACCTGCTGCATCTCATCTCTCCATATCTGCAAGGAAAGTATCATTGGTTAAATCTAACCCATCAGGACAAAAATGTTTCGGCAGAAAACAAAAATCAGGAGAAGCATATGAATATGAAAGCTGCTTGCTACCTGACCTTCCACATGTGCATCACTCTGATTACACAATGGTCTACCTATTTGCTTCTCTTTCAGATAAAAAGTAAACGAAGCCAAAAGGAGTAGCACAAAAAAAAGGGAGGGATTAGTTATGGGAGCGGGGTTGGGGGTGCAGGATTGATGCAGGAGCTTACTATATTTTATTATATATATCTTGCTTAGTAACTAAGGAGATGATGCAGGAGCTTAGCATTATTTTATTATATTTTTTTTGCTCAATGATAAAGTAGTCATCATTACTTGATAGCTAAGTTGCCGTAGTAACAAAGAATCTCCCTGGTATAAATAGGTTGTGAACATGAGCTAATGGTGAAGTTCTAAAATATGCACCAAAACTTGAGGTTCTTATTTAAACTATCTTTGTTCCAACTTCATTCTTGCTGTTTCCTCTCCATACTACGTCAAGGAATCTGACATCCTAGTGCTTCAAGAGGGCAATGCCCACTCATTGTGTACAGTAAAAAAAGAGGGAACCTGTGAACAACCCAGGCAAAAGTTCATCGCTTCTTGTTTGAACAAGTCAATATGATAAGGTTAGGAATCAGGTCCATACCGTGTCTCGAAATTCCACCCGGATATGAGGCACATTTGTCTTGTGAATATCATTTCCATCTGGTCCTCTCTTGTAGTACTCTTTACCAATCCAGTGCGACTGAAGCAGAAATTTCAAAGGCAAATGCCCAGAGATTAGATTTAAAAGCATTTACTATATAAATCATAAACCCTCATATTTTGTTTAATAGAAATCAAAGTAGCACAACAGACATTGATATATTTGGAGCACATGAATTGGTCTGGTCATAAGATGTACCCATTTCAATAAATTCAGTTCATTTATGATGGTTGTCACTGTCATGGAGACAAATCACTCCCCTTCAAAGACAACCCAAAACCCAAGTCAGACTAGGTTCCCCATGGAAATGAATCCAAGAAAAGATATTTATTTTGCAAAAACACAATATTTGCAAATACATCTTTATTATTCTTCTTAGGCATGGGCAACAAATGATATTTTGAAAGCAATACCTGAAAGGAAAAATCTTTTCATAGCCAATTTGAACATTCTCATCCCCATCTCAGGCTATTTAACTTGTTAAGCTTATAAATTAAGAGAATAAACACTCTTGGTACAAAGTGAGTCAATGAAATAAAAAAATAAAAAAAGAGTAATCAATCAAGCAACTCAGTGATTACGATGAAGGAAACCAAGGAACTTAGTGACTATAAATGGAAAACATCAAAGATGTTGACCGTTTTATATGATTCTTTTCCGTAACAAAACTTATGGCACCAGCACCAGATCCTTTCTTTTATAAATTTCAGAATCTTAAATCAAGCTAAGAACTTACCTTCAAAGCATGCGAGAAACCTGATTGGTAGACTGAATTTCGGGCAATCTCACACAGATCGCATGAACTCAACTTCCACACCTGTCAAGAAAGCTTGTGATAATGTATTTGACCTCACAAATCTTTCACTTCAGGTGAGAAAAGGAGAACTTACAGAAGCAGCTATGCTATATTCTTCCACCAAGGGCTCTTTTGTTAAATGGATTTGGAGCGGATCATCGGTTGAAAGGGAAACATTGAGACCCCTTAAGAAAAACATAGGGAAAGGGTTCCTATGGTAGTCTAAAAATAAGGAATTGTTGCTCAGAGGAGACATAGCCAAGCCAATCTGTATTAAATATTAAAAAAAAAAGCCACCATTGCCCATTAATGTCACAAAAAACAAAGTACATAAAATCAATTTAATATAATAATCATAATAAAAAGACTATCTCTTCCATACCTGTGCCAGATAATACAAATATTGAAGTACTGGAGATTTCCTCAAATTGATCCCATGGGCAATATTATGACATGTAAGAAATGTGGCAGCAAGATGATCAATATCACCAGCCTGAAAAAGGTTATTTATGTGAGGCAGCAGAAAATCTCAACATTTGTGCAAGTAAAAGGAAGCTGAAATGAATACCTCTCCAGAATGGGGACGGAATTTGATAGTTGTCATGCCCTTTGACTCACGAAGCTGAAAGACAACGTTGAAATAGGTTAGGAAATGTTACATCAAGAGGAAAGCACTAGCATTTAGCAATTATTAATCAGCAAGTCAGGAAGAGAACAGCCAGCTAGTAGAAACATTGGGAAGGAATGTCAGATCGAGCTGCGAGAAAAGCTACTAATCCATGTTCAGAAAACATGAAATCATTTTGATGGTTACATTTTTCTATCTTATGTGGCAGAAGTTCAATCTAGATCATGACATCCAAATGTAAAAAATTAGAATTACTTTTCTTGTTTGACTGAAGATATCATGACAAGAAAAGGAAAAATCATGGCAAAACATGCAAGACAACTATTTAAGATAAAGTATTGTTTCTGTTTTTGAAGCATAACATTGACCTTGTTTAATGTGTAGAGGTTGGCATAACAGTAATAAACATAATATGAAAACGCAGGATTGAACACATTGGTCCATTGCGCTGGTGTAGGCATGTGCTTCGTCGGGCGTCTTTCAGGTTTGCTTTCATCATCAACCAAGTCCAACCCAACAACCTGAGAATTAAAACAAATGATAAGCTGGCCATTATTCAATAAAAGGGGTAAATAAAGTTGAATGTCAAACACCCTTAGAGCCTCATAATGATCTCTGCAAGGATAGGAGGTTCAGGTTATGTTTTCAAAGGAGGAAACAAAAGATGATGAAATTTTAACATCCCGCAACCACCCCAGGTAATTGTATTACTTGCTTATTGTACTTGATCCATTATAAAGTTCCAAGTCACACGTTTTCATTGACAACCGTGCCAGATTTTCCCAGTTACACTTGTTGAAAAATTATTCTGGCAGAGATCTCATTGACTTGTGATCTTCATTCAACAACGCTTCCAGAATAAAAAAACAGATGAGAAAAAATTGCACATTGCAGCAAGGAACATTGTAGTTAAGCCCCCTTTATTTAGTAATGTAGTAAAGGGAAGCACATACAATGTGCATATACACAACAAAAATGAAGACAAATAAAAACACCAATGTCATCTGAAAACAGAAAAGAACTACTAACCGAGCGGGACTAAATCTGTTATCAATAACTCATATCATAGTCATGCCAGTTGATGATTTTAATTGTCTACATACATAACTACTAGATCCTCTGAGCATCACAACAAGAAAGGCCACGGGAGTTGCTACTAGTTTGGTGATAAAATGGAGGTGGTGAGCACCACAAATACTCAGTATTTCAATTCAAAGAAAATATCTTGTACACCCTATGATGCTATCTGAAAAATAATAGTCTGTTTAGAAAATGGCAAACCTGTTTTAAGAACACATGCAGCTGAGGATGCGAATCTGGATCAACTGTAACCTCGAAAAGCGGCATAAAGATATTATCAAGAATATTCTGAAATGATGTCACAATCCCCATTTCCTTGTAGATATTATACAGTCTTGGAAGCTGAAAATGCACAAGATATTGCACAACATGAAATTAAATACTGACTCAATTTTTTATACAGGTCTTGGCATCTCATAGTAAACCAAATGCTCAACCAACAGTCAAAAACCCCAGAGTCACTCAGCTAGCTAAACACCTTTGCAAAGGTTCTGCTATTAAGAAACAAAAAAAAATGATAAAAATGTAAGCTTTTAGATGCTTCCTTGAGCTTAAGTTCACGGTGCCAAAAGGAGGGGAGACATACTAATAAAGAATTGGAATTAATTTCACAGTGCGAAACAGGAATATCAATAATAATGTGCAAGTTATGTGAATTAACATCACATGAGCACATGACACACATCGATATGAAATGGAACAAGGGAAAAGCCTCCCCGAATATATCTTAAAAAATAACCTTCATTAATAGGGATTTAGATGTATTGAGTCAATACCTGGATTAACCAAACAACATTTTCGCTGTACAATTCATTATTCACTATCCAACTAGCCAATTGGTCCCATTCACTTTGCTTTCTACCATATATTGATATTCTATATTCGGCCATCTGCAATAACAAAAACATGTTACATGCATAAGTAGTAACATTGAAAACAAGTACATGGAAAAGTGCAAGTGATTGCAAAAGCATATTGTAGATGCTTCTTAGGAAACACGTCTCTCCTATTTAATCTGGTTAACCTCTAATGAAAGTAAGAGCAGCTAATGTCAGCATGTGAGCCTCAATCAGGATAGGATTGGTAAAGCAAACTATCAAGATACAATGATCAGAAAAGCTTCAAAACTCTCTTACATTAATGTTATGGTACAAGTTCATCACTCCTGTCATGATTAACATGGTGTGTGTAGTAATAAACCAACACCTCAAATCCTGACTCACTCTAAATTCATGACTATAAAATTCAAGAGTTTCGTATCAAAAAACTAAAATATACCTTCTAAGCATATCTTTCTAATCAGATCAATTCTAGAGAACGAGAGAAGAATAAACAAAAACAGAAACACAACAAAGAAACATGGTCTTAAATCATGAATTTGGTGTCACTGACATTTCTTGATCGCTGTAGGCAACAAATTTTTACCAAACAATCTCGAATGTACTACTGCTTTCAAGCATTTAACAAAGAATATGCAATATCACAAGTTTAATTATCATTGAAAAATGTACAATAGAATAAGGAAACCAGAATCTACATCTATGTATAAAAATCATCTACAAATAGGAAAAAGAAGTACCTGATATTTACTAGCAACGAGATCAGAAAAGACTTGTTTTGTCAGTTCACCAAGGAAACGGCCTGCTCATCAACATGCAGATATAAGCACAGATAAGACAAAGCAGAGAGTATAATTAGCAGGGAAATTACAAACTAGTGGAAAACAATATAGAACATCATGACATAAGAACCATGTAAACACTACAAGATGCAAGTATGTAAAATGAACCATGTAACCACTGTAAGATTTGAGCATGTAAAATTAAACTTGAGTCACATGTGTGACATTTTAGTACTAGGATTGAAACTTTTTTTGTGGTTCATTGGGAGGCCTACCAGCCTTGAGCGACACACCAAAGAGGTAATCCTCCCCTTTCAACAAAACATCACTCACTCATCACAGAACTGTAACCTGAACCTCTAAGCAAGAAGTTTTGATTTTTTAACCACTAGATTGTTCCCTTGGGAATAGATTAGAAGAAAGTTTCCTATACAAGAAGTAATGCATGTTTTTTCATTGCCCATGTTCTTTTTTCACAATTGTGCTTCTAGAGCACGAAGGAGTGAACCTTCTATCCACCCACCTAGAAAAAAGAAATCAAAATCAGAGAGGAAATCAGTACTTTTGTACTCGAGAAAAAATTAAGATGTACCTTGGATAAGGTTATCTTGTTTAAGGAAAATCTCCCTGAGCCTACTCTGACCACAAGGATTGTACTTCAGGTTGAACTTATCAAAGCGATGAAACGTGCTCTTGTCCGCATGAACATCTAAAAGGTCAACATTGAGATCATACCTGTGCAAACAAATGTCGATAAGATACCACCATTCTATATACAACAATATAAAAATGAGAACAGCAATAAAAGCTCCTTGCCCAGTCAAATCCAAACTCTCAAACACTTCTTTCAATGTCAAGTATGTTCCATCTCGAAAAATCACAACCTGAAACAGTAAAAAAAAGTTCAAGAAATCAACAAATATGTAATAAATAAATATCCACCTAACAATCAGATTGTATTATAATGTTTATGTGAACATGATATTAAAGTACTGGTTAATTGCACAAGAATATGGCAATGATTAATGGTCCATTGCCAATGGTGAAAGAAAAGAAGAGAAAGGTGTACATTGTTTTAGTTCAGGAAAGAAAAAAAGGGACTACAATGCATCAGCAGAGAAATCCAAATCTTTACCTCGTCAGGCTCTTTCCTCAATTTTGACTTTATAAACCTTAAAAGATGTTTCTGGTTCATGCACGCAGAATGATGAACATGTGTATCAACTTTCCTGACATTATAGAAGTCACGATGTGGAGCACTTTTCTGAGCGAGAAACTCTCTATCCGCATTAAGCATCAGATGAAGGTTGAATTTCTGAAAAACATTAAGATAACCATAGAGCCAGAGATCTAATTATTAAGGAAAAGTACCTCTTAATGAATTGTGACAGTCAATGAAAAAAATTTCTACTTGTTCTAGGAGATTCAGCCGATGATGACATAGAGTCCTGATATTTCCAATCGCAATAACTCGAAGTATGTGATGCAAATCAGTGAAAAACATTGTTGCATCAGCAACAGGAAAAAGTTCTTCCTTAGCTGAGAAAAGATGACAAAAGTAAGCATATAACATCCCCATAATGAAACAAGGATTGAATCATAACAAACAAGAAACCAAAGCTCATAGCTTACAATCTTTATTTGGATAGACATGGATGACCCCATCTTGCATCTCAAAATAATGCTGTGCAAAAAAAAATGGAAGGTATAAATTATCAAAAAAAAGTAAGTACAGCATAATCCTGACTAGTTGTTCCACAAAATGCCAAAATCAAACACATACTCACATCAGATTTTCCCTCTGGGGTATAGGAGAATGGGTCAGGATTAGGCTTTGGTGTACTAGGGTCAGAAATAATTTCTTTCTCCCATGGAGCAATAGCTTCCTTGAATACATATCTTTTTCGCATTTCAAGGCATTCTTGAAGAACTATATAGGAATCCACTTCATCTGGTGATGGCACCTCTGCTGAAACAAAATAAAATTTGAATAATTCAAATAAATAGACTCGCATACAAATTAATTAAGAAAATAAACAGACAAGTAGAGACGAGCAGAGAAATTTTATACATGTATACATTGCAGAATACACGTGTATTCTGCATCATTCCTTTTAAAGAACTTGCATACAAACATATGTATGTTTCATGATAAAACTTAAGCAACTGGTTGCCTTTTGCAGCCATTCAACATGCACTGTTATGGAGTATAGCAGCAAATTCAGGCACTATGCTCAAAAATTCATTGAGTAGGATAAGACAAGCCCATTAGATATTCACCATTCTATGAAAAAAGAAAAAAGCAAGCCAAACCAAGGATAATTAACAGTAAGTACAGATGAGTAGTAGTCAATACCCATAGGAGAAATTTTAAGTCGAGCAAAAGTTTCTTGTTCTGGCTCTTTCCTTAGAATATCAGCTGCAAAAGGATCTGGCTGAACACCATGCAGGTCACCAGACACGCTATGGGATCGAATCATGCTTGAAGCAGGTATAGGCATTGGTCTCCATTTGCATTAATGTGTTGTGGTAAAACATCCTTTATATCCTAAACATGCATGCCACAAAATTAAGAACAGAAGGAAACTCAGGTCAAAATGAGCATTAATTGTGCACACATGCACATGTTAGAGAGAGTGATATGCATTTGCAAGATCAAAAACTCACAGCATTTCCATTGATATGCAGATACGTAGTGTCTAGTTTAGAATTGCCAGTCATATTATCTTCATCATCTGATCCTTCCACGCTGTCAAAGGCACTCGCACTGGCACCAGGAGACTTTGGAGAAGTTGGTCTGATAAAACTTCCAGGTCTCTTGACATGTCCAGCAGATTTCCCTGGGACAGAACAATACTGGATTTATTCAGCAAACAGGATTACAACTCTCCACCTCTAATGAAAAGGTGAAAAATAAAAAATAAAGTAAAGAAAATTGCAATAGAATTCCAAGTCATTTCGAGTTACTACCATTTGAAGCTATAGCTAAAAAGGGCAAAGAGGGAGTAGGTTTTTATTAGAAGGCGCACAGAGAAGAGCAGCAAAGTTCAATTGTTGGAGGACAACTGTAATTGGCTAGATAAAGAAGCCAATAGGACTCTGGAGCATTTCCAATGTGTTTATCAAGACGGTTTAGTTTCATCCCAAAGTTTAGTTTCCTTATTTGCCTTTGCCACATATAGATTTCCTCATGAATGATGAGCTTTCTACCCCGAGAATTCATAGCAGATAATAATTTCTTACACTTTACCTGTTCTTCAAGCTAGATATTAATAAAGATGATTCTGGTATTGCTTGGTTTAAAATCCATGCATATCTATTTTTTATTTGTTCATCCCTCTTTTAGCATCACCCTTAATAATTGCAAACTGGTGATTATTTATAATGCAAATTTCTTTCAAAAAATTGATAGGTAAGAACTTTGACCAGAAACCAGGGACTTGTACTTTTAAATGCTCGGGGTTTTAAATTTACTTTAAAACCCCAACTCCTTACTCTCGCAGGCATTTCAACAATACTAATAATCTCCACAAGCAGCAATCATATTAAATACAAACCAGGAATCAACCATTCACATAAATATATTATATTGAATACACACAACAGAGTTATTAATTTAAATCTAAAATACTCCTGAAGTATCATTTAACTGCGCTGTTATAGATTATTATAAATTAAATTATCAGAGCCGTCGAATTCAAGCCGAGCTTAAAATATTCACTCCGGCGAGAAGTCCGGCATGGTCATACCTTCAAGCAAAGTATGAAGCCTAGGCAATCCAGCCGGAATCCCTTCGACATAAAGCACCTGACCGTTACGTTTCTCCTCTCCATCAATTCCACCACCAGAAATTGCCGTCACATCCGGTAACGAAGCTGAGCCACGCGTGTTGTAGTGACCGTTACTCCCTTTCCTCCGTCCGTGACTCCTACGCTTTTTCAAATTCTGCGGCGACGATCCTCCGCCGTCGGAGTTGTCGTCTCTTTCTCGTTCTCTCTCTACCGTCTTGGCGAACTCGAGGAGTTGAGTTAGGGTTTTGCGGTGCATATAATAAGCGGATACTGCCACAAATGATGCTCCTACTAGAGCCGCCATCGCTAGATGCAGCGCGTACGCATCCATTACTTTCTCTCTCTAAAAAATATCTCTTTCTTTCTCTCTCAGGAAAGGAGGATTTCTGCAGGGAAATAGTGAGAGTTGTGGATGGTCTGGCTGAATAGTAGAGACTAGAGAGAGGGGCTGGCGAGAAGAGGAGGCGTTCGTTTTTATTTTGAGCCAAGCGCGGCTGGTTTGGATATTTATAGGCGAAATTGAGAAGAGGACATACTCCCTCTCTCCCTCTCTCCTCTCTCTCTCCCTCTCTCTCTCTCTCTATCAGATATTTAAAAAAAAAAAAAATGTTTAAATCAGTCATCTAGCTATATAAATTTGCTCATTAAAAATTAACATCAGCCAAAATTACCCTATTACTATATGAAAGGGCATCTTCATATAATAATATAGACTTGTTTTTCATATAATAATATAGTCGGTTTAAAGGTTGTTTTGTGCCTAGTAGAAGGGAGAGAGCAACATTTAAGAAAATATTTCATTTACAAAGATATTATTATAATGCTTAAAGGGAAAAATAAAAGTTTGGTTAAGATTGCAATTGAGAGTGCATTTTATACAAGAAGAAACATATCTATGTGTCATTACATGGCTCATGTAATAAAATATTATTTTAATAACATTATATCACCTTGTGTTTTAATAAACAAAAAGCTAAAAGGAGTTATTAAATAGGCTTTAAAAAAAATCCTTCGTTGTATGGATTTTGATGGATTCAAATTTAATGGATACAAAAAAAAACTTTTTAAAAAGTCTAGAAACATTTTTATGGACTCAAGCTACCACGCCCAAGCCCAACTTCTATCAGGTGTCATGGGCTCAAGCATGGTGCTCGAGCCCATCATTGCGCAAGCCCATTAATAGATGGATGGCCAACCTTGTTGGGTGTGCTGCCCAGCACCCTTGGTGATGAGCATGCGCCAGTACTTGTGTGAGTTTGAACTGTCACATTTAAGCTCAACATGTTGCACAACACCTCAGTGTTAAGAGTGACACATCCAGCCTTGTCGGGATGCTACTCAACTAGTGGTGGACATGCTGCCCAGCAGGGCCAACACCTCTAGTGCTAGGCGTGCATCCTAACATCTCATGGGCTCGGGTTATCATATCTGAGCTCAACATGCTTGGGTTAAGTTAGCGCACTTGGATTTATTTTTCATATTTAATGGGCTCTGAAACCTTATCCGAGCCCAACACTCCAATGATAATTTTTTTCAAGACTTCACGCGAGTCCCTCAATATTTTATATCAATTTAGTCTTATTATTTTGAGTGGAATACAACTCAAAATATCACAAAAGTGAAATCACACTTTAGCCTCTCTTCTCCACAAAATTCATAGACCATAATATACACTATGAATCCTTCAAACTTAAGGTTTATGATCTCTTCATTCTTAGCACTTTAAGTATATATCTTTAAAATATCATTACACTTGCTCTCTCTATAAGTTACTGATTTAAGCACCGGAAAATCCCTACATTCATCAAATGGAACTTTTTACAAATACCAACTACTAGTCACCTTGGTTAACTAAACACCACCTGCTGCTACTTTCAACTACATGGACTTTTCATATCAAGCCATCAAGCGCATTGATAAGAAAGAATAAATCAGATTACTTGAACTAAGAGATTAACCAATTATCCAACACACCAATCTTATTTTTAAATATCATGGATTTTAAGATTTATCAGTTTTAATGATTGTAAAGAGAAAGCTCAGAAAAAGCTTTTTTAAATATGAAAGTTGAACAATCTCTTTAACACGTATAACATTAAAAAAAGAGTTAACCATCTAGGTGGTGGGCCAGTGGTAAGAGCTTGGACCAAGAGGTTTGTTCCCTCTGTGGTCTCAGGTTCGAGCCATGTGGTTGCTCATATGATAGCCACTGGAGACTTACATGGTCGTTAATTTCAGGGCCCGTAGGATTAGTCTAGGTGCGCGCAAGCTGGTCCGGACACTCACATTAAACTAAAAAAAAAAAAAAGTTAAAAATATAGATTTCACCCCCTGCTATTGCTAATAAGTACGGTTTTTATGCTAAAAAAGTAATGCTAAACTAGCTTGTTTAAACAAAATAAAAAATAGAGAGAGAACTTTTTGAAGTTTTGGTGGAGGATAAAACAGAGTCAAATCCTATTGTTCCGAGGTGACATTATTAATTCTGAAGTTTAAGAAATCAACTGAAATCACGTATAATTATAGGACCGGTTTTTATTTATCTATGCCCGGAAGATCAGGGCCACTTTCTAGTTCATTTACTTTTCAAAGGTAGCTAAAAAAATGCAGAGGGGAGTTGCTTTGTAAAATCGCCGCTTTTGTGCATTTAATGATTTTTTAGCAGTATATTTGTCCGCAGGAGGCTGTGAATCATATTATTTAAAAAAAAAAAAAAAAAAGGGAGTTGAGAGTACAAAGTTTTTTTTTCCAACATCATTAAATTCAATCAAGCATTCAATCTTAAAATCTATAAGTCAATTCTTTATTTAACTTAAATTTCAAATTAAATTATATAAAAATTAATTCAAAATAAATTATTTAATTTAATAAATTTAAAAACAACTTGGATGACTATCAAACATGATATAGCTTTCAAAAAAAAATTTAGAATGACTTTTGTTTTTTAATATTAAAATGACGTAAATTGGATCGACCTTAGTCCCTCTACGATCTAAGTCATGAGCTTCAATGATTTTAATAACTTTATTGTTTTTGTAAATTATTTTTATTAAATTTTAAGATAACATTATGTGCTTTCAAAATTGAGCATTAATCCTAAAAAAATATTTATTTGAGATCGTGATAACCCTATACAAAGTAGAAAAACATAAACCATGAATTTCATTTCTCAACCAATCTAATATTAAAGAAAAGTGAAAAAACTATTAGAAAAAAATTAAAGAACCAAAAACTAAAAAACAAACATATCAAGTTTGATGGGTAAACCCGTGAATCGGGTAACCCGGTTCAACACGTCAAACCTGCAAACTGAGTAATGGACTCTATTAGGATTAATAACTTATTTTTTATAAACTATTTTTATTTAACTACGTAATAAAAAAAATAAACGATCACAAAACTGAGTATTAAACTAATACTTAATTTTTTTAAAAACTACGATCTCATAAAAAGTAAACCGAAATAAATTATGAAACTTAATTTTCAATCATATAAATATCAAATGATGAAATTGAAAAAAAAAATTTATTAAAAAAAAGTTAAACTTGCCATACCTATCAACAAGCCTATAATCTTTTTAAAATTTAATAACATGTTTTTTTAATTATTTTTTTTAATTATACAATAAAAATAAAAATAAACGATCATATAACCATAATCAAGTTCAATTAGAAAAAAAATTACTCTACTAAACCCGCAAACCGGGATAACCAAGATTAACTCGTTAAATTCACAAATTAAGTTATTGACTCCATAAAATTTAATAACCTAATTTTAAAAAATAATTATATTTAACTATTTTTTTTAAATAGATCATATCTTGATACTTTGATGTTTTTTTGATATCATCTGAGATTTTTTTTGATATTGTAATAATTATATAAAAAAATAAATTAAAATAAATCATTAACTTTAAATCCTCGTAAACACATTATATAAATAATAAATTAAAAAAATCAATAACAAAAGGAAAAAAAAGAGTCAAAATGAAAGAAAAATATTACTTATAATCCGATAATAGGTGTAAAGTAAAGTGTTTTCCCCTCTATACTTAATGTGGGTTTTGTTATAAATTTAAAGTGGGTTAATTAATTTTGATCAGGATAGAAGGGGCGTGATGCAGGGCTGGAACCCATAGTCGGGCTAGAGGGAGAGTGGGCCAAGAGAGGGGCTTCGTGTAATTAAAGGTGAGGATTGGGAGTCCTTTTCGTTATCCATACCACATCAAATACGCCAAGGAGATGCAACACACATAACACACGTTGATTGTCAAGATCCTGTGTTTTTTAACGGCTGGAAATTATTTTTGAAAAAAAAATTCAAATTATTTTTAAAATTATTTTTAGAATTTTTTCATTTTAAAATAAAAAAATATTTAAAAAATAGCCACTATTACAATACCAAACAAACTATAATATTTTTTTTAATATAGTAGAGTTTACTTCTCAAAGTAATTTTTATTCGGAAATATATTAAAATAATATTTTTTTATTTTTAAAAAATTATTTTAATATTAGCATATTAAAAATAAAAAACACTAAAAAAATAATTTAAAGTAAAAAAATAAAAAAACTTAATTTTTTTAAAATATTTTAAAATATAAAAATAATAGCTTGATAGAACAAGAATATATTTAAAAACATGGTATAAATCAAGTTCTCAAAAAATATTTTAAAATGTAATTGTTATTACAATCTTAAAACTGTCCTAAGTTTGTATTGTTGCGTTTTAAAGTATTCAATCTCTTTCCATAGATTAAGATTGAACTAAGCACTTCTTAAAAAATATTTACGTATATCAATGCATGGACAGGTAAGGTGTCTCGTATCTTACAAAGAATATTACCTTATCTTCCAATGCTTTTTTTAATGGCTTTCAATGCACCTATATCAAGACGGAGTTTTAAAGTCTTTTTCAATAATAATTACAATAAATAAAATCAATAATACGTACTGACTTTATATATAAAAAAACGTTTTAAAAAGAAACATCAGTGCATTGCCTTGTTAGAGTTTATTTAATATTCTTGTCCAAATTATTTAATTTATTATACTAAATTTAATAACAACACTAAATAATTCTCTATGGCTTAATTTTTTTTATTACATTTAAAAAAAAAATGATCCTATTTGCAGTATAATCCGAACCTATAAACTAGCTGTATCCATGGCGGAAAAAAATTGTATCTGGTTGCCACGTGTAATTATACTTGCCATGCTCTCTTTCTTTAAATTAATAAAAACCTAAAAGGTAGGGATAACATGCTGTTGTTTCCCACACAAATCAATTTGAATTGGAATAGTATGTTTTTTTTTTAATTTTGTTATTCAATACAGTGTTGTTAGAATTTGGCATTAATAGTTTGTTTCTATAAACCTCTAACCTGAAAACTAGTAAATCAGTGTTAAATACAAAAAATTTTAATTAGAAAATGATAAACTATAAGAAAAATTATTGTGATTTAAGATGAACATCTCTAATGAATTAACTTAAATTTTAGATGAGAGAAAATAATAAAATCAGTATAAAAAATATTAATTAGTGTAAATCACGTAAACTTCTTGATAGGATAGAATAATTATTTTAAAGGAAGAATTTATGTAAATTTAGGGTGAAAGTATTTAGAAAAATAAAAAAAATCAAAATAAATTAACGTATAATTTTACATGTATATGTAAATAACGTTAACTGTCAGTATTAGCCCTGTGTATAATTAATAATTGCATAGCTTTTAACTGAAAGAGGAGGAAAGCTGATGGAAAAATTGTATTATGAATGAAAGTTCTATGAATTGGTTAAAAATCTTGATGATTTAAGTAAATAAAATTATATATAAATTCAGATTTTTTATGTAAAATTATTTATTGTTTAATTTTATGATATTTAGCATAACTCTAATCTGAATATTGGATTGGAATAACATTTTACTAAAAGTATCATAACATATTTTTCTATTTTGATTTAAAGGGAAGGTTTTGCTAGATCATCTATAATAGGATAAAAATACAGAAAAAAACACTAAGAAAATCAATGGTGGTATTGGTGTAAATAAGTCAAAAAAAAAATCTCTTTTCTGTTACTGTAGCAATCGCCAGCCATTAAAAAGAAAATAGTTTTTCTTTCAAACATCATATGAGAGATAGAAAGGGATGGGTTTCTAGGGATTGTAGTTTCAAGGTTCTAATTTCTTGTGCTTTTCTTCATTTACTTTTTTATCTATTTATTTTCACAATTCAGATTTTAATAATTTCCAAGTTGCAATATGTTTTTCTTTGTTTTATTCTAAAGCAAACTAAAAAAAGAATAAATTTTAATTTTGCATCTTAGTTTTTAAATATAAATATTACATGTAGCTTTCGATGGATTGGCTCAAGGAGATTGTCATAAAGGGTAAAATATTTTATGTTTCATGAATGAGAGAGGATATTAATTGAATTACGAGGTAAGAAAAAAACTGAAAAACTGTGAAAATCAGAAAAAAATAACTAAAAAAACTAAACTGTGAAAAAAAAACCGATTAAACTGATTAAAATTTAAAAAAACTGGTCGGTTCGGTTTAGTTTTATAAGCCTAAAATCAAAAAACTGAACCGAACCCAAACCGGAAAAAACCGAGTCAAACCGAAAACGGAGCCAAACCGGAAAAACACCAATCTGAAAAAACCGAGCCAAACCGGTTTTGGTCCTAAAAAACCGAACCGAATCTAAAGTGGTCGGTTTGACTCGGTTTTGGTTTTTTTAAAAAAAATTTCGGTTTGATTATTTTTTTTAATAAAAATCAAATCGAACCGAAAATAATCACCCCTGATTGAATCAAAAGCACAGGCGGAAAACTTGGACTCCAACTATTCTAAAAGAAATATTACTCTTCCTGTTTCGTTTGTACTACATGAGCGATCGACCACCTCTTCTGTGTAACAAAAAAAACAAGAAAAGTTACTGTAATAAATGAATATACAACTGAAGTCTGTGTTCATCATGATTTCATGAACTGCCTACTTTTGCTCACCCTAATGACCTATTTTATCTCTGCAAACATAAAAAATGACCTTCTTTATCTCGACCTCGTATTAGAAGAGAGGACAGACTACTCAGCCAAGTGCCTGTGATTAAAGGAGAAGATGAGCATATGATTTAGCACTGTACGCCATTCGGGCTTGCCGTGACAAAATATAATGCTTCTGGTAACATATCTATGATTGTATGATTTGATATAGTCGATGGACCATGGAAGAGCTCGGCATTGTATGGACTGCGCTCGTGTAGTAGAAAACTATTTTGGGTGTTTTTTTAAAGTATATTTAACATAAAAATATTAAATTAATGTTTTTTTTATAATTTTAATGTATTAATGTTAAAAATATAAAATATAAAAATTTATTTTAATATATTTTAAATAAAATATTATTTTAAAAAGTACCATGCATATTATAATTTCAAAAACAATTTAAATATGGTTGTGACACTTCGTGTATTTAGGTAATATGCATCCAAAGAAGGCACACTAACCTATTATAGTTAGATCTAAACAAATGAAGAAATCATGGATAGAGATAGTACATCAACTGGTCAGGTTTTAGGTCTGCTTCTCAATAATCATAAGTTCGAGTTCTCTCGATGTCACTGTAAACTTATATAGTCGTTAACTTCAGGGACCGTAAAATTAGTCGAGAAACATGCTAACTAACCTAGATATCTACGTTGATCGAAAAAAAAAACCAGGTATTATTAATTAGTATATTTGATCAATATGGAGCAAGAAGACAGGAGATCTGCATTCTCTCTTAGAATCTTGTCATAATTCTACAACAATAGTGACATGTTTTTCCACTTTACAAGTCAGTTTTTGAGTCTTCTAAACTTTGTAATGATGCCAAATAAAGTTTCCCATTGCAACTCTAACTACAAGGAACTAAAATGGATAAATTATTGAGTGTGAAGAAGACTGGATAATTTGGCACTTGAATGGGTAGATGCTTGTTAATTATACACTTCTCAAGTTTGAACTAGCCATTATCCTTTGCCTGTACCAAATGCATGTATGCAGCTGAACTATTAGTTGTCTAGCGCTCTCGCTAAGGGCATGCAGGTCGAATGGCGAGGGTGGTGCCTCTCACTCTTCTCCTAGGAGTAAATTATAAAATTAGTCCCTCTAGTTTTTTGAAATGAGTTAATTAGTCCTACTTGTTTCAAATATTAATTATTTAGTCTTTTAGCCAGTGTTGATCGTGTTTAATTTATTATTTTTATTTTTATTTTAAAGAGTTTCTTTCTTTTTCTTGCCTATCTTTCCGTAATATCTATTTATATTTTATTTTTTAAATAAGATAAAGAGTAAATTACTTTAGTCATTCTTAAATATCACACTTTGCAACCTTGGTCTTGGTCATAGAAGATTTAAAAAATCATAGGATACTCAAAGTAATTTAAAAGGTGTTTTAGAGTATGGAAACGATTGCTTTTCAAAATATTTTTTATTCTAAAATATATCAAAATAATATTTTATTTATTTATTTTAAGATTATTTTTAACATTAACACGTCAAAACGATCAAAAAAAAATTATGAAACACAATTTAGAATGCAATTCCAAACGGAGCCTTACTCTAAAATAAAAAACAAAATAAATTGAAAAGGAACATAAAATAAATTGAAAGGACTAAATTATTAGTTTTTGAAACAAGAAGAACTAATTAACCAATTCATTTCTCAAAACTCAAAATAAAAAAAATATAATGTACTCCTCCTAACTCGGAAATTGAAGCCTTGATCTAGTTAGAGATCAACCTTGGTCTGGCAAGCAAGAGAATGTGTGATTGGCATTATAATAACTTTTACAGTTGCGTTTTTTTAAAAAAAAATTAAGCAAACACTTTTAATTGCGGATTTTTAAAATAGTAGGTTTAAAAAAACATGTATTTAATTAATTAAGATTGTTCTGTGATGGATTTTTACTTGCATAATAATTTTAGTTTTTATAAAATTAAAATTTGAAACACAATTATATATGAATTTTTGTGTAAAAAACAAAAAATATTTAACTAAATAGGTTAGTTATTTCCTAATGATAGGATAAAAAACAAAAACTAACACAATAATCGGAGAATTAAAGTGGGTTGCCTACTACCAAACTAATATTAGCCCGCTAGCTTAGGAATAGAAGTCGGTTAGATGCTATTAATTGTGATATTACAATTTCGATGACTGAATTTGCTTCTGATGTTATGCTCAAGGTTTGAATTTAAATTTTTTTTTATTTTAATTTAATATAGATATCGGCTAGCTTACACAAAACTCGATAAAAAATTAGCTCAGCTGTGGCAATTGCTCAATAAAACCAAAGTGCTCATTGTGGACACAAAAAGATAACATGTTCACCACTGACGTAATTGATCCCTGATTCGAGGATTCCTTGCCTTTCACAATTAGTATTCTTTGATGCTTTTATATAAGGCTAGTGTGTCAATGATCAGAAAAAGTCCATCATGTTATATGCCAGTTTATTTTTATATTTTAAATGTGTTTTTTTAATATTTTAAATTAATATTTTAAAATAATTTTAACATGATAATATTAAAAATAATTTTTTAAAAATAAAAAAATATTATTTTTATATAAAAAATAAAAATCATTATCACACTCCCATTCATCTATTTACATGACAAATCTCTTTGTATCGTAATTCTAAAATTATTTGATTGTGGAAATGAACGCTGACGTTGGATAAGATCATGAATCTTATGCCCGTATAATTTATTCATCGCCACCAAAACGGAACGTGCTGCCACGCCAGATTTATTTGTTGCCAAATAGCTGCAACATCTGCCTTGCCAAGTTCTTTTTTAGAAATGGAAAAATCCCCAGTTTACTTCAGATTCCTCTTTTAGGTTTATTCTTGAATTCAACAGTAGAATGAATGGGGGGCGAGGCATTTCTGCTCGGTGGAGCTGGGAATCAAATTCCCTTGGGAGCAAGAGGATATGCATAATATTGGCAGCTTGAAGTTCAGAAAAAAGGAAGACGGGCATTGAGAATATCGAGAAAGTGGGTGCTTCATGGAGCATCCTGCTTCGAGCTACAATGGCTACCTGGCCAGGTTACTAGCTAGGTACTTGGTTTATATGCCCAACATCTTATCAGATACTTCATTGAAAAAAAATGCTTAAAAACACGAATTGATGTTATGGTTCATCCATAAAACTATCATTGCAACTCCTCAATTCTTTTCATTTGAAACTAGCTGGTTTCTTGCGCGCTGCCGTGGAGAATCTTTTTGATGGTACTATAAAACTCGGCCTGCGGGAGGGAGGTTTCAAATTAAATTCGATGAAAAATTAATAAAAAAAATAAGAAAATGAATTTTTTATTTTTATTTAATATTAATAAGCAAATTATTTTTAAAATCTTGCACATAAGGCTGATATATTATTATCCACGAAGTAGTCAATAACATCATAGCATAAAAACTATTACCTTCTTAAAAATAATGATATTAATAGCATGTTTTTTTTTAATAAAAAGTAGCAACAATTAAAATAAAAGTTTGTTGAAAACTTCTATTATTTGAAATAAATAGAAAAAACAAATCTTTTTAATCTAAAATTCATTTCATAATAATCAATGCATCTCTTTTTTGTTTAAGTGAAAGCATGTTTTTTAAACAAAAGCTTCTCATGATATAAAAAAAGGTTTAATAAAAAATATTCAAATAATATCTTAACATTTTATACGTGATTGAAGGGGGGAAAATAAAAATTAATGTAATAAAAACTTGCAAAATATATTTATAAACAATAGAAAAAAAAATTTCATCTTTGCTGAATATTTATGAAAAACCTTTCTAATTTTTAATGTTTGCATATTAGAAATATAATAAGTAAGAAAAATTGTTAACATTTATATAAAAACTTATAACATTAATTTAAATATCATGCCATGTTATTTATTTACAATATATTTCAATAAAAACCAAAACCTACATAAATATGCTAGGCGGTTGACCAAAAAGATTGTGCTCCTGTGCCTAGCCTAACAAAGAGAGGCTAGCATGCATGGGCATATTAGAATTAAGAGGGAGTAAAAAAATCTGATTAAAACGTGACTCAATTGACGTAGTACAGTCTAAAAGTAATATATAATTATTATTTTTAATATTAAAATAATAATATATTATTTTAATCTAAATTTTATGACTTAAAATTAATTTAAGCCAATTCTATTTATAAATTTCACTGAGTTTGATATTTGTATGAATTTAAAATTAAACTATATAAAAATTGTTTTAATATCATTCAGTTAACTTGATGGGTTTAAAGGTAATCCAAATAATAAGTAAAATGTTTGATTTTGGTTTTAAAAAAATCAATAACCCATCAAATTCATGATTTTGATCAAAAATTCATTAAATTTAATGATTTTTTTTAAAAAAAACAAATATATATATACTCGCAAAATTAACAAGTAAGTGTGATTTAATATCTTTATATATTTTTTAATTTATTAACATATTTAGTTGACATGCTAGTTTAGTATTTTATGTTACTTTGTATATGCTGATTTTATTTTAAGTAATATGTAATTTGGTATTTACTCTAATATTTAGATTTAATTATTAATTAGCTTCAATTTAAATAAATTTAGTTTTGTTTATTATTGAAAAAATAAATTAAACTTTAGTTGATTTCGAATTCAACAACACTCTCATCAACGTGCGATATTGGCTAATATCCACAAAGCTTTTTAAAATGCCTAAAGTTAGAATATGCTCAAGCTCTAGACCCTTATTAATGGGGTTATCGTCCACGTTGGTTGATGCTGAGAATGTTTAACAAGTTTTTCATCTATAAAACATGTGGAAAGCATATCCACTAACGTTATATCAACTTGGCTTTTTAAAAAAGGCCTCGGGATAGAATACGAGGATTAAAATGACTTTACAGTTTAAAATCTAAACTTGTTTAACCGGTTAATCTAGAGTTTAAACTAGTTTATATTTTAAAAAATATAATAAATAATCTAACTTGATCTTGTAAAATATCTGGATTAGTCTATAATTCAGGATAAAACTAGGTTAAAATTAAATAATTTTTTTAAAAAATATTATTTTAATTATTTTAAAAAAATTAATCTAGACTGATCTTCCTAACTCGTGATTACGTGCTGCATCAATCCTTGGATTACATATAAAGGATAGGATATAATCAATACTTTAAAAATTAGCTAGCTAAGATCTCGCGGAGAATCCCCAACAGCGTTCTTAAATTACTTGTTTAATATGTAATTTGTTCTTGATATAATATCACATCCATCTTTCTATGATTGAATGTTAAATAATCATAAGATAAACAATCATTTTTCTGTTAAAGATGCCAATAATCTAAAAGGGTGTTAACAAGTGGAACCATGTTGCTAGTTTCCCTCAAAGCTTTCTCTATTTCATTTTATTTTTATTTTTATTTTTATTTTTATGATTATTCTTTTTACTGCCTCTATGATTGCATAATATGTCAAAAACAAATATTGGATTTTCAAATAAATAGCCTTTCAAATTAAATTTTTTTGAAAACATTTATTTTTTTTACTTCAAATTAATTTTATTTTGATGTTTTTAAATTATTTTGATGTATTGATATTAAAAATATTTTATTTTTTAAAACAATATTTTTAAAAAAATCTAATCAAAATTTCTCAAAAATAAAAATATCGTGAGGACTCGTGCTCCAAGGTGAGTCAAGGAGAACACGAGTCAAGCATAGCATAACAGTAGCAAAATTTAACATGTCAGGTTTGGGAAGGCAGACATGCCAGCGCCCTGGAGTAAGATGGTTGTTAATGGAGGATTATAGATGCTCGTCCACTGGGCTGTGTCAGGGCCGAGTTACAAATTGGGCTCAAAACCTCAAACTTAGCCTGCTACAGTACTATCCAGAATCCATGTAAATTGCACCCTGTGGAGGCTTGTTCATTCAGGGGAGCTAGGAATTTGAAGTTGAAGGAGCTAAAAACATGTTGAGGTGTCAAAATCATTTCTATGCATAAAAAACATATACAAAAATTCTAGATTATAGATTAAAATGTAACTCTTTTTTTTTTAAAAAAAAAGAATGAACATTAAAACTTTTATGAAATAACTAATGAATTTTAAGGATTATTTTTAACTTTGAAAGGTCATGGCTTCCCCTTACACCCCATGCTCCAACCTGTGTTCATTTCTTCTTGATGCTAGGAACATGTACGTAATTGAGATTTTACATATTTGGTTTAGGTTGGATTTTTTAGGTTTTGGATTAGGTTGTGAATTGATTTGTATAAACAATTTCTTCTTATTGCAAATGTTTGAATGTAAATTTCATGTTTAACATCCAATAAAATAAATTTAAATTATGTATTTTTACAGATTAATTTTAGTTGTTTTTAATTTTCGACTCACAAAAAATCATAAATATATTATGTTAAAAATAATTTTTTATTTTAAAAATATTACGAATTTAAATTTTGATTTAATCAAAAGTTTTAACTTTTAATTTATGAAAAAAATTACTCTAGTTTGGTCATTTTACTTTGTAATTAATTTATTAAAAATTATACATTACATCCTGACCCTTTGAAGGCATGCAACCCTCATCATCAGGAGTTGTCATAAAACAATCAATAAAAAATATTATTTATTTAAAAGACTGCTATTATATTTAAAATAATGACCAAAGAGCTCTTCAAGCCTAAAAATAACACTAAAAGCCATTGCTTTATTTTTGTAAAGAAGAGTTGTTGCTTAATGTTTCAATATTTACAGAAATGCCATGAATTTTAGTTTTCAACAACCAGTTACGGCTACAGTAAACCATTCTTTACCAAGTAAAAAATCTAGCAATCTTCCCACCATCAGACATATCCTTTCCTCTTTTCACCATAATTCTATCAAATAAACCTCCACACAACCAACTTTCATCATAACTCCTCAACAATATTTTTTTTTTATTATTATTATAATTCCATCAAAAAAACTTGTCAAATTTCCACAAAGCACATAACCAAAATTCCATAATATAAACTTATTATGAACATTGCATCATCTACATCAAGTGTTAATAGCATACAAAGTTGCTATAACTTGGATAAACTAAAATTCAAGAATAGAAGGTGCATGAAAAGTAAAAAAAGAGTTGCAGTTAGAATATCTTAAACAAAAGCAAGTAAAAACAAGTTATTCTATAGATGTGATGAAAAATCATGCGACAAGACCTTTATTAATTGATGCAAACATATAAATAGAATTGAATTCACTACGAGTGAGAATAAGATGCTAATAATGTTGAGTGAATAGCTGATAAAGTTAAGAAAATGAAAAATGAGTTACAAAAAATCTATATAAAAAATCATAGTATATAAGATAGCTTAGGAAATGTAAAGTCATTGTTAATAGCTAAATTGGTGTGTATAATATTAATGTTCGTATGAGCTATATTGTTTATATTAAAGAAATAAAATATAGTCAATGTATTTTATAATATAGTCAAAATACATACAAATAAATATCAATTATATCAAAAGTATGCAAATAACAATCTTGGACATAATAAACATCCACAAATACTTAAACATGTCATAGTACCTAACATAACAAAGCACAAATACTTAAACACTCACATAATAAATATAATTTCATAAAAAACACAATGATCCAAGATATAGCATCCATCCATATCCAAAACAATAATGTAATATTTAACAGCCATTAGTCTTCAATCACGCAACTTATTTGGATAGATCGTTGAGAGAAAATATAAACAACGCTTTTGTGTTGTCTCTGGAAAAACTTCAATAACAGCTTCTCGTTGACTTTGAAAAGTAAATTAATAAAATATATAGAAAAACAAATGCAAGAATTTAGAAAAAAAATTCAGGTTTTAATTGAAATTTACCTACAAATCTTATTTGAATTTGAAAAGTTTACAACAACCTACAAATCTTTGTTTTTAGGGTTTTAATCAACTTAAATTATTGATATGGTTTAACTAGTATTCAAATACAAAGGTAACTAGCTATCTTAACATGTTATTTGAATCAAATTAATCAATTACTAAAAAAAACTTATTCAATATTTGTATGATGATTTGGTCAAGGTAGAAAGTTGCGTTGACTTAGATTAAGGGAACGTTTGGGATCGCGGCTGCGGTTGCGTTCCCAAAAAATTTGAAAGTTTTTTTTTTTACTAAAATTTAATATGGTTTGTACATTTTGGATCGTTTTGATGTGCTGATGTCAAAAATAATTTTTAAAAAATAAAAAAACATCATTGGCATGCATTTTGGTACGAAAAGTTATTTGAAAAGCACCCGCAACCACACTGCCAAACACGCTCTAAGTGTATCAACTACGGCTGCGTCCAATTCTAAATCCTAAAGACTAAAGCATCATTTTTTTATTTATTTTTTTACCATATATCATATCTTTTTCCATATTTCTTTGTTTAAAGCCTTCTATTTAGCAATTATATTTCTTACTACTTTACAAAATCTGTGATCAATACATATTTATCTTTAAAAAATCCAATTAATTGCTTCCCACTCTTTATGCATATTTAGGAGTCTATTTATTGATTGAACAAAAAAATAAAAAAGAAAAATATATTTGTTAATCTTTTGTTAAATCGAGTAAAAAAAACCTATATTATAATGATTTAACAATTACTAAACTTACTCCCAATATATTTTAAAATATTAATTCAAGAAAAAAATTGAAACATATCTTTTGTAGTTGAGTTCTATACGAGAAATCAATCTCAACACCACCATACAAGAAAAGAAGGCATGTAAAAAAAAAAAATTGTTTGAATTTATCTAAAATGATAGATTTGTGTTTGGTTTTTGCTTCTGAATTTTTGTTTGATTTAGAAGATGACAAAAAAAAATGAGAAAGAGAAGAGAAGATCATGAGGTAAAAAGAAAGAAAGAAAGAGAATGAGTGGTTTAGTAATGAATATTATTTTTATTTAATATATATAAGGTCTTTATGTTCATTTTGTTAAATTTTAAAATTTGTTAAAATCCAATATGTAAATTATAACTTTTTTTTAAATAGTTATAAAATAAAGAACGAACAATAAAATGATAAAAATATTTTTTCTTTAATTTATAGATTTAAACTTATACCACATTGTTTTTTTTTTTTTAAAAAAAAATCTCTTTGAATCATTTTAGTTAAATATATTTATAACTTAACTCATTTTTTTTCATAAACTTTCAAATTTTACTTCAAAGTAAAAAATTTAATTCAAAAGTCATAGAAAAGGGATGCTTAATATTAATATTGATGTATGATGATCCAAAAATATTATAACAGTTTAAAAGCTAAAACATAAGCTTTGGAATAATCATTACAAAATCCGTTTTGCAACTATTTCACAAGTTTAAAACTGGAATGCTTTACTTGAAACCCAAGTCTATTAATTATCTTCTGTAAATTCATAATGTCTAGCCAATAGAAAACAAGTTTGCTTGCAATTTGAGAACACAAGTTTGATTAACCATATTTATTGAGAGAAATAGCTATACATCCCGAATAAAACTAATCTTATTTTTAAAAAAAATATAAGAATATTTAGATAAAAACTAAAAAAATAAAAATATCATGTTAATTCAACATTACGAGAGTGCTCCTCTTTTCCATTCTCATGTGCTTCAATACTTCATTTCTTTCTGATCAAGAAGTTTGGGATTGATTCTGGTGCCATTCTTTTTATATTATTCACGTATTGAAATTAAGTTTCAAAAAACCATCTCAACTCAAAAGTTTAAACTGTTAGGTGAGGTCCCATAATATGATTTATATTATTCTCTAACACACCCCCTCAAGTGAAAGCCCTTTGGGCTTGAAACTTGCACAGGTCCACTTTACCTTATGCTTAATTTTTATCAAATAAATGGGGATGGTGAGATTCAAACTCGTGACCGCTTGGTCATTAAAGCTCTGATACCATTTTAAAGAACCATCTCAACCCAAAAGCTTAAACTGTTAGGTGAGGTCCCAGGATATAATTTATATTATTCTCTAACATTAACATTAAGAAATAATTATATAACTATTTTATCATGTTAATATTCACAAATTTATAAACTTCACATAAATAAAAAATTAATTACTACTTTGCAGCAACCCTGCGAGCAAACTAGCTGAATTATTTGAAATAACTCATAAACTAATTAAAATTAACTAAATCTAACAATTTTTTTTAATTCCAGTTATATTTTTATTTTTATTTTTAATTCCGTTTGGTTTGATTTATGTTTGGTAAAACAAGCAAACCAAAACAAAAAAAAAAATTTCATTATAAATTATAAGCTTACTGTACACTAAAGATCCATTAAATAAAATTTATAAAAAATAGTAAATTAAAAAGTTAATAAAATAAATTTAACTTATTTAATATTTAAAAATATAAAACCAATCAGTATTCAACATGGCTCAATTCAGTTTTTTAAAATTAAAAAAATGTAAATAATTATTTTTTATAAAAAATTAAATAATTTAAATTAACTAAATTTGAATAGACAACTTTCTCGTGCTAATAACAAAATTTGTTTGTTTTTGTATTTTAAAAATAATTTTTTTTACTTACTTTAAATTTTTTATATATTTATATATTATTTTAATATATTAATATTAAAAATAAATTTTTTAAAATAAAAAAATATTATTTTAATATATTTTTAAATAAATAATATTTTTTAAAAAAATCATACACAACTCTCAAACAAACTCCGAAATCAGAAGCCGACCATCACACAAAACACTGTCCGAGATTCTTTGGTCGAAACAAGATAGGGTCCCGATCAAGCTCAGAAGTCAAGGAATTAAAAAGCACCACATCACAGACAGACTCACTTGAACTACAACCAACAACACTGTAACCAAACTCCCTCCCTGTTCTTCTTTCCTTGAACCAGAGTATTCTCTTTATCAGCAAAAAACTAATCGCACCCACTTCACTTCTCTCAAAGCTAGCAAGCTTTTGTCATCTTCTGGAAAATGGCCTCCGTACTTAATTCTGCTGTGTCCTTGAATTCATCCAATTTTAAAAGTAAACGAGTTCGAACTCACTCACTCGTCTCTCCGCTTTCTCTTCCTCTAACAAGTGAGGGAATTTTACTAGTTGGTCACTTAGCAAAATATTTTTAAAAATGACCATTCAACTTCCGCCTGGCCTTTTATTTTTCAACTAATTTATGGTGTTTTTCAGGGCGGAGAGTTACGATAAGAGCAGCAGATACGGATACAAATGAAGGTTTTCTTTCTTTCTTTCTTTCTTTGGTGTTTGTTTTTTAGATTTTGTGATTTAATTTAAGCGAGTGAATAGTGTTTCTCTTTTAAAAGAGGAATTTGAATCATTGTTATTAAGTTTGCGTGTAAAAATTGCAGTGAAACCTCAGGCGCCGGTTAGTGGTGGTGCTGGTGGTTCCAGCTTTAACCAGCTTCTTGGCATTAAAGGAGCTGCTCAAGAAACTGTCAGTACTCGATGCTCTTTTTTTTTTTTAATTTATTTATTGCAAGATTGGATACTAAGGACTTGTTTTTGCGGTTGTATAGTGTTTTTGTAAATATTTGAGATTTTTTTCTTCAAATTAATTTTTTATGTGTTTTTAAATTGTTTCAGTGTGTTGTTGTTAAAAACAAATTTTAAAAAATAAAAAAATATTGTTCCAAGTAAAAATTACTTTGAAAAATAACCACAGCCACATTCCAAATGGGCTCTAATCTTCAAATTAACTTTTGATATTCATTTTTTTAGTGCTTATTTTGGTATTTTAATCGGATGTACATATGTAAACAGATTATATGATGTATTATCATGTGCTAACTAAAAGGTTTTAGTCAAAATCTCCTGGATTTTGACCCTGAGAGGATCCAAATTGGGATTTGGCGTGGAGGACATGTATAGTTAGTTGAATAAATTTTCCCTTTGAGAATTTATAGTTGATCAATAGACATCCAAGTATAGTTGTTGCAATTGGAAGATTGTAATATAAGTTCTGTTCGGAAGATTTTGGGGCTTAAGCCTAGCTTTTGGGATTTCTTGCTCTCTTCCATTGACTAATTGTATCTGTAGCTTCGAATGATGTTGCATGAGGGAAGAGTGAAAAAGGTCTTATGGAATGAGTTGATTTTGTAATTTTATCCTGCAGAATAAATGGAAGATTCGTCTTCAACTTACAAAACCTGTTACTTGGCCTCCATTGGTTTGGGGAGTAGTTTGTGGAGCTGCTGCATCAGGTACTCCCTTTCAATGCAGCACACATTCTAGATTTATGGGTATCTCTAAAATTACGTGCTAAGGGTCTCACCCTTTGTATCATGCCTCTATGGGGTATGTGGATGGCGAGCTGTAGATTCTAAATGTTAAATGCTTATTGACACCTTTCATTTTATATTTGAGACAATACCAAATTATGCATCCACTCGCATCTGATATAATTTTCTTACTCAACAGGAAACTTTAACTGGACTTTGGAGGATGTTGCAAAATCAATTGTTTGCATGCTTATGTCTGGCCCATTTCTTACTGGCTACACGCAGGTACCCTTTCATGCATGTGGAATAGGCTTCCGGAGCTTCACTGAATTTAAATATCCAAACTCAATTTTGCTAGGTTTTCTCACGTTTGACTTTCACAGACGATTAATGATTACTATGACCGAGAGATCGATGCAATTAATGAGCCTTATCGTCCAATTCCATCAGGGGCTATTTCTGAGAATGAGGTCTGCAATATAAAAAAATCTACTTTTATGAAAAAAGCAATGGACAATCATTTCTGTATTCTTGTCTTGCAACTCTCTGTAGGTTATTACGCAAATCTGGGTGCTGCTTCTGGGAGGCCTTGGCTTGGCTGGTTTATTGGATGTGTGGGTACGCAATATAAATGCTTGATACTGCTTTTCTGTGCATAGTATTATACTGATATTTTAATCCTTATTATTTAACAGGCAGGGCATGACTTTCCGGTAGTTTTTTACCTTGCTTTGGGTGGATCCTTGCTGTCTTACATATACTCCGCTCCTCCTTTGAAGGTACACTTTTATTTTGTTCTATCATTGATAAGGATAGCAGAATATTCAATCATGATTCACGTGAACCATGATTGAAGATTCTGCTATCCATATCAGTCATCAACTCAAACCATCAAACATTTATGTTATGCAAGATGTGATTAAGCGCTGACTTGGTTCCAAATATCATTGTAGCTAAAACAAAATGGATGGATTGGGAATTTCGCCCTTGGAGCAAGTTATATCAGTTTGCCATGGTGTGTAATCTTCCTTATACTGTTCCTTGTAAAATTGAAGCGGAAATATTCAAATACTGCCTTGTGTTGTTGAAAATCACCTTTCAATTTACACATTCATTCAGTTTACATCTGAAACCCATGAAGAAAAAGGTGTAAAGTATTCTGTGGTTGTCCAAATTGTCCAGACGATGCACATGAGGCCAGGAAACATTTAGTGGGCTATGAGTTATGACCAGAAGATACTTTGTGCTATTACAAATTGAATCAATAGAAAATGATTTATAACCAGCCCCTTCTCTTGAGATTTTACCAATTTTATTCATCATAAAGCACCTGTGGAGAGTGATAAATTGGATGTTATCATGTTGCTTGTTAATGTGTTAAAGAGGACATATGTGCTTGTGGTTTTGTGGCTCTCTATACATCTCACCAATTTGAAGTTGATAGTGAATGACACCCGTGAAAAATCCTGACTTAATTTTTTCTATGTTATTGAAACTAAAAGGCTGTTTTATGAACTACACAGTAAGAAAGCTTTGACTTTAATCTCTTGTTGATAGGTGGGCTGGTCAAGCTTTGTTTGGGACCCTTACACCTGACATAATTGTCCTGACACTCTTGTACAGCATAGCTGGGGTATGTTTGACTAAAGTGCCAGGATATGTGAAGTGGTATTTCGTATCTAACTATTTCTAATTCACAGTCCTTGTTCAATATCTTCAGCTAGGTATTGCTATTGTAAACGACTTTAAAAGCATTGAAGGAGATCGAGCACTTGGGCTTCAGGTTAATACAGCCTCTCATACATGCTTGTGATGTGAAGCTTTTGCTTCATCAAATGAATTGTTACTCACCATTGGCTGTCTATTTTGCAACCTTTCATGTGGTAATGCAATTTGAGCAGTCACTACCGGTAGCTTTTGGTGCTGAAACTGCAAAATGGATTTGTGTTGGTGCTATTGACATAACTCAGTTATCTGTAGCTGGTATGCTGTTGCTTATACTTTCAGATACCATTTACCTATGATACTGGCAATATCTAACTTTAAAACTTAAAATTGTTGATGATTAATGGAACTATTTTTGCATCAAACTTAAGAGATTGACCACTATGGATTAAACAGGATAAAAGCTGTGAAGTCTCCATGCTTCTTTTATCCTCATGAAATAAAAAATGATTATTAAAGAGTTGTTTTTGTTCAAAGAACAGAATCATGAATCTACAAAACCGTAGGAATCTTTGTATTCTGTGGTTTTGATGGAAACAGAGTTGATTTTTATGCATTTCAAATTTATCTTTGTGAAGGCATATCTGATTTCAGTCCACTTTCATAAATGCAGGTTATTTGCTAGGAGATGGTAAACCCTATTATGCTTTAGCCCTAGTCGGTTTGATAATCCCACAAATTGTTTTCCAGGTGAAGAATGCTTCTTGAAATATAATGAGCTTATAGTTTACACAAACTGTTTTTTAACACCTTTCTTTCTCATGATTAAGGGTGTGGTTTCAGCGACACCCCAAATGGCATCTAATTGTCATACATTTAGCTTTATTCTTCCCGGTTGAATTTCTGCTCCCTTAAGCTGCATTTTACTTTATTTTGAATAATTCTTGCTATATCCATCTCATTTTCTACGACATCATTGCTTTTCTTTCTTCTCAAATAGCCACACTAGCCTTTTATTTGATGTGGGCTGTTATCTGCTCATCCCACTGACCTTCCCCAGCCTGTTTCCAATGCAGTTAAATTAGTTGTTTGTGTTCTTCTCTGGAGCCAATCTTAGCTTTGTTCAAGGATTTTTTTTGGTGTGGTGGGGTTTATACCTTCAACAGAGGTTGTGAAACCCCATTAGGAGTACTGCTTGAAAAGTTTCATCTTTCCGCTTGCATTTCATTTAGGTGACCATATATGATAATATCCTCCTAAACATATTCATCATTACGTTTCAATGAGTAATAATATATCCTTTTCCTTCTCCGAATGATATCTGGCATTTCTCAAAAAGAAATAAGGAATGATAGTTTGTACTGAGAATGAACACCGCTAATTCTCTTGCACAAATTCATGCATTGCAGTTTCAATACTTCCTGAAGGACCCTGTGAAGTACGATGTTAAATATCAGGTACCACAAATTTATCTTCTTTGAAACTTCTGTTCTTTGAGATTTTCATCAGGTGTGAAGTGGAAATTAACTCGAGAACTGCCTAAATGTAAATGTCTTGCACAACATAAATAGGACAAGATGGACTCTTATTACTTGTAATTTACTGAGAAATAATGTCAGGCCTCGAATCATATAGTGGTCGCATTAAATCACAATTTACAGGAAAATCTATGTGACAAATAACAAGAGTATTTATTACTCGTCTTTTTCAACAAGTAGAACACCAGAACATAACACTCGGTATTTTTAAACAACTGTTCAGTATTTATGGCATCAAACAAATCCTTGAGGAGTTTAGCTTCCATAGCATGGTAAATTTAGCAACTATAATGCTTCGTAGTTCTCATGCTCTGGCATTTGTATCTCAGGCCAGCGCGCAACCTTTTCTTGTGCTTGGTCTGTTGGTGACTGCTTTGGCAACAAGTCACTAATTCTCATGAGACAATCGCCGCGGTGACTCTGGGTGAAGATAAAGCTGCAAAGGTGAACTAGCAAATAGGCTCGCTCTTGCTGCAAAATGATGTCAAGCCAGCACGATAGATTTCCTTGTGATCTGCTGTATGTAAAATAATCGATGGCCTTTGCTTAGCCCTGTAAAAAAAACCAGCATGTCATTATCGAAGGCATGGCTCCTTCGCACAAGAATAGGACTGTTCATCTATTGTTTCCTCACCCTTTTGTCTTTTCTCAACTTGGTTTCTTTTGAGAGTTAGAATTTGAACACAAGGCTTTTGTCGTAAATTTTAATGTTTAATTTTGAGGTCGTTCATTCTTGAAATCTCTCTTTTCACTCTCCGAACGTTCAGGGAATTTCATCAGAGCTCCAAACCTCATAACGACCCTTAATTAGCTAAGAGAAAAATCTGGATCGAAATCATGAAAGAGATTACAAAATGAATTATGACTTGTATTTATAACAGGTGATATATAAAGAAAAGAAAATAAATCAAATATATTATTACACAAGAAGTTATTCAATTCCTTGATTTGCTTCAAGAAATCTCATGATTTATCTCCATAAATTTCAAGAAACGAGATTTTGCCCAATTTCATCATACACAAAACATAGAATACAAGTTGACCTTAAAATCCTCCAAAGCTGATTGATATCCAATGAAAATAAGATTTATAAGCAAAACACAATCCATTGTAATGGTGACACGCACAATGCTTTGTTTTATTATTATTATTTTTAGTGGATTTTTTTAAAATTTTATTATTTTATATTAAATTAATTTAGGATTGGACTTGATGATTTATTTTAGTTGGTTTAATATGGGTTTTCGTGAAATAAAAAAAAAGTTATGACGTTGAGTAAGTGCATGATTTGGCAAGATAAAATTCAATTTTATTGATTCAAAATAATTGAAAATTTAGGGACCAAGTTTGAAACTAAAATAAATATCCAGCCTCTTTCTTTTCACTAAGACACATTTTTAATTATTTTATTCCCAATTTTTTTTTTCATTTTGGTCCTTGTTTCTTAAGGTTTTATATTTTAGTCTAAAATTTTATTTTGTTTACATTTTAGCTATGATATGGCAACTAAAAAAGATTTTCTAGGTATTAATGGATTCTATTTTAAAAAAAAAGGAGTTCTATTATGATATTTTTAATCCTTTATCTTGGAAAAAAAAAGTATATTAGGGCTAAGAATGTTTTCTATATTGATTTATTTTATTTTATTTTTTAGAGAGATTAATGGTTGATTTAATGTTATTAAATAGGTTTATTGAGGTCTCTAGAGTATTTTGAAAGTGTTTTCTAGTGAAAAAAAATTTAAAATAAGTTTTTTTGAGATCAAAAGAATTTGTCGTGTTGGTGGTCATACTAGCAAGTGATGGTCATCTTCTTTGTTTCTTTTTTTTTTAAAAAAAAAACTAATAATGTGTTATCCATCCCTTTTAAAGAGGAAAAAGAAATAAAAAAAAAAATACTATGCCAAACCCGACTTGCCTAATTTGTTTTTTACAGGTTAAGCTTGGGCATCTTGGTTCTATTTGTAAGGGACTTTGATCTTTTTTTAAAAAAGAATTCAATTCATTAAAATTAAATTTAAAATTAAATGATTTGGAATATATTTAGAATATTATTTTATTACTTATTGTTAACTTTTTACTAGTCTTTCATGATTTTTTTTCTTTAATTTTGTTCCCGGACTTTCCTCCACGTATCTTTGAAAACAAATTACAAAAAGTTCTTTGCAGCAATGCATGAGTGGTATATTGTTTTTAATTTTTTTTAATATGCATGTATTAAAATTATTGAAACATTTTTTTAATTGAAGGAATGCCTTTTATCCTTCTTTAAAATTATCTAGATTTTTTAATATTTTTAGAATAAATAAAAAAACATTTATAAAAATATTAATTAGCATTTATATTTAGAACACTTCAAAAGTAGTTTAAATATTGTTTTATAAAAAAATAAAAAAATAACAATGATAAGAATTTATGTTTATGATACTGTAAGGATAATTTAATTTTTTTTATAAAAAATTAATTAGCATTTCAGTTTAAGATACTTCAAAGGTATTTTAAATGTTTTTTTATAACAAATAAAAAAATTTATAAAAAATTAATTAGACATGGATGTCAGACTCAATGCTCTTGAGTCTGTCATGGGCGAAGATCCAAATGCTCTTGGGTATGTAATAGTCGCTAGACCCAAAACTCCCGGGTTTGGTATAGCCGCTATACCCAAGAGCCAATAAAAAATAAAAAAAAATAATTATAATTTTATTTCAAGGATAGTTTATTTTTTTATATAAAAATAAAAACAATTTATAAAAAAATTGATTAAAATTTCTATTTAGGATACTTCAAGGATAATTTAAGTTTTTTTTTATAAAAAATAGAAAAACATTATAAAACAAATTTATATAGAATAATTCAATGGTAGTTTAAATGTTTTTTTATAAAAAATAAAAAAAATAATTAACATTTATATTTAGGAGACTTTAAATGTAGTTTAAATATTTTTATATGATACTTCAAGGCTATTAGGTTTGTCTTGGCCTCCAGACCTGGGAAACCTGGGTCTGGATTGACCGTCAAACCCATCTATTTTTTTAAAAAAAATTCACTTTTAAAAAAATTATTATCGATCCGCTGTGAAGCGCAGGCGGGCCAATATATTAGTAGTAATTATATATATATATATATATATATATATATATATATATATATATATATATATATATATAAACACCTTCTGACATATTTAAAATGAGAGCGACTCTTCCCTTTTATTGTACATTAATTAAGGCCATGTTTGTTTTCCGGAAAGTAGTTTTCGGAAAACTATTTTCCAAACTTTCCTGTGTTTGTTTGCAATTAGAAAAGGTGGTCAACGGAAAACACTTTCCGGTCAACGAAAAACACTTTCAAAGGAAAATTTGACTTGGTTTCTAGGAAAGTGTTTTCCCTTTTGGCTGTGTTTGTTTTCCGGAAAGTGGTTTCCGGAAAACCATTTTCCAAACTTTCGTGTGTTTGTTTGCCATTAGAAAAGTTGGTCAATGGAAAACACTTTCCAGTCAAAGGAAAATTTTGCTTAGTTTTCAAGAAAGTGTTTTCCTGGAAAATTTGGGCGGAAAACACTTTCCGGAAGTTGTGAAAAATTTAGAAATGTCATTATTTGTTGATTATATCAAATTTAATCCTCAAACTTTTGATTGCTATATATATATATATATATATATATATATTGTTTTGAATATTTATTTTTTAATTTCATCTCTTAAAATTTAATTTTTTATTAACTCTGGTCCTTATTTTTATAATTGCTATTTTCTTTTTCCTTATTATTTTTTTTATTGAAATTTTTTATCTATTAAATTTGGTCCCTATTCTTTTGATTGTTACTTATTTTATTTGAAATAATTTATGAAATGCTAATTATTATTATTTTAATTTCTTCATCTTTCAATTTTTTTATTTCTTATTTGATCTCTATTATTTTGATTATTATTTATTTTATCTGAAATAATTTATGAAATTATATTTTTTTTCAATTTCATTCCCATTCAACTTTTAATTTATAAGATTTGTTCCTCATTATTTTAATAAACTTGAAAAAAATAAAACATTAATAAGTTATTTTCCAGCTCATTTTCTATAACATAACCAAACACTGGAAAGTGTTTTCCAACTTATTTTTTATTATACTGTCAAACATCGAAAAATACTTTCTTGAAATTTATTTTCCAAAAAAAAATTACATTCCAGCAAACAAACAGTATCTAAATAATGATATTCTTAATCACCGGATGCTTAACATAAATATCCATCTCAAAGTATTTGATGCGTTAGAAGCCGTTATGTTTTCTTTTTAACAAAATATTATTTTAACAAAAAAAAACCTCTAACACTTAAAAAAAACTAAGGTTTCTTCTATTACTATACTATTTATATAATCAGTGGAGTGTGTGTGTGTGTCTATATATATATATACACGAGATGACATGCCCGCGCGTTTATAAAATAAATGCACTTAATAGTGTTATAATTGTGAACCAACACTAGATAAGTAATAGAAATTAAAGGTATGATGGAATAAATATTTCATGACGAAAAAAAAAGTTGTGTTGGTGATCCAAAACTTAGAGACTGAACAAAATGATTTATAGCAATTTACAGTGTTTTGTGAGGAAAGATACAGTGCTTTCGCCACATGATTTACCTTTTCAGTTAATAAAAAGAAAAAAAAATTACAAAACTAAATTCTCTACCAACTTAATATTAAAAAAAAACCAACAAAGATAATTTTGGAAGGAAAAAAACCCATGAGAAAAAACGTTGTAGCAATTGACAATGTTTTGTGAGGAAAACTATAACGCTTTTCCCAATAAAATAAAATAAAAAACCATTTAGAGAAATATTGTAGCAATCCACAGTGTTTTGTGAGAAAAACTACAACGCTTTCCTCGTATGATTTAGTTTTATTGTAATTATAATTCTTAACCAACTCAATATTAAAAAAAAATCGACAAAGATAATTTTGGAAAAAATCATAAAAAAATCACATGGGAAAACACTGCAACAATTCACAGTGTTTTAAAGAAAAAAAATTACAAAGCTAAATTCTTAATCAGCTCAATATTAAAAAAAAAAATCGACAGGGACAATTTTAGAAAAAAATAACAAAACAAACACAAAAAAAAGAAAAAAAATCATGTTGGAAACACTGTAGCAATTCATAGTGTTTTGTGATGAAAGCTACAGTGCTTCCTCACATGATTTAGCCTTATTTGTAATGACTTGTAATTGTAATTCACAAACAACTCAATATTAAAAAAATAAAATTGAAAAGGATAATTTGAAAAAAATTATAAAAAAAACCATGTGGGAAAAAACACTGTAGCAATAAACAGTAATTTTCAAAAAAAGTTATAGTGTTTTCCTCACATATTGTAATTGTAATTTTTAACTAGCTCAATATTAAAAAATAAAATAAAATAAATATAATTTTGTAGAAAAAAAACCATGAGGAGAAACACTATAGCAATTAACAATGTTTTAAAGAAAAAAAATTATAAAATCAAATTCTCAATCAGCTCAATATTAAAAAAAATCAACAAATATAATTTGAAAAATAAAGAAATAAAATAGAAAAACTAAGTGGAAAAACATCACAGTAATCCACAGTATTTCAAAGAAAAAAATTACAAAGTAAAAATTTTAACCAGGTCAATATTTAAAAGGTAAAATCAACAAAAAAAATTTAAAAAAAATAAATGAAAAAAATGAAAAAAGGGAAAAGTAAAAAAAAAAAAACAGGGAAAAAAATCACTGTGGATTACTGTTTTTATCCACAGTGTTTTATATGTGGAGGAACAGTAAATCCTCCACATGATTTAGATATTGTTATAATATCTTAAAACAAATTTGAGTCTCACTCAATCAGTTAGTCATGGGAGACAACCTCGAGATCTCGTGTTCGAGCGTTGTCTAACACAAAACTTTTCTTAAATGTGTCATTTTTATTTTAAAAAATAATGGGTGAAAAAAAGAAGAAGGGCTAGGCACGTGAGCCCAACCCAGAAAACCTGCATGGCTAAGCATTGGGCCTGATTCTTTACTGTTTTTTCCTCTTTTTTTCCTCTTTTTTTTTTTACACTCTTGAGAAAAAAATACTAGATTCACTTATTTTTTTATTTTGACATAGTTTTCAAAATACTATTATAAATTTTTATTTAAGTTTTAATAATTATTTTCTCAATTATTATGTATCTTATCTAAAAGTATTAATACTGGTAATAAATTGCTTATGAAAATCCGGTCAAACTTAGTTTTTTATGGTAAAATTGATGTTGAACATAATTTTATCTAATTTATGATTTTTTTAGCTTTTTATCACATAAAATATATAAAAATACTATTTTAAGATTGTTTGTTAAACTACTTTACCAATTATATATATTTTTTCTAAATAGAAACAATGATTCCAACTAAAACTATCGTGCTAACTAAAATAAATAAGAGATATGTTAATAAAAAAATATTTGATGAATAAATTTTTTTAAAATAATTGTATTTTTAAATTTAATGGCAATGCCCAAAAATTTCTAAGATGTATATATATTTTGTATGTTTAGCAACATTTGGGTCTCCCCGCAACGTATTGTGAGCATACAAACTAGTCTTAAGCTAAACAATAAAAATCAATCATCCTCGTTTATAAAGTTACTAGCTATGGGCACGTGCTTTGTTCACCACGAGCCCATATTATTTTAGTATAAAAATGACATCTTGGTACCGCTGCACATTTCAAAAAATAAAAAAATAAAATGACTTGATTTATAGCTTTGTCCAGGTTAAATAAGTCAATATTATTTTAATAAAATGATAAAGAAAATTAGCAATGATGATAAGCAAACAATTTTTTTTTTAAAAAAAATACCACTATAACTTGAGAGAAAAACCTCTAGAAGTATGTAATTGGATAAAAAGAGATAAAAAACTGGTTTGAGTAAACCCGAGGTTGCTTAATAAATATATAATCTAAGCAATAAAGAGCGAGCCAACTTGTGTTAATCTATGAAACTCGTGGCTAAGATAATGAAATCATGATAACTCATCATATCACTATTTTAAAACCTAACTATGCGGTTTGAACTCGTGACCTGGGTGATCCAAGGCCTAGAAGCTGATCGTGTGTCAACAAAAATAGAAAGAACAGACTTAGTATGATTCGATAAAAAACTCAGGTTGACTCACAACCTCAATTAGTTTAGGGAAAACCCAGTCATACTTGTTGACCTTTTTTTTTATTTTTTTTTCAAAATGATGTCATCTTTATATTTTTATAAAATAAGAAAAAATGAGTTGACATGGGTTAATCTGGAAAATCTACCTGGCCTGTGATACTGACTTGTGACCCGGGACTTACCCCAAGTTCACCCTCGAGTCATGTTTAAAAACTATATGATAAATAACTTTTTAAAACCATGACACATGTGAGTAGATCAAAAGTACCATATATGAAAAAAATGGAGAAGTTCAAACCTCAACAAATCGAATGTTGAAGGATAAAAACGAGAAAAGAAATTACACGAAAGAATATAAAATAAAAAATAACAATTAAAAGAATGAAAAAAATAAATTAGAGGGCAAAAATATTTTTTTTATAAGAGGGTTAAATTAAAAACAAAAAAATTATCTAAAGGAAAAAAAGAAAAAGAAAATGAGGACCAAATTAGAAAAAACAAAACACCACAAAAATGAATTGAAAGATAAAATTAAAAACCACAAAACCTTAACAAAAGGGCTTAAGAAAAAAAATTAAAAATTAAAAGAAGAAGAATCATATTGAAAAACATTATATATGAAAGATCAGAATTGATAATTAATTTGGAGATAAATAAAACTGTAATAAAAGGGTCAAGAAAATGAAAAATAAGAACTGAAATTGAAATATTAAGAAATATTTTCCGGATAGAAAAGTGAAAAAATAAAATAAAATAAAGTCAATTGATGAGAAACCGCCCAACAAGCTATCACCATGTGTCACATTAAAAGAAAGATGATGCAGTGGCACATTCAATGACACGATGGAAAGGGCATTTTATATCACCGGGAGGAGAAGCACAAGACGCTCAAAGTGCATTGGTGCCTTCCAAGTGCTGATATATGCATGACACATACCAGTAACTTTTTAAAGTTAATTAATATTTAATTAATACAAAAAGATATATGTTCCCTTGATTACTCTAATAATTATAAGAAAATCAACGTAAAAAGACCTAAAGCCTCTGATATTTTGGTTTAATTTTTTTGACATCACATGTATACTTGTCAGTTCATTGCACAATAATAAATGAAAAGACTTATTCATCCCTCCTCGGTAGGTTTATAATTTTTTGATTTTGAGGATAATTATATCATTTTTATTGTGTAAAAAAGATGAAAATTATAACTATATCCCGAATAATTTTTAATGATTAATGCACCATATATAAATGCTAAAATACCCTATAATAAAGGCACACGAATATTTTTTAAAATATTAAAATAATCATTTCACTATTGTAGTAAATAAAAAACGTGTTCAGTGAAATTTCCTTCCCTTGAGCTTTATTTTTTTTCTTTATAACTAAAAATTATAATAATCAAGGCATGAATCTCGTTTTATTTAAAAATAAAAACTGTTAAGATGCACAGTATCTAAGGGCACATTGGTCAATTAATACAAGGCATAATTATAAAAGAAAGAAAGGAAGAAAGAAAAAACCCAACTGAGAAGCAAGAGCGTGTGTAGAAAATTCCTATATAATGCAAACGCTGCGGTAAAGACCCAAAACCCTAGCTCTTCACGAACCACCTCACGCTATCCTCATCCATTTATACATCACTGCTCTTCTCTCTCTTTCTCTCCCCGCCCCTGCTTTCAAACCAAAAACCCTAGTTAGCTTCCTTATCCCCTCCTCTCCGCCGCCAATTTATTTTCACCACCGTATGTTCTCTCTTCTCTTATCTTATCCAATCAATAACTCTTATAGCAATAATAAATAAATAAATAAATAATACTTGTATTCTTTTTATGCTGCAGAAGTCGGTGATTGACATAAAAAGCTCCAATACGATGTCGTCAGACGACGAGAGAGAGGAGAGAGAGTTGGATCTCACATCCCCTGAAGTCATCACCAAATACAAAAGCGCCGCAGAAATTGTCAACAGTAAGTAATCAACCACTCCCTCCTTGACAATCTGCTAATTCTTTAATATTAATTATTTTTGTTTTGTTTTGGTAATTATTGCAGAGGCATTGCAGTTAGTGATATCAGAATGCAAGCCAAAGGCTAAGATTGTTGATATTTGTGAAAAAGGCGATTCTTTCATCAGAGAGTAAGCACTCGCTAATCTTTATTTCTTTAAATTCATAGCTTTTGTTAGAATTAAATTGATAAAAAATAATAGGTTTTGATTTTTATGTTTGAATGTGTAGGCAAACTGGTAACATGTATAAAAATGTGAAGAAGAAGATTGAAAGGGGAGTTGCTTTTCCAACTTGTGTTTCTGTCAACAACACTATTTGCCATTTTTCTCCACTTGCTAGTGATGAATCGGTCTTGGAAGAAGGAGATATTGTCAAGATGTAAGCTTTCAATCTATGTCGGGTTATCATGTGGTTTGATTTTTGTATGTTTTATGTTAATGGGTTTTGGCTTTTATTGGTGTGTAGTGATTTGGGCTGTCATCTAGATGGATTTATTGCTGTTGTTGGACATACCCATGCTCTTCAGTCAGGGCCAGTTACAGGTAGGGCAGCTGATGTTATTGCAGCTGCAAATACTGCTGCTGAAGTTGCCTTGAGGCTTGTAAGGCCTGGAAAGAAGGTAATTTGTTTGTTTGTATCGTGTTAGCTTTTTTTATGTATTTCTTGCATTCCATTCATATGCTGATTGTTCTGTGATGTTTACTTGAGATGGTTGTTTGTTTATATAGTGAAATTGAATTGCAAATTTTTAATATGCACTAGCTTTTTCTAAATCATGAAGCAACTTTTAATCTCATCAGTTCTTGATGTGATGACTTTTTTTGTTTTGCAATCATATCTTCCTCACATATTGAGGTGACTTGTATTGTTCACTTGAACAGTTTTTTCTTTCTTGCCACTGTCTAATAGCCCTTCTTTTCTTGGAGACTATTCCCTAATGATGAACTGTTTTGATAAGCTATGGACCCACGTCCAGATGAAGCTTTTGTCATAGTTACTCTGACAGGGATGTCTTTTTGTGAACCCAGGATGTGTCATTTTTGTTGCATGGACATTTCATCCTAGAAAGTATTAGGGAAGGCGATTTTATAGTGCTGTGATCATCTTTTATTGGTTATTTGTATGTTGTGCTAGACAGTGTTGCAAATGGTTTGGCTGCTTCTGTAGTTGCTACTCATTAGTCCTCAGTAAGGGAGTTGACAAATTCAAAATAGAATGGCTAGAGCATCTGTAAAATTAAGAACCGGAAATATAGGCAACTTGCCGAGGTGATCATTTGCAAGATGATTTCCTCTTTTCCATGTTGCTGATATTATCTTTATTATATGTAGACTGTTTTAGTTTCATGTTTTTTGATACTACCTCATTCTTGCACTGACTAAATTTTACTCTCTTGCAAGTTGATTTCCTCATTTCCCTTTTAGCGATATTATCATGACTGTAATTAGACTGCTTTAGTTTGGTGCTTTTGCATTTTACCTCTTACTTGTACAGATTAAATCTTTACTCTATCTTAACACATTATTTTAATAGCGTTGTTAGCCTTTGCTTGAGCAAAAATGGAACTTGTAAATTATAAGTAGTTTATCCATGAAAAATGAAATAAAAACTGGCAACTTTGCCGAGGTGATCGTTTGCATGTTGATTTCCTCTTTTCCCTGTTGCCTATAGTATCTTGGCTGTACTTGACTACTTAAGGTTGATATAATTAGATTATACCTGATTCTTGTATGGACCAACATCTGTACACTCCCAAACACTTTATTTGAGTAGTGTTGTTAGTTTAGCTTAAGCTAAAATGGAACTTGGTATTTGTATAAACATTATTTTAGTAGTGTTGTTAGCCTTTGCTTGAGCAAAAATGGAACTTGTATATAAGTAGTTTATCCATGAAAAATGAAATAAAAACTGGCAACTTTGCCGAGGTGATCGTTTACTTGTTGATTTCCTCTTTTCCCTGTTGCCTATAGTATCATGGCTGTACTTGACTACTTAAGGTTGATATAATTAGATTATACCTGATTCTTGTATGGACCAACATCTGTACACTCTCAAAAACGTTATTTGAGTAGTAGTGTTAGTTTAGCTTAAGCTAAAATGGAACTTGTATATAAGTAGTTTATCCATGAAAAATGAAACAAAAACTGGCAACTTTGCCGAGGTGATCGTTTGCATGTTGATTTCCTCTTTTCCCTGTTGCCTATAGTATCTTGGCTGTACTTGACTACTTAAGGTTGATATAATTAGATTATACCTGATTCTTGTATGGACCAACATCTGTACACTCCCAAACACTTTATTTGAGTAGTGTTGTTAGTTTAGCTTAAGCTAAAATGGAACTTGGTATTTGTATAAACATTATTTTAGTAGTGTTGTTAGCCTTTGCTTGAGCAAAAATGGAACTTGTATATAAGTAGTTTATCCATGAAAAATGAAATAAAAACTGGCAACTTTGCCGAGGTGATCGTTTACTTGTTGATTTCCTCTTTTCCCTGTTGCCTATAGTATCATGGCTGTACTTGACTACTTAAGGTTGATATAATTAGATTATACCTGATTCTTGTATGGACCAACATCTGTACACTCTCAAACACGTTATTTGAGTAGTGTTGTTAGTTTAGCTTGAGTTAAAATGGAACTTGGTATTTGTATAAACATTATTTTAGTAGCGTTGTTAGCCTTTGCTTGAGCAAAAATGGAACTTGTATATAAGTAGTTTATCCATGAAAAATGAAATAAAAACTGGCAACTTTGCCGAGGTGATCGTTTGCTTGTTGATTTCCTCTTTTCCCTGTTGCCTATAGTATCATGGCTGTACTTGACTACTTAAGGTTGATATAATTAGATTATACCTGATTCTTGTATGGACCAACATCTGTACACTCTCAAACACGTTATTTGAGTAGTGTTGTTAGTTTAGCTTGAGTTAAAATGGAACTTGGTATTTGTATAAACATTATTTTAGTAGCGTTGTTAGCCTTTGCTTGAGCAAAAATGGAACTTGTATATAAGTAGTTTATCCATGAAAAATGAAATAAAAACTGGCAACTTTGCCGAGGTGATCGTTTGCTTGTTGATTTCCTCTTTTCCCTGTTGCCTATAGTATCATGGCTGTACTTGACTACTTAAGGTTGATATAATTAGATTATACCTGATTCTTGTATGGACCAACATCTGTACACTCTCAAACACGTTATTTGAGTAGTGTTGTTAGTTTAGCTTAAGCTAAAATGGAACAACTTGTATACAAGTAGTTTATCCATGAAAAATGAAATAAAAACTGGCAACTTTGCCGAGGTGATCGTTTGCTTGTTGATTTCCTCTTTTCCCTGTTGCCTATAGTATCATGGCTGTACTTGACTACTTAAGGTTGATATAATTAGATTATACCTGATTCTTGTATGGACCGACATCTGTGCACTCTCAAACATGTTATTTGAGTAGTGTTGTTAGTTTAGCTTAAGCTAAAATGAAAAAACTTTATACAAGTAGTTTATCCATGAAAAATGAAATAAAAACTGGCAACTTTGCCGAGGTGATCGTTTGCTTGTTGATTTCCTCTTTTCCCTGTTGCCTATAGTATCACGGCTGTACTTGAGTACTTAAGGTTGATATAATTAGATTATACCTGATTCTTGTATGGACCAACATCTGTGCACTCTCAAACACGTTGTTTGAGTAGTGTTGTTAGTTTAGCTTAAGCTAAAATGAAACAACTTGTATACAGGTAGTTTATCCATGAAAAATGAAATAAAAACTGGCAACTTTGCCGAGGTGATCGTTTACTTGTTGATTTCCTCTTTTCCCTGTTGCCTATAGTATCACGGCTGTACTTGATTACTTAAGGTTGATATAATTAGATTATACCTGATTCTTGTATGGACCAACATCTGTGCACTCTCAAACACGTTTGAGTAGTGTTGTTAGTTTAGCTTAAGCTAAAATGGAACTTGGTATTTGTATAAGATTATTAATTAGCAACTTACTTGTGAAAATAATAAAAGCTGGCAACTTTGCAGAGGTGATCAATTGCCTCTTAATTTCTTCTTTTCCCTGTTAGTTTAGCTTAAGATAAAATGGAACATGGTATTTGTAGAAAATTATTAATTAGCAACTTGCTCATGAAAATTATAAAAAGCTGGCAACTTTGCCGAGGTGATCAATCACCTGTTGATTTCCTCTTTTCCCTGTTGCTGATATGATTCATGGTCCAACTCGATGATTTTTGGATGATCTATGTAGATTATACCCATAACTTGTAATGGACTGCATCTTACTTTTGGTCGGCACTATATAAGTAGCATTTTTAATAATAATATGGTTCTAGTTCCTTCTGATTTTTTTGTCAAGTATCTAAACCTCTTGAAACTACTGCATTCAGTAGCATTTTCTGCTCAATTTTTTCTTGGTTCCGCAGTTCTGTTTTGATGCGAGTGTTTGGTAAGTAAACACTTAGTACTATCCTTCTGTTGATGATCTCTACATGATGAAAACTATAATCAGCAAAGGATTAAGGTCCAATGAAGCATCTTATAGTCATAGTTACACTGATAGAGCATCATTTTGTTCTTTCTTACTTGAAAAAAAGAGTGTGTATGCACGACTGCTAGTGAACAATTGTGGTGTATCCTGCATAACAGTCTGATTAGGAATTACATGTTCTTTCATTGCTTTTTTTTTTCAATTTTCTTTACCCTTTTATTACTGTTTTCTTGAAAAATGTCAATTGTCCCTAAATGATGAATATTTTTCAAAAGCCATAGACCAACATCCAAGTGAGGCTTTTGTTGTCATAGTTGCTCTTATAGGGCAACCTTATTTTCCTTTTGTTATTTGTAGTTGTTTTACATTTAGGCTTTACTTCAAATGGTGAAATGGTGGAGCGGTAGGGCTGGGATTGGGGCCATCTACAGATTTCATTTGGGTACATAAAAACATACATGGACTTTGCTTTATTTATCTGTCATCTAGATTCATGATTAAGGGAAATTGTGCCTTGGTGGCTATGTTGATCGAAATCAATATGAGCTTTGCACATGCACATGCTTAGAGAAAGGCAACTTCGCCGAGTTAATTGATGCAAAATATCAATATACTGCCTTTCCTGTTGCCCATATTGAATATGGTTCCTATTGATTGCGTGGGACCTGTTTATTTATTGTCAGTTTACATTTATCATCTTTAGCCTATATCTTGCGTGTGTAAGATATCTACAACTGTGAAAATGCACAAGGTTCAACTTGTACAGCTGATTTTTTTAGTCTACTTTTCTTTTGACCGGGGAATATGTTGTTTCCTAATTTTTCCTTCATAAATTGTAGTAGATCTTTTTTCTCTTTTCTTCTTCTCCACTGCAACTTTGAGGCTCTTGCTTCGTTGTCTCCTCACATGTGTTTGGAAAACAGTGTTACATATTCAATGTGATCTGTCTGGACTTTCTTTTTTTTTCAAAATTTTAATATAATTTTGATGTAAATATAAAAAGACAGATAATAAAACTGAATTGGATGGGTGAGTTGTGCGTGGTCAATATCTGATTTGGTGCATCTGCTTCTTATTATTGATTTTGCTGCTGTTGTCACTTTTACTGTGTTCTTAATTTTTTCAGCCACTTTTATTCAATATTTTTGTTCATTGAACTTCCTTTTTCTGCAGAATAAAGATGTAACAGAAGCTATCCAGAAGGTTGCTGCTGCTTATGACTGCAAAATTGTTGAAGGTGTTCTCAGCCACCAATTGAAGCAGTTTGTGATAGATGGAAACAAGGTAATTCTGAGTGTCTCCAATCCCGACACAAGAGTTGACGATGCAGAATTTGAGGAAAACGAAGTGTATGCCGTGGATATTGTCACAAGTACAGGGGAAGGCAAGGTAATAATTGAGTGACATGCGAATCATTTATATGCCATTGTTATTAATTTTGTGCTCTTATATGATCATTTCTGTTGCTTTGATTTTGCAGCCAAAACTGTTGGATGAGAAGAGTACTACTATATACAAGAGAGCTGTAGACAAGAATTATCACTTGAAAATGAAATCTTCGAGATTTATTTTCAGTGAAATTAATCAGAAATTTCCAATCATGCCATTCACTGCAAGGTTTATATCTTATGTTGTTACTCAACTGGTTCAGAGTCCTTTTTCTCTTTGCCTTTAATTTAGATTCTTGTTTAAATTTTCTTTGTGATAGAGCTCTCGAAGAGAAAAGGGCTCGGCTGGGATTATTAGAATGTGTGAATCACGATCTTCTGCAGCCCTATCCTGTTCTTCATGAGAAGCCTGGTAAGAGGTGCCTTGTATCTCATTTGTTTCACTGCATCGTGTTTTTTTTTCTAGTGATTTCTTATTGCTATAATATTTATTTGAGGCTTTGGTTGGTAATATTGCAGGTGATTATGTTGCTCATATCAAGTTTACAGTATTGCTAATGCCAAATGGATCAGATCGGATCACTTCACATTCACTGCAAGAATTGCAGCCTAGCAAGACGATAGATGATCCTGAAATCAAGGCCTGGTTGGCTTTGGGTACAAAGACAAAGAAGAAGGGTGGTGGGAAGAAGAAGAAAGGTAAACTGGGTGAATTAACATACAAAAAAAAAGCCTTTGGGCACATAAAACTTATCATTTAATCTGCAGAGCATGGTTATTATTGATATGTAATCTCTGCATTCTTGAATGTTGCAGCTAAGAAGTCTGGTGAAAAAGCTGAGTCAACAGAAGCTGAACCCATGGATGCAACAACAAATGGGGCTGCCGCGCAAGAATGAATCTTTATATAGATTTTGCCCATTTGTCAAGTTTTGGAACTCTATTCACCTTCTTGTATCTGGTTGGTTGAGAAATTTTTTAATATAGTGTCTAGACATTGATCTAATTGGATTTTCCTTGCATACGCGTTCTCATGACGATCCATATCCTGTACCATCCCCCATTTCAGAAGTTCAGATGGCAAAAGGTTTTCTTCATTAAACTATGTCTAGTATTAAACTTTCCAAAATTTGTTCGAATGTAAAAGAGATTTTCATTTAGAAATATGATTGTCTTAAAAATTCTGTCAATATAATTTTTCATTTAAAAAAAAAGTGTTTAATATAATAAATTGGGAGAATTGTGTCAGTAAATGATAGTCTTATCTGAATCAACGTAGATACATAGCGTTTACAAAATTATAAATGTGACACTTGTTTTCAAAATTATTTAAAAGTTCTAAAAACAAAAAAACTATTTCAATCTAATTTTTATAAAAAAATTATTATTAGTATTATTACCTTCTCATAATTGTAATTAATTTTCTTTTAAAAAAATTTAAATAAAAATTTATAATATTATTTAAGAGCATGTTTAAACTAAAAGTGTATGAATTGCATTTTAATTTTTTTTTTTGTTGGGTTTCAAATAAATCAAAGAAAAGAAAAATAAAAAAAAAGCCAGGTGTGACCTGCACACTGTACCTTGCTTTAATTTTTTTATTTCCTTATTTTTTTTAAATAAATCAAAATAGATTACAAGTTAAAGATGGAATGTTGTATACTTGTTTTTATTTATTTATTTGAAGTCAAAATAAATGAAATTGAATAAAAAAATGAGTTTTTTTATTTTTTATTTCCAAACAACCCATTTTCAACCAGTTTTTCATTTGAAAACACGCGAGAAACACCAAACAATCTCAATAAACTTACTTGTGCTTTAAAGTAGCTAAAAATTGGTTGAAAACTAAAAAATCAAACCGAGACACAACTTTTTTCAAGCCATAATTTATTTATTTTTTGGCAATAGAAGGATAAAAAATCATCATCATCAAACTTTTATCGTCGAATGGAATATTTTGACACCAAACTTAACATTTTGGTTGTTAGAATCATGACAACCAAATACTCTCTTTGTTAAAAGTGGTCTTTGATTTTTTAATTTTAATTTTCAAGCACAATAAAATCTTGATTTTGCAAAATCAAAACCTATTTAATCTTTGATTACTTTCAAATTTTAGGAAATGTGAGATAATACAAATTAAAAGAAATTTAAACAAAAAAACCATGGTCATATAACTTGGGATGATGAATTTGAAAATGCTAAGTTAGATGGCCAAAGAGAATCCCAAAGTCAAAATAAACGATGCAATTCATAGTATTTCGGGAGGCGGGTTATAGTAAAATGCCCACCTTTTTTTAGTTATATCTATAATAATTGATATAGAGATCTAATTTATATCTTTCTATTATCATTGATGTATTTAATAAATGAGTTATCGTATTCATATCAGAATCAATTTTGAATTATAAAAATTGCCTACCAAATCCATTTAATTATATTGGAGTCAGATTAAATTTAGGATCCAATCTATTAACTCTTCAACTAATACCTACATCCTATACATGAAATTGATAGAATTTGTTATTTGTAATGTTAGGTGGTGTGAGATTAGAATGTTTGAAAATAACCGCACACATGTGCTGCTGTTTTATTAGACAAGCTAGATAGATAGCAACTTTTTTATACGTGTTAAACAATTTGTTTCATAATTCAACTTAACGTTTAACTATTTTTAAAGTTTATAATTTTGACATTTATATTATAGGTTATGTGGACTCCATACAAATATGATAAATTGACAATTGCTCTTGTAATTTGTGCTAACGGGATGAACATTTGAATTGTAGAGGTTCACTTACTATCATCGAGGTAAAAATGATGATTATAAATGGTTAAGCCACAATAACACTAATGTCTCACAATGGAATGCATTAATAAACAAGATATTTATGAAGTTGCATCTTGTAATTACAAAGGAAGAACACATGATTTGATATATGAGTATAATGCATTATGTCATCACATTAGACCTCGATCAAATTCCCCTACAAGCAGACTTGTAATATGAGCAATATACGCAACAGATTCAAAACACTGTAAGTAATCATAACTTCTTAAAATTAATATATGTTGAGATTTCTCATTTTATATATAGAGGATTTAATATATGTACTTAATTGATATTATGTTGGCTTGTTGTTATGACAGGATCGAAAGGTCGCCTCCATACTTCGTAATCTTGATGAAGCACACCAATGATATTACCACGTGTCTTATTAGTTTATTCTTTGTTGCACTGCACTTCCAAAGAAAGACGTTGAGTCTTAATGATGTCATAGTCAAGGATAAGGCCACTTAGACAAGAGGTAACCATGTTATTGATAAACTCAACTCATCAGTAATAGACGACATAGGCGTAGATAGACTTGCTTATATGCTATTGATAATTATGTTATGTTATTTTTGTTAATTATGAGTTTTATGTTGTGTTATTTTGTTAATTATAAGTTTGCAATTTACTTTATATGTGTTTTAATACATTTGCAATATTTTTTTTATTACAATATATCAAAGAAATGTTCTTGATTAATATTTTTTATGCAATTAATCATAAATTCAAAAGAGATTTCGATTACAATATGCTTAATAAAAATTTAATTACAAGAGATGAAAACATGACAAAAATTGTACTTACTATGAAATTCACTAAAAATTAATAAGGAATTTTAATTATAAACTTCTTGAAAACCACATAAGTGTGTGTGTATGTGTGTATATATATATATAAAGATACATTGCATAAAATATAGTTTTTATGTAATTCACTCTAAATTAGGATGAAAAATAAAATAGGTAAAAATTATAGTTATTACGTATCTTACCTTAAATCCAAAAGAATTTTTTATAATAAGGTGCTTGAATTTCCTTCCGCAACGGAGTTAGGGGTTTGGAGTCTATATTTTAGGGTTAGGGGTTTGGAAATTGAATCTATGACTAGTTTATTTTTCAGGATTAGGAGTTTGGAGTCTGTATTTAAGGAGGGTTAGTCTTTTTGATTAAGGGTTTTGGGGTTATGAATTTTTATGTTGGTTAGTTTTTATGGTTAAAGGTTGGGGTTAGAGATTACATGGGGTTTGGATTAGTATTAGTTTTTATGGTTCATGGTTTAGGGTTAGGGAGGATTATTTAGGGTTAAAGTTTAGGGTTTGAGGTTTGAATTAGAGTTAATGTTTATGGTTTGGATTGGGGTTTGGTTATTTTTTTTTATCGTTTTACATTTATGGTTAATGGTTAGTAAGGTTTATACCTTAGTTAGAGCTAGGGATTATATATGATTTGACCAATATTTCTAGTATTGTTTAACGTTTTAATTAAGGGGTAAATTTATGGTTCATTTGTTGTTTGATAAATGTCGTGTTTTCTAAATGCGACATCTACTAAATGTCATATTTATCAATCATGATTTCGTTATATATTGTGTTTGGGAACCACAATAAGTATAAAATTGTGTTATTTTATTAATAATTTTAATAGCTACGCTATTATATATATAAAAAATAACTTTATATGCTAATATGCGAAAATAAACTTACCTAAATAATACAAACATCTTTTTTGTTTAATAACAATGGTTTGAGACAGTTTGCACCCTTGAAGAAAGTAACAAGTAACAACATCATCTCTCTCTCTCTCTTTTTTGTAAGAAAATCTTGCAATAAGATATCACCTTCACCAAAATAATCTTTACAATTGTCATGCGTAAAGGAAAAAAAAGGCAATAAAATTACATTATATCAAAAGCTAAAAGAGCTCAATCTTTCACTGTGCACACACTCATTTTTTTGGTGCTTTGCACAATAAATTTATCATTTTTACCCTTGCCCTACAAAAACAACTTGCCATGCTAGGAGGGTAATTCAGTCTTTTCATAAGGAATCAAATATCGTTGTCAAATTGAAAAGGTTCATTATAATCATCTCATATTTTTATAGCACAATAAAACATAGACTTCCCTTAAGAGTTATTTTCATTTAATTACTTTAAGGGGGATTTAGGGTTTTTTTATGTTTTTTTTTAAATCAGAATGACTAAATTGCCCTTAAAATGAAATTTCCTAAGCTTTGCGTCCAGAGGTGTTTTTATCATTTTCTATAGGTTTTCTATTACTATTAAGTTGGGTTAAGGGTGCTTTAGTTTGTCTTCATTTTTAAAAACTACTTAAAAAAAAGCTGTTAACGCACATGTTGGCGTGTAAGATAGCTCTGTGCTATTTAAGGATCGCGTGGGCTGCCATCTAATGGAAGAACACTAGCTTTCGCTACGACGTTTGAAGTTCTACAACCCTTTTCCACGTGGGGTGGTGCATGTGGTGTTTGCAATGATGGTTTGTTACCAACCACCACTTCCTTTTCTTTTCCCCTTCTCACTCTCCTTCCCAATTGAATTTCATGTTGGTCATTAAAAAAATCTATTTTGTCCTATTATTTTATAATATTTCATATTTGGCCCTAAATGTTTTGATTTCAAAGTTTGATTATTTGTCCTTTTATAAGATTTTAATTTGTTTTCAATGTCATCATTGGATCCATAATCTTAATTTTTAATTTCTTCAAGCTTGATCCTTGTTTTCTTGATTTTTATTTTTGATTTGGATTCTTTTTTAAATTTATTTTTTCTTTTAATTTTTAACCTTCAATTTAAAGTTTGATTATATTTAAGGTTAGGCTTTTAGTTTATTTTTTAAGATTTGATTCTTATCCCTTTTATCAAATTTTAATTTCATTATTGGATCCATAATCTTGGTTTTTTATTTTTTTAAATTTGGTCTTCATTCTCTTGATTTTTATCCTTTTGTTTTTGATTATTTTGTTAATTTGTTTTGTTTTGTTTTGTTTTTTTTTAATTTTACCCTTCATTTTAAAGTTTGATAATATTTAAGGTTAGGCCCTCAATGTTTTGATTTCAAGTTTTAATTCTTAGCCCTTTTGTTAAATTTTAATTTGTTTTCTATTTCATCTTTGGATCCATAATTTTGGTTTTTTATTTTTTTAAATTTGATCCTCATTCTCTTGATTTTTTTTTGTTTTGGATTCTTTTATTAATTTGATAATTCTTTTCAATTTTAAATTTGATGATATTTAAAGTAACACCCTTAATGTTTTGATTTAAAATTTTGATTCTTAACCCTTTTATCAATTTTTTTTTTAATTTTATGATTGGATCCATAATCATGGTTTTATTTTTTTCAAATCTTGTTAGCATTCTCTTGATTTTTATTTTTTTGTTAATTTTTATTTTTTAATTTTTCTATTCAATTTAAAATTTTAAGTTGTCCTTTTATTTTCTGAGAGTCAATCATGGGCAGGTATAGAGTCACATGTTAGGTGGGTTGACCTAAGTGAACCTAAGTTAAATTTTTTTTTTATATAAAAAAATAAAAATAAAATCATTTTAAAAATTAAAGAAAAATAGTCAACCGGTTTCGACTATATTTTATATGGGTTGACCAGGTCACGGGTTAACCAATATTTTTGATCATTTCACATCGGATTAATTCTCCTTAAATTTCTTTTGGAACTCAACCCACCATTTTTTCTTTTATTGGATTATCCTATTCACATGATCCCGCTCATTAGTTTTAACAATCTCATTTGGATTTGTTGGTTTTTTTTTTAATTTTTTTTTGCAATTTCATCTATATATATTTGGATTTTAAAAATTTATGATCGCAATTTTTTTTCAATTTATATATATATATATTAAATACATTAACATCACTTAAGCATCCTATTTTACATTACAAAAAATTCGGCTCGACCCATAGGGAAATGAAGCCGACCTATATAGTGCAATCTAAAAAAATGTACGGACAGAGACACACACCGACCCATCTGCTTCCAGCCCCCTTAACCCCATAGCCCTAAAATATATAAAAATTAGCTCTTTTGTTCTACTCTTTAATCGACAAAAAAGTAAAATAAAAATGGCAACTACTAGTATTTCTTCAGTTGCAAGCGAGCCAGAGCACAACACCAAATCAAGAGAATTAGAAGAAGAGAACGCAACTAAAACAGGAGCTGCCGACGATGAGGATACCGGAGCTCAGGTTGCACCAATCGTTAAGCTGGAAGAAGTCCCTGTTACTACCGGAGAGGAAGATGAAGATGCCATCCTTGATCTGTACTTTTTTTTACAAAAAAATGGTTTTTCTTTCATTATTTATTTTTGAATAAAATGTGAATGTTTGTTAGTGTTTTTTCAGGAAGGCCAAGTTGTATAGATTTGATAAAGAAGGGAGTCAGTGGAAAGAGAGAGGAGTTGGAACTGTGAAGCTTTTAAAACATAAAGAATCTGCCAAAGTTCGTCTTGTTTTTCGCCAATCTAAGACTCTCAAGATCTGCGCTAACCATCTAGGTCTGCATGTCTTTCTGACTCTATTATTTTGTCGAAGGGACTCTAATTTACTCTTCTCCTCAATTTCTTGATGGGCTTCTCTTATTTTGTCTGTTAATATTACTATGAATATATAATCCTGGGATAAAGCAATGCTTGTGGTTTGAATTCGTAGTAGAGACGGGACATGGGTTGTCTTTTTTTTTCTTCCCTCTTTTATAATGTGAACTTATTTCTGGCAAATAATTGTCTTGTTGTGCTGTATGATGTGTATCAGTTCTGCCAACAATTAATGTGCAAGAGCATCATGGGAATGACAAATCATGTTTGTGGCATGCTGCTGATTTTGCTGATGGGGAATTGAAGGATGAGCTTTTCTGTATCAGATTTCCTTCGGTTGAAAGTATTCATTTTTCTCCTTGATCTGTTATTATTTTCATGATCTTCTGGTGCTTCTTGATTGAGATTGTCTTCTTTCATGCTTTGCTGTTATTTCTTCGGTTACCTTCCTTTCAAAATTTGAATGGAAGTATCATTGGAGTTTCCTAACAGCCACGTATCATGGTGTAACTGGAATGATGAGCAGACCTGATATTATTTTGGATGTGTATTTTGCCTTTTGGGCTGGCTGCACAGAATTCCATGTTGATTTTTTTTGCATGATGATGCATTTGCTGATTTGCATGTGTGAATTCACTTCAGTAGTTGAGAGCATTTTAGGTGAGACATGGACACAGCTATTGGTGGTTGATTAGCAAGTTTGCCCAGTGCCCACCTAGTGGATCTAGTATGACTCATGGATTTGGCCCTTTTGGATTCTAAGCACAAAACGGATATCTTAAAAAGCGTAATTCAATTAAATATCACTCAAAATGCACTGTGAGCAATTAACCTTGCAATAAAATAGTGATTGAACTCATTTCGTCTTAGAATGTATAAGATGTACATAAATTATATAAGCTTAACCTTGATATTGCACAATTTCTTGCAAAAATGCTTAATTTGTGTGTTTTTGTTTTCTTAACTTTTGAAACTGCATTGTTTTCCATATTTTTTTTTCAGCTTGAAGATATGTTTTCTTCTTAAAACGAGTATGTAAAAATAAATTGTGTACTCCCTATGTTTATGACTTTGATATGGTGATAAGTAGGCTAGTGTATCTTGTTAAAAGTAAAATCATGGAAACGTTGCAAAATTGTTCATTTAAAATAGGCTGATTTCAGCAGTAATATTGTATTTTTTAAGTTCTTGGTGACTTGTAGTAAGAAAATGTGATGCCGAGTATTTAAATCCTACATGAGAAATGCTAGAAGTCTGAACATTATTATCTTTGGCCTGACTTCCATTTTTGTGTCTATATATACTAGTCAAATGTGGTGAAGCTGCTCTCTGTTTACGTTGCATATGAAACATGATTAATTATGCAATTGTCACATGTTCTCTCGTGATCTGCCATGCATGAAGCAAGTGAATTCTTGAGTGTGGGTTTGTAATATCTGGCGTGATGCTTTGATTTTTATTAGATTGCAAAACTTTCAAGGAGACTGTTGAAGAGGTGGCAGAAAGTCAGGGAAAGAAAGAAGAGAGTAAAGATGCTGCAGATGCTGCAGGACTCCTTGAGAAGTTGAGTGTTGGGGATGGTAGAACCGAAGAAAAAGAAAAGCAAGCCAAAGAGGTTAGCCAAACTGTAGCTGATAAAGCGAAGGAAGATGGAGAAAGGGAGGACGAGCCTGCTTCATCTACATAGCGCTGAGCTCAGTTGTTTGGTCTGTCCTGATAAAGTTCACATGTACTTGGGTCTTTTCAAGTTATTGGTCGAAGTTTTTGCCCACAGGTTTAGACGATTGTTGGTTTACGTAACAGTTCATTGGCTGTGTTGGAACCTGTGGATGGCATTGGTTTGCCTGTTGTTCAATTAGGGGTCATAATTAATAGATTTTTAGTCTTAGGACCCTTTTTCTTGGAAAAAACCCTGGTACATAGTCTGAAAGACTGGGTGAGTGCTTCATCTCTGGCCTTTCTTGCTTCACTTCTCTAGTTTGAGTTTTCATTTATGCTTTCTGATGTTTAATTTAGAGGTCCTACCTATATAAAGTGATGCTTGTATTTTACCTTGCTATTTTGCAAAAGGAATATATAGGCATTGCTAACTTGACTAATATTGGATGCTGGTTTTTTGAAATATTAAAACAATGATAATAATCTGGATGGATTTTCTTTTTTTGAAATATTGGATTAATATTTTTTGGATGGATTTCTTTTTGAAATATTGGATGATTTTTTTAAAAAATATTAAAATGATAACCTAATAAATTGACTTGAATTAATCTTTGTTAATTAATTAAACTCATGGTTCGAAACTAATAATTTTTTAAAAAGTAAATTAAAATAAATTGTATTTTTAATTACGCCAGGTTAAAAAATGAAATTGATAATAAATATTTAATTAAAAATAAGATAAATTTTTTTAAAACGAAATTGATAATAAATATTTAATTAAAAATAAGATAAATTTTTTAAAAACTTAGGTTAACTAGTAAAAACTTACCAAGTAATGTGTTGTAGGATGGATTAAATAAGTTTATATCAAAGAGATCCTATTTCATGACAATTATGTGTGCGTTTTTTTTTTTTTTTGCATCAAATAACAAAAAAGGATAGGCACTTGAGATTAAAATAAAAGAAGCAAGCTTAATTTTTTAAATTGAATAATAAAAAGAGTCATTTAAATAATGATGAATTATTATTATTATTATTATTATTATTATTATTATTATTATTATTATTATTATTATTATTTAAGTTTAAAGGACTAAAAATGCATAAAAAAACAAGTGAGGTATATGGGACTGAAATAATAAAAGCATGGTTAAATTTGTTGTCATTTAAATAGAAAAAAAAGGAGAATTGTTTTTTTTAAGTCCAGGGGAAAATTCATTGAAAACCAGAAAGACGAAATGGTAAGGTTCTTGAGCCTCCCAGCGAAGACCCAACGTTTAGGCCTCAATAGAAAAAAGCCCAGGCCCATTACTTGGGTATTCTTTCAATAGAAACACCGAACTTCATTCAAAACAAATTTTGACTTCAAATTCTTCAAACAAAAAAAAACTTCATTTTGTTTCTTCTTCCTGCAGACACTAGTCTATTTATTTCTCTCCCACTATTCTATTAAAAACAGAAAAGAATGGACACCAAGATAGGATCTCTTGACACTTGCAAACCAACAAGCAACGACATGATCAACCCAACTAACGCCACCGTATCAACCGTCCAAAACTCAGTCTCATCCACCATTATCAACCCATCCCAGTCAACACTGGGTCGCCACCTCGCTCGCCGACTCGTCCAAATCGGTGTCACTGACGTTTTCTCTGTCGCTGGTGACTTCAATCTCATTCTCCTTGATCACTTGATCGCCGAGCCTGGGCTCAACCTTATCGGTTGCTGTAACGAGCTCAACGCGGGCTATGCTGCTGATGGATATGCACGGTCGCGTGGTGTTGGCGCGTGTGTTGTCACGTTCACTGTTGGTGGACTCAGTGTGCTAAATGCTATCGCCGGTGCTAATAGTGAGAATTTGCCTGTCATATGCATTGTTGGTGGGCCCAACTCGAATGATTATGGGACTAACAGGATTTTACACCATACCATTGGATTGCCTGATTTTAGCCAGGAACTAAGATGTTTCCAGACCGTTACTTGCTATCAGGTGATTGGAAATTGCTATTGGTTTTTTTTTTTATTAACAAGTTCATTATATCGATTAATGGTATGTGGGGGTTTGTTGATAGGCTGTGGTGAATAACTTGGAGGACGCACATGAGCAGATAGATACTGCTATTTCAACTGCTTTGAAAGAAAACAAGCCTGTTTACATCAATGTTAGCTGTAACTTGTCAGCAATCCCTCATCCTGCTTTTAGTCGCGAGCCAGTTCCATTTTCGCTCTCCCCCAAGTACATTTTTTCTTCTTGTATTTTTTTTTGGATTTTTGATTGATCCTTGCTTTTAAATTTCTTTGGTCATTAGCCAAGATCATGGTGATTAGATACTTGTTCTATTAATTTTTCTTGTACAGAATGAGTAATGAATTGGGCTTAGAGGCTGCAGTCGAAGCGGCTGCCGAATTCTTGAACAAGGCAGTGAAACCTGTTTTGGTGGGTGGCCCTAAACTAAGACCTGCACATGCAAGTGAGGCATTTGTGGAGTTAGCTGATGCATGTGGTTATGCGCTCGCTGTTATGCCATCGGCTAAGGGGCTTGTGCCAGAGCATCATCCACATTTCGTTGGGACTTATTGGGGTGCAGTGAGCTCTGCATTCTGTGCTGAGATTGTGGAGTCCGCGGATGCTTACTTGTTTGCTGGACCTATTTTCAATGATTATAGCTCCGTTGGGTATTCTCTTCTTCTCAAGAAGGAGAAGGCTATTATCGTGCAGCCTGATCGTGTGATGATTGCAAATGGAACTGCATTTGGCTGTGTTCTGATGAAAGATTTCTTCGTGGCTCTTGCGAAGAAGATCAAGCCCAACACTACTGCTTATGATAATTACCAAAGAATATTTGTTCCTGAGGGGGAACCATTGAGAAATGCACCCGAAGAACCTTTGAGGGTTAATGTTCTGTTCCAACATGTACAGAAGATGCTGTCTAGTGAAACTGCTGTGATTGCTGAGACTGGAGACTCATGGTTTAACTGCCAGAAGCTGAGATTGCCAAGGGGATGCGGGTAAGCAATTGAGAGTTTGATATACGATGTCATGACTGTTTAATTTGAGTTGAAAGACATAATAGTGTACGTGAAATTGGATTTGTAGGTATGAGTTCCAAATGCAGTATGGATCAATTGGTTGGTCAGTTGGTGCTACTCTTGGGTATGCTCAGGCTGTGCCAGAGAAGCGTGTGATTGCTTGCATAGGTGATGGTAGCTTTCAGGTAGACAACCAGTTACACTACACTGAACTTTGTGTTCTACTCCATGGCTAACATTTCAGATTTTGACATATTCAAGTCCTCATCTATCCATGAAATCATTATTTGTAGTTTGTGAAAAAAAAAAAAAAATTTTGGTTATGAATTACATATGCTTTTTTCTTCTGAAATTTGATATTTAATCCATTACTTATGCTCTTTGAATTTCTTACAGGTAACTGCTCAAGATGTGTCTACTATGCTACGATGTGGACAGAACACCATCATCTTCCTCATCAACAATGGTGGATACACAATTGAAGTCGAGATCCACGACGGTCCTTATAATGTGATTAAGAACTGGAACTACACTAGCTTGGTTGATGCCATCCACAATGGTGAAGGCAAGTGCTGGACAGCCAAGGTGAGCTTGTAACTAAGTAGTTCATTTGCTTCAATGCATGAATATCAATGTAGTAAAATCAAGTATCTGACATCATTTTCCGAACTTGACATTTCAGGTGTTCTGCGAGGATGAGCTGGTTGAAGCGATTGAGACAGCAACAGGACCGGAGAAGGATAGCTTGTGCTTCATTGAGGTTATTGTTCACAAGGATGATACCAGTAAAGAACTGTTGGAATGGGGCTCTAGGGTCTCTGCTGCCAATAGCCGTCAACCAAACCCTCAGTAGACTTTAACCTGTTTGGGAATGCAGCCAACCGCGTGGTTGGTTGCATTCCCAATGGCAAATATGTGTTGCTATGGCATGGTGTTTATTGTTTCCTTGAGTACTAGAGTTTGTGATCTTTATCTACTCTGTTGATTTCCGTGTTTATTCTCTTTCAATTTGACTGTCTATTACAGCATCTAAAGCCTCATTTCTACTTAAATTCAGAACATCTTAAATTCCCTCGAAATTCTTTGACGGAGTGAACGAGTGATTTTATCACTGGACCAACACTATGTTGTGATAAAATCAACATTTTTGTGAAAATACTAAAATTCAAACACCCAATTCTGAGGCGAGGAGTGTCTCCCGTCCGAGGAATGCAACCCCCCCCCCCCCCCAACAATTTGGCCTGTCAGGATGAATATCTGATCCACACCTCATTCCGGTACGCTCCGTGGATATTATTGGTTAAATTTCAAGTTACGTTGCTATGAACTAATCTAAATTTTTCATTGGATCATAAATATAACTTAAAAAATCACTTTGGTATCTGAAGTTTTACACTTTTACTTTTCAATCTACAAATATCATTTTAATCATATTTCAATATTTGTGTTATGAAAGATGAGAGAGGAAGACACTTGAAAACAGTAGGAAAGAGATAATTCATCAAGCAAGAAAAAATTAATCTTGATATTAATGAGTTCAATTTAGAGTAGAGAGTTTAATGATACTAATTTTGCCCACCAACCATGTCAAAAAAAGAAACCCACACTCATAAAGCTTTTTTAAATTTGATATGATTTCTAGTTTTTAGGATGATTTTAGGGTATTTTTAGGGCTAGAAATGAAGTAATTTAGGTTTTAAGATATTTTTAGGTGTTTTTTTGGTCAAAATAAATTAAAATTCAGCTTTGGTTGAAAAATTATTGCAGCAGATAATATCTGTTTTAATCTTTTAATTATTGAGCGGATGACCAATATAACAAAAATAAAAGTATCGGGTAAGCGGGCTTGACCTTCTAGGCATAAAAAACCTTATTTTTAGAATTTAAAATAAATTTATATTTAAATTAATAATTGCAATTTTATTTCAAAAATCACTTGATTATATATTTTTTTAAATAAAATTAGAGCTTTTATGGTTATTTTTTAAATTATTTTTTTAACAGCCATTTATGTGCCTAATATGCGATAAACTGTAAAAAAAAAGAATTATACATGAATATTCAATACAAATAAAGTATTTTTTTTCATAAATTAATTATTCTTTAATTTCATATGATCACATAAAAATTATGAAGATATATATTTTTTAATTTTTGTATAGAACTCACTTTTTAGATTATGCTGATATTGATATGTTTTTTCACTGTGAAAACACGAGGAAGTCAAATATTTATTTTAATTAGATTATTCTTAATATTTTTTTTTGCAATAAAGTCCTTATATTATATATCTTAAACATTGACGTGATTTATTGTGTTTAAAATACAATAATTCATTTTATTTTTTCTGGAAATTTTATTTAATGAGAAATCGAATGGCATTACGTACTCAACTACACATAATATGGATACACAACTACACATAACATGGAATGCAAGTCTCTTTTTCGTTCCAAATCTCTAACCAAATTAACCAAACACATTATATTATACTTTACTATGCTTTAAAATACATGAGAAAGACACTATGCATTTATTATGGACATAAATTCATTGCATTGTGAACCATACTATAAACATAGAGTATTTATACTTTAAACGACACTGTAGCGCAATGAAAATGTTGTTTTAGTAAAAAAATGTTGCTGGGGTGTTGTTTTTTATTTTGTTTTATGTACCAAAAACGTTGGGTCTAGCTTAGCAACCAGATACACATCGCTTCTAACACGTGCTGGGTCTAGCTTGGCAGGAGGACCCAAGGCTATTGGGTCCAGCTTTTAGCGCGCCAAACCCAGATATTTTTAATTTTATTTTTTTACCTTTTTAGATTTTTTTCTTTTTTCTTATGTAATTTTTTTCATACGATAAAAAATAAATAAATTGGTGAGACTCTTTTTATATTGTACAAAAATTGGGTGATGATAATATTTTTTCATTTGAAGTTGGGTTGAGTTGAATAATGTCATGTCCTTTTGCCAGCAGGATTTAATAACTTTGTTTGGGCCCTCAAGCCAGCAAGACCCAACACTGTTGAGCCCTACTGACCCAACAGTGTTGGGTCCTTTTGCTAAGCAAGACTAATAGAGTTAAGCTCTGCTACCTAACATGACTCAATAGCGTTGGACTCTACCTCTAGTAGGACCTACTAGCGCTGGGTCCGGCTGCCCAGTCAGACCCAGCAGCTTTTGGATTTTTTAGTTGCCAGACCCAATGTTAATGAGTCTGGCTTTTCTGCCAGACCCAAGGCTCTTGAGTCTGGCTTGACTGCCAAACCCAATGCTATTGGGTTCGTCTTTGCAACTAAACCCAAAATTATTTTGGGTCTGACTTGATCACTAAATCCAATAGTATTGAGTTTAACATTGCCGCAAGACTCAAAACATTTAATATATTATTTATACTCTTCATATAATTTTTACATTTAAAAAGGAATTATTTTAAACCCATTATGGAACGCGGACCAATATACTAGTACCATATAAATTGTCAATACAAGGTAATTATATTTATTTATTAATTTGGTCCGATAATAGAGGTATTTTCTTTAAATTAGCTTGCATGTCAACTAAGATTAAATCTCTCTCTGGACAATCTTAAATATAAACTCTGAGAAATTTAAATATTTTTCTATGTGCTAACCCTAAAATTTAAACCCATGTATTTAATAAATTATTCTGAGCCAAGAAAGAGAGTAAATATTCTTAGCTATCAGGTTAACTTATTGAAGCTAGTAGAATATTATTTTATATTGTTTGTCGGTGCTAATCAATATTGTATAAAAGTTACTAGTAAATATTAAGACTAATTTATCTTCTTTGATCAGCTAATTAATTCAAGTGGGCACACAAATTAACCTTATTTAGTTATTAATTAATGGGTAATTTTAAATCTATCTCTCTCAAGTTTCAAGTTTACATGTTTTCTCAATTTTATCTAAAACTTTTGATTTTTCTCAACCAGCCCTCATTTTTTTATTTCAATCAGATATTAAATATTTTATTTTTACTCCAGTTTTTTCTCTCCATCCATTTCCATTATATAGCAACAGAAAACACGTTCAAGTTTCAATTCCATCCCTGAAGTTTATGAAATATTTCAATATCAGCTAAAAAGTAATTAAGACAAAAAGAGAGAGTTGAGATTGACAAAAATAAAAACAGAAAATTAATTGGAAAAGCATTTTTTTAGTAAAATAAATACTGTGAAACCTGAGAAGATTGGTTTCTCAAGAAACATCCTAATCCTACCATCTTTAATTTCAATTTATTCATTTTTACTTTTTAGATTATATTGATATATTTAATTAATGTTAGGGATTAAATTGTATTTACACACATTTTTCATTTCTACTCTAATAAAAACGTACGGAAACGAAAAGTCGAACAAATATTGAAGTTAGGGGATCTAATTGAAACGAATAAAAGATTTTAGATAAAATCGAAACTACACATAAATTAAATTCACGAAGAACAGTACAGCGAGTAACCCTGGACTAATTACTGCCACTAATACTTGAAGGTCAATGATACCACCAGCACGCCAGCCCATCTACGCCACAACTGATCAAGCGTGCTTTTAACCATATAGACACAGAGAAGCACTAAAAGTAATAATTCTTACTATCAAATGCATCATAATGCGTGTAATTTTCATCAGCTTGGAAGTAAGAATCTGGGCATGGTAGTGAAGACGAAGGATGCACTACGGATGCGAGGTTGCTGTCCAAGTATGAAGGTTGCTCAGTAGGAAGAGAAGCAGAACCAGCAGGAAGATGATAATCAAGAGATCGTTCATCATCCACAGAGTTCATTATAGTTTGGTGAAGCAATATTTGATTCTTTAAGAACTTAACATAATTAATGGCCTCCTCTAACATGGAAACCGTGTCCATCTTTGTCCCACCAGGAACCAAGCTTTGCAAAATCTTGAACCTGTCACTAATACGATGCCTCCTTTCCCTCGCAGCCACACTTTGAGGGTCAGTTGATAACTTCACCCCACCATTGCTTTTCTTGCCACCCGTCCTTTTCTCTCTGCTATTCTTGGGTGCAGAAGATGACCCAGATGAGCTAGGGTTTGTAGTGGAATGGTAGTCCATAGTAGAGCTAGCTAGATCTAACTTATCACATATGGTAACAATAAAGTCTTGTTTTGGACATGGTATGGAGGCTTTGAACATGGAACATATTTATAGAGGGAGCAGCATGTGGTCCGTACCATTTCAAATAATTAAAATAAAGAAGGTGTCGTCATGTGAATCAGCTAATCTTTGGCGCAGGATACGGGTGTCCACACTGCAACCAGGACCCTAGTCCACGCAAAAGGTAATATTTGCTTCACCTTTTTCTTAGTACCTTGTCTGCTTAAGCTATGGTACCTTTGTATTTGCATATTTACATTTTAATCGGTATATAATCAGATCTAGTTATAGTTTCACTGGTTACTCGTAAAACCCATTGATGATCTGAAATTGCTTTCCTTAGATGCTCTTGTTCACTGGCTAAGCGACTGGAAACGTATTGTATCTCGTATTATATTGTATCCGTATCCGTGTATGTCTTATAACGTATTGCATTTCAAGTATCTATGGACGGAAACTATATATATATTTTAAGAGATTTATATAGAAAATGCATGATCATCAGTACGAGTTTCTTCTCTACGAGATCTGTGGCCCAGGGACCCCCCATAAGACAATCACAAATTGAGTGGGCAATCGAGAGAGAAAGAGGGAGAATTGTCTATGGGACTGGGTCAGGTGTTAAGAGAGGGGCTAAAAAGAAAGGAAGGAGGTGGGGGTCCTGCATCTGAAATCGAAGTGGACGTATCATGGTAGCATGGTGGGTCATAATAATGTACGAACGATGCCATTTTTTCCTAAGGTTACACACTGTTCATTCACAGAGAACAGCTATTCATGCTCTCTTGAATCGGTACTTTTTTATAAGAAAAGAAAAGATCAGCTTGGGCTCTTCTTTTCTAGAGAATTTTGGAACAAAGTTGTTTCAAACGGGTACTAAGATTCAAGTAGATCCATCTTAAAAGCATCGTTGAGATCCCATCCTCTGGGAATAGGAAGTCTAATAGAAAAGGAAAAGGTTCAATTTGTTGAGGGGGTGCGCTATTGGTAGGCACCCCACCAACAAAATGTTGATAAACTGTACGTGTATCTAAATTTTTGTATAAAAATGCTAGCTATCACTTCCTTTTCTATCAATTAGAGCGAAAACAAAGAAAATAGTGAGTAATCCAGTAGAACAAACACAAATGTAGATCCCACTAGATTAGATCTGCGCTATGTTGTGTGAGCCGACAGTGTTTTGAAAAAAGTAAGGAAAACTCGATACTCAATTCATTAACTTGACTATATACAATAAGATTGGTTAATTTAATAATCTAATTTAAATTAAAAAGCAACAATAGAAAACACACAGTAAAAAATACCTGACAATATTAAACAAAAATATAAGTCATCAATGTCATACCTATAAGGAGAAGAAAGAAAAGATTGCTAGAGGCCTGTCGCAACTCGACCGTGGACATCTCCCACAACCAAAAGAGCTTGCTGAGTTGGTTCAAACTTCACTGCAAAAGGATGCAAGAAGACATCAAAAGAAGTTGCATGGTCTACCAGAGTAATGCCCTGTAATAATAAAGTGAACATAACACAGTGAAGTGAGTATATATTCGTCTATATTCAATCAATATATTCTATTTAATTAAAGAAAAAAATATTTTGAGAAAATATATCTAACAAAAACAAAACATAAAAAGACCCTAGATAACCAAAAAAAAAAAAAACAAAGGATGTAGAAAACATATAAAAAAAACATGGAGCTTAATCTTTGATAAACTAAATATTGAAGGTTAAAATCTGAAAAAAAAAATTGCTTAAAAGAATGATAAAAAGAGAAGGCAACCCCCAGCGAACATCCTTAAGTTGGGTTAATTTTCCAAACTGGAATCCATGAAATTCCAAAATGGAGTTAACCAAGAAGCTTAAATTCAAATCAACTTAATGTTGAAGAATGAAATTGAGTGTTAAAAAAAACAAAACTAAAAATTTTAGCAAAGCAAAAAAAATCAAAAGAATAAGAAAAAAATTTGATAGGAAAAAAAATGATCGAAGGTGAAATCATCAAATGACATAAATAGAAATTTAAAGAAAATGGACTAAATAAGACAAATTTAAAAAGTCAAATGAGGATGAAATTGAAAAAAAATTCAATTTTCATGAGTTATTTCAAATAAAAAAAATATCAGCCAAAAGATCATGAACTAAATAAAAAAGAAAGATAAGTAAAAAAATATCAAATGAGGATAAAATTGAAACAAATTTTTATTTTCATAAGTTATTTGAAATAAAACAAATATCAACCAAAACATTAAGGATGAAATCGAAAACAAAAAGAAGCTAAAGGATTTGAGAAATTGTAAGGCAGGGTGCAAGAATAGAGGGGGAGAGAAGGAAAAAACAAGAAAAAAATGAAATGGCCGCCGAAGTCAAATCGGAGCTTTATTTTCTACACACATCATTTCTACATGGAGGAGACACCAAGATAAATTTAATGATGTCACGAAATGACATTTTTTGTTGCTAAAATTAACCATACACGTCGTCCATAGACAACAGAGTGGTTGATGCTTGCCCAACACGAGCCAATATCTTTTTTTAATTCCTTTTAATTTATTAAAAGACAAAACTAACCCTCACTTCATCCAATAACAACAAAAAACTAATAGTACAATAACCAAAATACCCTCATATCATAGGCATAAAAAAAATTAAAACCCAAGGGCAAAAAGGTATTTTTACAGTGAAAATAAAAAAGGATAAGATGAAAACACCCCTCCTAGCCAACCAAACTATTTTTGTATATAAGGTTAAATTGGTTATTTTATTGTGCACTTTATAAGTAAAAATACAAATCTACCCCTCAATGTAACCAAACAATGCATTAATCTTAAAGGTATTTATGATAATTTACCGTGTAATTTTAAAGTAAATACCCATCTCGCTCCCGGTCAATTTAAAAATACCAAAATATCCTCATTGGAAAGACATCCATGCCCTCAACCTCTAGCTAAAGGGTTTTTTTAAGGGTAAAGTGGTAAATTTGCTATTATCATCCATGATAAATTGTGTTTAGGTGAACAATGAATTCATAATCTATTTTAGTTTTTTTTTTAATTTGGTTTCAGGTTCTCTCTCTCTCTCTCTCTCTCTCTATATATATATATATATATATATATATATATATATATATATATATATATAATTGTTATTGATTGTTTCTTAATGTCATGTTTAAGTTGTAATTATACAAGTTTTCATTGTTACTTTCTTTATATATATAACAAGTAAGTATTTTATTGTTGCTATTGATTTAACATTCAAGTTATTTACTTTTTATTAAATAAATATGAAGGGAATTGTGATTTTATATCAATTAATTTATGGAAAAATTTATTAAGAAAACCAAACCCATTATACAATTCATTTTCTAATAATAAAAATGTTATAATCATGCTCAACAATTTTTCAAAAAAAAATAATTATGGATTGAAATTTGATTTATTAAGAATAATTAATATAATTCTCAAAAAAAGTTATCACTTATAACTTGTCTCAAAAAATTTCTGACGACACCATTTTGTTTGCTTTCTACATGATAATGTTAAAATTTATGGATAAAATAGGAAATTAGCACACTAAATTAAAATAAATGGCAAAACAACACAAAAGCAAAAAGTCTTGGGAAAAAGTAAACTTTTGGATGTCGCAATTCCAAACAATAACATCAATTAATTTTTCATTAAATACATAATTATATCATGAGATAACAAATAATTACTCAATTTCTAGCCCCAGTGATTCCTTGATTCTAGTTTTGCAGCAAAAAGCTTTTTTTTTTGTTTGTGTGCTATCAGTGTAGAAAGAGAAGCATATAATCTAACATGAAAACATACATTGTGCAAAGTCAATTATTTCTGCTCCTCTTTAATCATTGAGAAAATAAGCATATAATCTAACATGAAAACATACATCGTACAAAGTCAATTATTTCTGCTTCTCTTTAATCATTAAGAAAATAAAATAGAAGAAAATGAAGTCTTTCATGGAAAATTAATAACTACCGCGGTTTGGAGCCGCGACATTAATTAAAATTATATCGCGGTTTCTAACCACGACACCAATGAAATGTTACAGTTTCCAAGCGCGACATCTAAAAATATACTTTTGTCTATTTATTTTAATTTTGTGTACTAATTTTTCAATGTATCCAAAATTTCTACAATATGTAAGTGAACACAAACTTTTTATTACATAAAAAAAGATGAAATAGTTTATTGGTTGAAATAATTAAATTGTTGGCCATAAAAATAATCTCCAATCTAATGAGGCTGGAAAATTGCTCAATAGAAAGATTGGGGGCATTTTCTATGGGTTGATAAAATTAGATCACGCGGACTTGGTGAGTCCAACAATACCTTCTAGAAAAACACTCTAAACCTTAAACCAATACAATGTTTATTCAAGTAACGGGGATAACAAATATTTTGTAGGCTTAAAAGTTTCTTAAGCCTTGTTTAGATCTTATATTGGACTTAGATTGTTTTAGATATATGTTATAAGAGATAGAGTCTAGAAAAATGAGATCTGATAGACCTTTATTTAGATAGATAAAACTTTGTTTATATAGATTTTTTAATATAAATATCTTAAGAAATATCTAAAATATTTAATATAAATATCTTATAAATATCTAGAATATTTATAAAGAAATCTACTTATATAAAATATCTATTTATTTTTTTCATGCATCTTCACAATCCATTTTCAAGAGTGAAGCTAGGTAGTCTCCCCTGTGATGGTTAAGTACAGATTATAAGCTGAAATTTAATGAAGAAGCAATCAGTGTGACCTATTTTGTTGGCAAACAAGGAGTGAACCACAGAGACCTTTTTTACTTGACACATAGTTCAGTTTGCTACAAAGATGAAACTGAACTGTCCTAATGAAATTCCATGGAAAGGGCAAAAAAACAGCTGAAAATTAGCTAATCCAAAGAGATGGTGATAGCGAAAGAAGACAAGAAGAAGCAGCAGAAGCACGTTCGAGGGTAAGTAGGTAGGTAGATAGATAGAAAACCCTATACTTCCTATACTTGTTATTATGATTCTTACTTGTCCACTGAAATAACCTCTGCTGGCAGCTAGCCTTTCCTGTCCACTCAAAATCTTAACTTTGCTTTTGACAACCCCCACATCAGTCTTAACACTGATATAACACTGCATTGTGATGGATCATAGCCATAAATTAGCACAAATAAAGGAGTTTACGACAGCTTTTGACTAGACTGATTGCCCTCAGCAGTTAGCTCAGAGAGAAAAAATCATTCGAGGTTTCACGTTCGAGTTCTGCCATTAATTATTCTTTTGAAGAGTTAGCGTATCTTTGTTCGCCTAGCTTTACTTTTAGAAGAAGTATACTGAGCTTAAAGTCTGATATAAATGTACTGAGATAGAACCCTTTGGACAAGCGTCGATATAAAAGATGCAATAATAATAATGTTCACCGTAAAATGTACGAGCAGACGATGTACAGAAATGAAAAACAAATACAGAGACTTGACTGATTGACAGTAGAATCATATCAAAAGAAGATAAAACTATAACAAGTCCCAGTACAGTGTGTTAGGATAGGATTAGGTAACTTTTGAAAGAAACTACATAATTTGACTTGACGTAAAGATTCAAGGCCAGGCCCCACGGCCACGGATGGTGGAAAAAACATGGCCTGTAACGAGGAAATGAACAAATGTTTCAGTCCTTTTTTTTTTTTGTTGAAAGGCAATGTTTCAGTCAAGTTAATGCATGCATGTTCTTTAAAGCAGCACAGGCTGGCCTGGTGGTAAGGAGTGATTGAGATTGCGGCTCGATTGTGTTTTTAAAATAACTTGACTTTTGTTTTAGTTTTAACTTAATTTTTACTTTTAAATTGTTTTAACATGCTAATATTAAATTTAAATAAAAAATAAAAAGTATTTAAAAAATTAATATTTAATATATTTTCAAAACACAAATAGTATGTTTTTGCGTTCAAAAAATTTATTTGAATATTAAATATAAATAAAAAAACTATCTAATTCTTTACTGTGCACACAGGGGTAGCTGATGTCGCAGTTTCTGAATAACAGAAACGTTACGAAACATGCATGTGATTGTTTTTGTTTCAGCGGTTCGTGCCCCAGTTTATGTATACCAAGAGGTTAAAGACCACATTCCTCTCCCTCTTGTAAATAAAATAAATTAAAAAAAAAAGAGGGGAAGAATTTGTGCTTATTGTGCCTTTTGAGCGAACATTTATCTAGTTCGGTCCATCGGATCCAATGTTTAGACTGTATCTGGTTTTTTTTTATTGGAATTAAACTAACTACATTTGTAGTAACTTCTTGTATATAATTAATATTAATAGCGTATTCAGAATTTTTTTAAAATGGGATCAGTGAATAAGTGTAAACTAGACGTATGTTTCTAAATGGAATAAATGAATAAGTAAAAACCTAGATTTTTGTCGCGGGTCTACATTAATTTTTTTTTAAAGATGATATTTAGGTATAACAAGCATGTTTGTAAGAAAAAGAATTTTATAACTCGAGTTATAACCTCAATTGTTTAAATAAGCTAATTTTATTTTAATTAGATAAGAAAAAACCATAGCAATAGTAAACTGGAATTTTTTTTTAAAAAAATTGACCTAGAACTTGGGGAAAAAAATCTTTTCCTAAGAGCAGAAAAATGATGATATTCGATTTTTAGCTAATTAAATACGGAATGACTAAATTGGGGTAAAAAATGGATAAAAAACCTGCACGAGTACCTGAGTTAGTATGATAAGCATGTAACCTGGACAATAAGGAGCAGGCCAACTAGTTTATCCTGCCAAATCCACTTACCAATTCATAAGATCGAGATAACCTAATAGAAAAGAAATCAAAGAAAACCACAAAGGTAATTTTTTTAATAAAAAAATTAACATTAAATGATGAAATCATATAAAAAAATTAAACAAAAAAAAGTTATCAACCCCCTAAAATTTTTCAAACTCGTGATATGAGTCATTATACCGGAAGCACCATATAAGAAAAATCCACAAAACCCAACCTCCAACAAATCAATCACCGAAGGATGAAGTCGGAAAAAAAAGAAAGCAATCACATAAAAGGATCTAAAATAAAAAAAAACAATTAAAAAATGATGATAAAAATTAAAATTAAAATAAATTAGAGGACAACTACACATTTTTAATTGGAGGGTAAAATTGAAAAGAAAAAATAACTTCAACAAAGGACAAAAAAATCAAAAGAATGATGATCAAATTGAAAAAAATAATATATCATAAATTTGGATTAAATGATAAAATAAAAAACTAATAAAACTTTTATAAGAAAGACCAAGAAAAACAATTAGAAATCAAAAGAATAAAGACTAAATTGAGAAAAAAATATGACAAATTAGATGTAATAGCCCTATTTTTTTTTATTCTACCGAAATTTTAGTAGAATTTTCTCTATAATTATAACATTTCAAGTTATTGACTAATCCTTTATGTTTCAAGAAAATTATTTCTCAACTCAATCCGATCATTATCATCACAATATTAATACAAGTCATGTTTTTTCTCAACTCCATTCCTTTTGTTTACATTTATTATGTTAAAAACAAACCACAACAATATTCATAAAATAAAATAAAAACTTCAGAGTAAATGAAATAATCATTCAAGATCTAAAACATTAATGAGTTTTCTAAGTAATTTATATTCTATAGGAAAGAAAGGTGCATTATCTAATATCATCTAAAATAAAAAGAAATTAAGTAAAGTTCACAATAAGAAAACATGAATTAATATCCTTAACCACAAGTTATAGGATAGTTACCAGAAGGAGTTTAAGAGCTCAATCCATTACATAACATTTCAAATGTTTAACATATGAATTTAGTCAATAGTTACATCAACATTAACATTAGCTAACGTCTAAATATCTATAACAAAAATAAACATATCTCCAACTACAAATTTATATTCTTGTTGTTAAAAAGATTACCTGTAAATTAAAACATATAGTTTAAATTACATCCTAGAAAAATAAATCTTAAACTTAATAATTAAAATATAAAGCCTTACTTTTTCATTACATTAATTTATCTATTTTAGTTGAAATCTCCCTAACACATATTTATTTTTTCCCAAAAAAGTAAAGTTGAAAACTACTAATATTAACATAACTTCTAAAAATCTGGAAATAAATATAACACTACGTGATACTGATATCAATATAATACTTGTCGATATCATTGATCTTTCAATTCTGATAAATAAATCAAGCCATCAATACTAATATCAACGTAACATTGTTGATATATTTAGCTTCCATAATCTGTAAGAAATCATAATATAATATAATGTCAATATCAACAGAATCCATGTTGATATCATTAGCCTCCAAGTTCCGGTAAGTTATTCAAATTTATGATTAATTCTAATATCAACATAACATTGTAGAAATATTTAGTTTCCATAACCAGAAGAATATCATAACATGATGTAATGCTGATATCAACATATTCCATGTTGATATCATTGACTTCCAATTCCCGGTAGGCTAATCAAATTCTCATTAATTTCAATATCAACATAATCTTGTTGATATTTTAGCTTCCATAATCCCTAAGAATATCATAACAACATGTAATACTGATATCAACATATTCCATGTTGAAATCATTAGCCTTTAAATCTCGATAAACTGATTATATTCTTTTGCCAAGTGGCCTTTTATATGTTGTAGGTAATTCCCATAATTACCACAATATCCTTTTAGTTAATTTTCAAGTGTTTTGTTTTTATTATTTTCACGGTCTTTATATAAAAATTAAATAAAAAAATTAAAATTTTTACAAAATAGCTAAGTCATTTTCAATGAGCTTGAAAAAAATAGAAAAGACACTTATATCTCCGGTCAATTATTTAATGACTAATGAGCTATGAGAAAATACCGAAATACCCCCAAAACCAAGGCATTTTATTTTTCTTGTAAGGAAAAAAAAGTAATTACAATATAATGGTGAATAGTAAAATGTGTTTAAGGCCATAATAAATTTGTTTTTTGTTTTAGCTTTTCTGTTATATCATATTTTCATTGCCACTATAGTTTTAAACATAAATTATACAAATACTCATATTTCAATTATGATTTGTTTACTAAAATTTAAGTTACAAAGAAAATAAATATTGATACATAAATTTGATATAATTAACAATTAAATTTATATAAAGAGTAAAAATAAATGAAAATAGTTGACAATATATAGTTAACAATAGACAATCACATAATTGATGCATAAATAAAAATAATATAGTTTTATTATTTTGATAAAAAAAGAATGACTGATATGTTAAAATGATGTTTACAAGTACAAATGTATTCGATTAAAATAAATAAAGTTAAGAAAATACATAATTATGGTAAGATTATTATTTTTACCTTGTCTATTAATAAGTAGAAAATTTAAAATAAAACTGTACTAGTGTTTTTATTTCCATAAAAATATATATTAAAATAGTAGATATTGTGAGATATTTTAACTAAAAAGCACTCAAATGATTTATGTGAGTTTCATAATAAAATAATCTGTTAGCAGGGTCAACTTAGTAAGAATCTTTATATATATATTTATGAAAACAATTGAGTAATTTATTTCTTAACTTATATTCCAGAAATAATTCAAATTTCAGTGGTGTCAGGTTCCTGGGAGCATCTCAGGCTATTGTTACTTTTCAGGATTATGACACTATGATGATAGATTTTGAAGCAAAGATAGATGTTTGGGCTATGTTGCGCCAATGGAGGCCAACTGATGCATCTCTCGACAGGTTTCCTTGGAATGCATTATCTTATCTTCCAGTTTATGGATGGACAATCTCATGTATCTCAACGATTCTGAGCTCGGTTGGCGGAATAATATGATATGATAAGGTGTCTCTTTGTTTTACATCTCTGAACACTCCACATATCCTGATTGCTACTATACTGCTTAAGCCCATAAAGTTTGAAACTTTGCTGCAGTTAGATGGTTCCAATTACTTAACTTATGTTGCTAAAATCGACTCTCAGCATTATCCAGACATGGAATCTATTTTCTATTCCATGGATGATTTTTCAACTTTCCCTTGCCAGGATGCTATCGAAGAGTTAATCACACTGATGACAGGTCTACTGATACCGATCCTAATAAAGTAAAAATTGTTGGGTTCTTGAATATCATACAACCAGCAGAAATTATAAAACAAAATTATTTGAGAATTTCTAGGATCTTGTTAGATAGATTGAAAATTGTTCAGGAATTTATTATCTGAAGATTTGATTTTTTTCGGCTTTAAATAATTCCTTAAAGGTTGGGTTGTTGCAAACTACAAGCTATCTAATTGTTTGACTTCCAACGGTAATCCACACGAAGTACATTTGAGAAATGAAAGATTGTTATGCTTGTAATGTTAGCTCTAAATTGTGTTTACGTAATTTTTACAAGTGTAAAGAATAAATGATTAATTTAACACTCTAATGTTAATTTTTTTTTGATACCCTCTAATTTATATTTTATTTTGATTCTCATACTTTTGATACCCTTATTTTTTTAATTATAATTTTTTTCTATTATAGATTTTTTTGCTTGGTTTCATCCTTCAACATTTGATTTGTTAGAGATTGAATTTTGTTGTTTTTCTATTTGTCACGCTTCCGATCTAATGATCGACACACGTTACGAGTTTTAAGAGTTGGTACAATTAAAGATTCCTTTTTTCTTCATTTGCTTTTATGATCTTATCATTCTGCATTATTTTTCTTCAAAAAAGATTTGTTTTGTGGTTATTTTTAAAATTTTTTTCCTATCGGTTTATCCTTGTATTTTTTTTAATAGAGTTTTTTTTAAAAAGAATGTTATGTTTTATATTTAATTTTTGAATGCCTTTTTTTATTTTATGTTGATAAGCTTTATTTTATGAAATAATAATTATTTTGAAATAATATTTCTTATATGTACACCTTTCATAATTTTTTTTCTTTTATTTTATTCACTTAGTTTCATATGTATTTTTATTTATATTATTTTTTATTGATTTTAATAAACAAATTTGGTTGACACAAATAGATATATATCTCATTTTGAGAGATTCAATATTTTGATATCTATCTATTTTTTATTTTTCCAGTTTCTTTTTTAGTTGTTGTTAATAATTTTTTTATGTTTATTTACATTAATAATTATCGATTTATTTTATTATATGCTTAGATTTACACTCTAAATTTTTAATGTAAAAATATATTAAAATAACTTATCTAAACATGTTTTTTTTATAAAAAAAGTTACAGCCCATGACAACACGAACATGCGGGTTGAATATCTATTTTATACTTAATTGATATAATTTATTAACTCAATTGATATAATTTATGCATAATTAATATAATTTATAACTAATTGATCTTAAAAAACTAAATCCTAACGTAATCATCAAAACACAAGAAACTTCACAAAATTGGGTGACAAATATAGTGCTGACCTTAAATGATTGAAGTGGAGGTGACGGATTTTCCAGAGGTGGAGGTGGTGGCAGTGGTGGGTGATGAGAAAAGGGCGATGTTGTGGTGGAATGGGGTGCAAGTAAGTGGAAGGAGGGAAGGAAACGAAGGGCAAGGAGGCCATGGAAGAGAAAACCTTGACACAAAGATGGAGAAGGAGAAGCAAAATGAGAGAAATAAGCTGTTTGTATTTTAGATCGGAAGGTTGCGCTTTTAGAAGGAGCACAGCATTTGAAATTTTAAAGGTTTAGCTGCTTCTAGTAGTGTCACAAAAAATAAAATATGTGAATAAAAAAATTACACCTAAAAATATATTTTCTACTCGAGAAGATAAATTATAAAATTATAAATAATATTTTTTTTAAAAAAATAGTTTTGAACAAGAAAAAAGTATAATATGACCATGGTTTTTTTTGAAGAAATCAAATTTGGTATGTATAATGATTGAAAAAAAAATAAATTTTGAACATTGTAATTATAAAAATGAGACTTTCTACTTTTAAAGATAAAAATTCAACATCAACATTTAAGACTATTTTTTTTTGTGTGGAAAATCTAAAGAGGGATATTTTGTTTTATCTAAGTAATAAAAATATAACCTTAAAACATTACATTTTGGTAACTGTATTTGTTTTTATATTGATTTATTTTTGTGTTTTAAAAGTATTTTTTTAAAAATTTAATATTTTTTATTTTAAATTAATAATTTTTTAATATTTTTAGATTATTTTAATATATTAATTTAAAAAATACTTTTTTAAAATAAAAATTATTATTTTAATATATTTTTAAATAAAAATATTAAAAAAAATAATCACAACCATACTCTAACTCTACTCTAACTCTACGTAAACTTCACCTGAACCTTCTTAATAAAAAAAACAATCAAGGGTTGAGATTACAATGAAAAATATTCAACAGTTGTTAATCCACGGTTGAAAATCATTAAGCTGAAAAATTCACCGCCCCCTCCAAAGAAAAAAAAAAGACATTGAAATGGCAGACATAGAGAACACCGTCCGTAACTCCTCTCTCTTTTGTCCCCAAGAACTACTGCAGCCATGGCCGACACTATTGCAGCCGCCACCGTTTCCCTCTTTCTAAAACCCTCAACTCGCCACTCCCAACTCTTTCTCACTCTCACCACTTCTCTTCCTGTTCTTCGATTCAACTCTCTAAAGAACCCGAAGTTCCGGCCATTAGTAGTTTCCTCTTCAATGAGCATCGATTCAGCAGCAGCCCCCCAGGAAACTTCATCAAAATCATCCTCCTTTCTTGATCACAGAGAAGGCAGCAGATTCCTTCACTTTGTCAAATACCACGGCCTCGGCAATGACTTCATTGTGGTAATCCCTTTTTTCATATGATTTATTATTTTTATTTATTCATCATTTTTTAAAGCTTCTTCATTTGTTCGAATTAGTTTGATAATAGGGACTCTAGCGAGCCCAAGATAAGACCAGAGCAAGCAGTGAAGTTATGTGATAGGAATTTTGGGATTGGGGCAGATGGGGTGATTTTTGCTTTGCCTGGGGTTAATGGAACTGATTATACAATGAGGATATTTAATTCTGATGGGAGCGAGCCGGAGATGTGTGGCAATGGGGTGCGGTGTTTTGCCAGGTTTATTGCCGAGTTGGAGAATTTTCATGGGAAGAGACAGAGTTTTACTGTGCACACTGGTGCTGGTTTGATTGTTCCTGAGATTCAAGAAGATGGGCAAGTTAAGGTTGATATGGGGGAGCCGGTGCTTAAAGCAGCTAACGTGCCTACGAAATTGGCTTCGAATAAGAATGATGCTGTTGTTAAGTCGGAATTGGTTGTGGATGGAGTGACTTGGAATGTGACTTGTGTTAGCATGGGAAATCCTCATTGTGTAACTTTCGGCACCAAAGGAGGGGAGGTATGCATTTTGGATTAAAGCACTGGCATTTGCGTGTTGTCTAATTAGTAAATGATTAATAAGACTGGTATTTCTTTGTTGGTTAGTGATGCTCCTGCTTGTAATAACAGGATTTGCAGGTTGATGCATTAAATCTGGCTCGTATCGGTCCTAAGTTTGAACATCATGATGTGTTCCCAGCACGAACTAACACTGGTTAGTTCGTATTTTGTGATGATTTTTGGACATTTACAAGTTCCAGAGCTTGACTTTGTTTTCTGCTCCTGGTTGTTGCTATTTATTCTCATGTTGCTTTGGCGTTGTTATGTGGAAGGAGTGCCCAATATGACATAGGATTTTGATTTGAACTTGGGAGTTTTTAGTCTCATACATTCTTTGGATTGCATCAAACAATTTTAACTCTCAGTTGTTCTCATGGTGTTGGTATCCTCTTATGATTCATGAATGATCTCCCGTATGATGCATCTTAAATGCATTTAAATTATGCAACTTTTCAGTTTATTTATTTAAATTTCTCAAAAATTTACATTTTGCAACTCATAAGTATTATATCTCCATTTGCTTGAGTCAGCACGAAGTAGGAGTCAAGATGACTTATCAAAGAGCATGCTTTCTATTCTAGTAGTGGTTGCTGCATTATTAGTCAGATGGTTCGTGCATGCATTCTCGTGACTCGGAATGTGTGTTAATGCACATGTGTGTGTGCAAGTGCTTGTATATAATGTTGTGATGAAGTTAGGAATCTTTTCTTTCTGCTGCTTCTTTTATGCATATTATGATGTATGAATGTTCTTTCTAGCATTTAATGTGAGTTCAAGATTTTCAAGGATGCCAAATATTTTTGCAAATGCATAAAATATTGAACTTTTTATGTCAATATTCATAGAAGGGATTACACTTAATAATATACTTGAACATATAAAACAAACCACTTTTTTTTACCTTACGAAAGTTATCCTTAAGGATTTCTCATTTTAGCCTGCATGTACTGAACAACGCCATTGTGTGCAAACATGACCATGTCTATGTGCCTGACAAGGCCGGCATACCTGATATTGATGCCTCCATCCTCAAACAACAATACTTCTCCGGTGAACTTATTAATGCCTTATTTTGTGCTTTTACATCACTACTACTTTTACTGTCTGTCTAGCTCTTGATAAATTACTAGGAAACTTGGAATTTTTATATGAGAGGCGGTGGCAGAAGGGATGGTATTAGACACTTCAAATGTTATAAATGCAGTAGAATTTAAAATAGCCTAGTAAAGATTCAGCACCCACAACTAATTGGAACTGTACTACTCTTTCGAACATTCTCTGTGGAATGCCATCTCACATAAGTATTTATGTCATGTTTTGATTTTATATTTAACATGACTTGCAGAGTTTGTGCAAGTTTATTCACCTTCACATCTCAAAATGCGTGTCTGGGAGCGTGGGGCAGGTGAGTTTCTATTGCCATGGACATCTGCATGTATCTTGCTAGATACTACCTTGTGGTAGTGTATCAAATAATCCTTATTCTTTGACTGGAAAACTCACCATTGTTCTGTGACTGTAGGAGCAACACTGGCCTGCGGAACCGGCGCTTGTGCAACAGTGGTTGCAGCAGTTCTTGAGGGTCGTGCTGGGAGGGTAAGTTTCAGATTGGAAGTTTAACAGTGCCTATGGAATGTATAGCAAGCCTTTTAACATCTTTCATTTCCAAATGAATATCATTTGTTGCAAGTTTAGAGTTTTCCCACTAAATGTCCAATCGGGTAATCTTCTTATGCCTCACCAATGTTATTGTGAAACAGAATTGCACGGTTGATCTACCTGGAGGTCCACTGGAGATTGAGTGGAGGGAGGAAGACAACCATGTGTACATGACTGGCCCAGCTGAAGTGGTGTTCTATGGATCAGTTCGCCTATGATATCTCCTAGAATGAAGATCCATTATTTAGAGCCCGTTAGCAGAGATATAATTAGAGTTTCTTGAATTTTTTTATGTTTTTTATGTTTTTGTATCGTGTTTATATAAAAAATAAATTTAAAAAAATAAAAAAATATTAATTAGTGCATTTCCAAATAAAAATACAATAAAAACTACCCTTCTACTATATCAAATACCCTCCAATTTCTCTTACCTGAAATTTCATATAAACACAAGTTAACTGTCAGAATAATGTTTTTGTTTCCTACTGGATCGCTAACTTGTACGAATGCCCAATTGTGTTTCTGGTAACTGATACGAGTATTGAGTTAGGCCCGAGGTGCACTCGTTCTTCGAAGTCAACCAGCTAAAGCGTTTCATCACAAAAAGTCAATTGTACCCCTGCTATCCTTCTGAAGGTCGATGGCAAACTATTTCAGCTGCTGTTGTGCTTGGACACGAAAGCTGCACTTGGCCCTGTTTATGTGAAATTGCTGTGGTATGGACTCTTTTTCAGGACACTGTTTCACATTAATATTTCTATCTGCACTTTGGTTGTCTAATGATCCTCTGCCGTTTTGACGCTCTGCATGTATTTTCTCTGCCTCTCTACATCTTATCTCTGGATCAATTTCATTGTTTTTCTTCCCTAATTACAGCGCCCTTTGGTCCATGACCATGAAACATGCTTATGTTTTCTCCTCTATCCCTTTTCCTGACTTTAACACAAACTTAAATTACTAATCCTTGAGCTTTATTACCATTACCAATTACCAAATATACTAAAACATATCAGGAAAAGGAATGGTACGATATCCTCCGAGCAGTGCAATTCTTTTTTTAATTTCTGTCAGCAAATCTTTTTATTTGTAATTTCATTCCTTGCATTAACTTTTAATTTTGACGTTTTATATATTGAGATTTTCTTTTAATTTTCATTCTCTCCCAATTAAAGATTGATTTTGTGAAATATAGTTTTATTTGTATTCAAATTTTTTTTTTTTAAAAATAAGGATCAGATGTAACAAAAAAAACCTCATTTGAATAGGGACACAAAAACTTTAATTTGCTCCTTAAAATCTCAATTTATCTATTTATTTGGTCCTTATTGTTTTAAAATTTTACATTTTAGTTTCAGACTTTATTTTTTTTACGTTTCGATTCCTTGATGTTGAGAAAGAAAAAAAAAGTTACTTAAAATATGAAAAAAAGAAAAAATGATCAAATAATCTTATTCTGGCTACTAAACAAAAAATACTTAATGTTATTGGATTTATCTTTTCCAGATTATTCTTTTAGAGTTTAATGAAGAAGTTGATATTCTTTAATTATGTTAAAAAAATAGACCGAGGTCCTTAATTTTTCTATTCATTTATTTTTTATATTTTAGAAAGATTACAGGCTATTTTAAAATTGAAAATAAAGTTTTTTATAATGTTTTCAAGTGGAAAAAAAAAGGGTTGAAAATGACTTCTTTTTACTCTAAAAGCCCAAATCTCAATTCTGGTGACAAAAAAAATGGTGTAGAGGATGAAGGTGGTCTGCAATAAGAGGCGGCCTCTCGTCCTTACAAAATTCAACCAATAAAGAGCATGCCTGTTTTTGAATTCCTAGCCAAGCATGCAGGCCTGATATATTTTTTTTAAAAAAAAGTTTTGATTAATTCTTTTTATTTAAACTTCAACTAATATCTTCTTTATTATTTATTTATTTTTATTTTTTTACTTTGCATTAACTTTTCTTTAAATTTTAATTAACTCCATCTCTCTTATGTTTTAAAATTGTTTAGTTCATGTTATTTAAATAGCAACTATTTTTTTTTAAAATTTTTTTTATCATGCTTCAAAGAAATTATTGTAATATATCTTTAATTTTTTTATTTTATATACATAAGTTTTTATTTACATAACTTATTTATTAAAACGAAAATCTTTTGGTCTTAGCAACCATAACTAACCTTTGAGCTAAAATAAATAAAAAGATATAAAATAAAAATGACATGATATAAATACCCTTGTGTGCCATTTTGATTTTTATTAAAATATTTTTTTTTACTTAAAAGGCAAACTCATTATTTTACTGTATTTAAAAAATTAAAAAGATATAAATACCCCCTTGTGTGCTATTTTTAAAAATTTTGAAATTATTTTATTATTGAAAAAATTAAAAAAATAATTATACTCCTAGTCAATATTTTAATGATTAATGAGCCATGTAAAGAGACCACAATACCCTCCATACCAAGGCTTTTTTTTTTTAAGGATAAAAGCATCACTGCACTATAGGTGAATAAAAAAAATGTGTATGTAGCTATAATAATTTTGCCTTCTGTTTTAGTTTTTTTGTTATTCTCTTCTCAAATTAGGCAGAGCGATTTATAATTCAATATTACATGCGTCAAGATTCTACTTACAAATCAAACTATGTGCTAATTAATATATATCAAGGAATCAAAAACTGCTATGATTATGTGTGTGCGCGCAGTCATCTAGCTTACAAAATGATGGTTTTTGTTTCTGCATTGCTTACAAATTGATGGTGACACCTCTTGCACCATTAACATACGGAGACTGTGCTGTTTCCTCTCCATACAAGGTGTTCCGACCGTGTTTAGTCGGGTCGTATTTTTCTCCATCACCCCATAAAGCATAAGCTTCCTCTCCATGAACTGCATCATCTCCGATAGCAAGTTGCTCCTCAGGCATTCTCAATGGTATAAACAGCCTTATAAACAGAAGGATTATGGTTGTGGACACCACGTTCCAACCTATAACAAAAAGGGCTGCCACCACTTGCTTCAGGAATTGCACCCCACCACTTCCACCATAAAACGCACCCCTTGTATTCACCGGCAGTATAAGGTCACACAGTTCCGGCTCTGCTAAAAGTCCAGTCAGAAGTCCACCCAAGAGCCCAGCCACTGCATGTGTGTGAAAGACACCCAGTGTATCATCCACCTGTTATTACCACACAAAAGGAAAACACACACCTGGTATTTAGTCTACTAATATTATCCTTGCTACCTCAACAATCAAACATAAAAAACACAGACATGAATTACTTTTTCTACTTATTTATAGCTAAAGAGTGTTCAATGTCATGCTCTCATCTTTGACTGTAATTAATTTTAATGGAGACTAGGGGAGTTTTAATGGTGGGGCTTGCTTGCCTGATCATAAGGGTAGATAGTTCAGGATGATTAATAAAATCCAAAACAAGGGTGATGGGAAATTAATCAAGTGACTTGTTGAAGTATGGTAGTGGCAGTCATTCATGACTTGATGGAAAGGTTTAGAGATATGATTTGATATGTTTTAGTGGCTGAGCACCCCGTTTTGATGGTGAGAACACAAGCATGATAAAGTGAAATATTCTGGACAAAGAAGATAAGGATAGAAAAATAGTATTTGATGAAGACTGCTTGTCTCAAAAAAGCTCCATGTTTTAAGACAATGTTTAGGCCTGGGATGAGGACATGATCATGGAGTAGTCATCATCCTTGAAAAAACCTATGGAGAAAACAAAAGTAGTTTTCTGAAAAAAGAAGATTTTTTTTTTATTGGTCCAATTACTATGAGCAAGATGGATAAAACCAAAATTCAATTTATCTCGTATTTCTATAATTTCCTATGCACACATCTTCCACTGATCTTTCATGAAGTTCTCACTGGTTTTGTTAATGCCCTCGTTCTTTCTTGAAATGGGCAGCTAGCCCCTCATTTAATCATTCTCTCTTCTAGCTTTACATTATAGTCGCTTGGAAACGCGATTCAAATAAGCGATTTATCAAAATTTAAATTTTTTTATTTAATTTTTTTTTATTTTCAGATATTTTGATGTATTAATATTAAAAATAAATTTTTTTAAATTAAAAAATATTATTTTAAAATATTTATAAATAAAAAATACTTTCACCTAGCTACCGACGTTCAGCAACGGACACTAAGTCTTGATTTGTGGCCTATAAATCCGAACAACTTGCTATTATATACGACGCAAAACTTGATAGTCTACTCTTGCGTGCTACTGGAGAACTACCTAACATCTCTTTGAGTCTTCCTTTTTTTTTTTATCTTTCCTTAAGTCTCGTCTTAGATGGGCCAGAACCACGAAGCTTTCATTGGATTGGAGGTGGGAGAAGTTGTAAAGATGGATTAGCAATTTGTCAAGACTTCAATTTTTTAAGGACTCGTGCATATCCAGGAGAAGCAAAAGAAATACCTTTTGAAGCAGGGCAGATTTCTTATGCAGTATCATCATAGACACCCATGGAATGCTGCCGGAAAGTATTCCCATCACTATAGCCGCCCAAGATTGAACCAGTCCTGCAAGCATTAAGACCATCCATAGTTTTTAACAACTAAAATAATGCTAATATCACTGTAACACGGACCCAGAAACACACTAACCTGCTCCTGGAGTGATGCAAACTAGTCCAGTCATCATGCCCTGAACAGCTCCTATCACTGATGGTTTACCAAAGTATACAACATCCAGAGATGTCCATACAAGCAGACTTGTTGCTGCGCATACATTAGTGTTCAGCACCGCAATCGAAGCATCGATATTTGCTGCGTAGGGTGCTCCTCCATTGAATCCTGACCAGCCCATCCACAACAGACCAGCACCCGCAAGCATTAGCAGCACATTGTTAGGGGGGAATCTCTCCCTATCACTTTTTAGCCTTGGTCCAACCTGTGTCACTTTTAACAAGTGAGCATCATGGCAGCAAGAGTGAAACACAGAATCTAATAAAAACCAGAATTTGGTTAAAAGGACTTGATTTACGCACCCAATAAGCTGCTGTCAACCCAGCAATTCCTGAGGAAAGGTGAATGACATAGCCACCAGAGTAATCAATGACACCCCAATGATAAAGAAATCCGCCTCCCCATAGGCTAAAAGCACCAACTGTGTAGGAGAATATGAGCCATAAAGGCACAAAAGCCATCCAAGCTTTAATATTCATCCGGCCAAGAACAGAACCAGCAAGCAAAATAAGGGTAATAGCAGCAAAAGTAAATTGAAAGTACACAAGTGAGGCCATCGGATACCAAGGCTCAACAGTTTCCCTTGTGCCATCTTCGAGTGTATGCGTACTTTCAGGGACCCTCGCTCTGGTTAATAGGTACTTTTGGCCTAAAGCCGGTGCACCCTTTCCCCAAAAGGGAAGGAGTTCGTCGCCAAAAGCCATGCGGTAGCCTAATAGCACCCAGCAAATGAGGACAGCAGCAAAGGCATAGAGGGCCATGAAGGCAGAGTTTACAGCCCATTTCTTCTTGACTATGCTGGCATAGAGTATGACAAGCCCTGGCATGCTCTGGAGGGCAACCAGAGTTGATGCTGTCATTTGCCATGCATTGTCTCCTTTGTTTAGCCAAGAAGGGACTGCTGGTGAAACCTGTTCATAAGCTGTTGAGGCATTCATTGCTGCAGCAAGCTCTTAATTCCCTATAGGATAGATTTCAATCTCTTAGCCTCTCTGTGTTTCTTTTAACACTTGTATATGGCTTGGTCAAGCAATGTGAAGTCACGTTTTTCATTATTACAGCAGCAGCGCCTACTTTTGTAAAAATCGAATGGCATGTGGCTGAATTTTCACTTGTTTAGGTCACGCATTCACATGTATAGTAATTTGAACTTGATATATAAATTCAGATTCTTATTATATTGTGTAAAATTTAACATGTCTCTTTGTTAGACAATCATCCTCACCTTGAAGTTGCTATGAACTTGCCGTGCTTGGTCGGTCAAGATTTGGGGCACTTGGTATAAATAGTAGGTGAAAGATTGACTAATATACGGTTTTTTTTTTCCTAAAAAAGAGAATTATGTGTGTTGACCATCTCTGATGATACAATCAACGCAGATTCATACCTTAGTTATTCAAATTGGAACATGTATGTTGACCATCTCTGATGGCTTCATCAAGGTATTTATTTATAGGATAAAAGAAGGTGCTTAATTAAAATGAGATGAATCCAACGAGAAAATGAGACGAATTTTCTTCGAAATTAGCTGTGTAATTTATCCGTACACGGGGGGTGGTTGGTTTTGAATAAAGTTTTCTCTGGTTGCATTGCAAGCTAAGAAGAATTCCATTAAATTAATCGCAAGGATACATTTTGATTGTCTAGATTGAATGATTGATCATATATACTGGTCCAAGTCTTGTGTGTTTGCGCGCAAACTTTGAAGAGCAATTATAAGCATTCAAGTTGGTCGGTCAGTCTCTTGGTGATGAAGATGCTGAGAATGACTAGGAAGGAAGAATCATAGCAACAATCAAATTAAATTAAATTAAAAAATAATAATCTGGAACGTGTTAGGCACTTTGCAATGTGGACCGGAAACAATGTTTTTATTATCTTGCCCTTCAAAGAAAACAAAAAAAACCCTCAAAGGTCACAACTTGAGAGTACAATTGTCTTTGCATTAGGACAACTTAGGCATTCTAAAATTGACCGACCATTCTATAGTTCTTATCCTCCATGTTTTAAGAAAATATAATTTATATACTATAGTTTGGTGCGTGAGTGACAATTTACATCCTAAATCATTGTCTATTTTACACTCATTAAAAATATCAATTGTAATTTTTTAAAATACAGAGATTAAGTATAAAAACAACTAAATTATAGAATAATTAGGATAATTTTTTCCTGTACTTTCATTTTGCATAGTAAAATACTTAAAAGTAAAAAAAAAAATTATAAGGTAGAAAGGTGTTTTTTTTTTCATATTTTCATTAAAAGTGCATAGTAAAATAACTTTTTTACTCTTAGAATAAAAAAAAAACCTTTAACTTGCAATGAGTGGTGTTTTTGTCTTTTTAGTTTTAAAATAAAAATAGGCTTGATTGCCTTTAAACTTTAGATTTTGATATCTCGGGTCTGAGAGTATTTTTGTTATTTTCATGTTATTATCAGGTTTAGTTAGGGGTAATTTACTAATTTGATAAATGAAAAATATTAAAAATATAGAAAACATGTTCATTGCATGCTATGCATGCGACTGATTCTGGTTGACAAAAATATGGTTTCAAGATGGCGTCTAATTCATCTTAATGACTCTCTATGATTTGGCGACGCATAGACCAAAAAAACCTTTGGTGTGGAGCCAACGATAGTTTCTTTTTTTCCCTCATTTTTTTCCTTTTTCCTCTTTTATTTTTGCACCCAACCTACCAATGTTTTAGATAAGCTGTTCAATTTTTCTTTCTAGCTTTGAGAGATTAAACTAGCTTTGAGAGATTTATTTGAGTTTGCTTGAGTTTTTTTAATCTTTTTAAACTATATTTTTTTAATTTTATCATTCAATATTTATTTAATTAGAGATTGAGCTCTGTTTTTTTATATGCTTTCTACGTCCTTTGTTTATCTTTTTTTTTTAGTTTGGTTATCTCAAGTCTTTTTATTTGACGTTTTTTTTTAAATTTATTTGTTTTAAAATAAATTTTATTCTTTAATTATATAGAATTAATTGATTGAATATTTGTATGAAATGCTCACTTCATGATGTTTTGTTTGGTTTGCTTTATGAGTTGGTACTTTAACAGGCCATGCAGCTTCTCTCGATATTGTCATGCAACCTTTTGTATAGTGGGGTTTGAACCATTTAGGCAAACTCTTCTAGTGGTGGGCAGTGTCAATATTGGAGTGATGATAAGTCTCCAACAAGCTTTTCTTTCTTCTCCTCCCGGGTATAATATTGAATGCTTATTTTTTATAGTTAACTATTGCCAAATATTTTTTTTTACGATTCGTCTGCTTCTGCTGTTGTTGTCTGCCTTTTAAATCTAGTTATTAAATTACTTAATTTTAATAGATTCAATCAAGTTAATAATCCGAATATCAAATTTTTTTACTTTTTAAAAATTATACCATTTCATTATTTTTTAATATTAGAAAAAATTTGGACCGGCCCACGACATGACATGGGCCATTAACCTAGTAAAGGTCTAAATCAGGAGGGAAAACATTACTGTTTGTACCTGGGAAATAAAGTCTCTAAGTTGGCAACAACTTGAACAAGATGAGGATCCAAGCCTATCTCTTCCAAGACTTCTCTTCATGCAGTTGTAGAGTCATCTACATCTCCTTCCATCTTTCCACCTGGCAATGCTGCATCTTCTGCTTCTTCCAAGTAATAATAATTGAGGACTCCATTACTTTTTTTTAACAAAAATAAAATCTAGATAATGTTCTTGGAGCTTCTGGCTATAATTTTAGAGCCTGTTTCAGACACCTATGAAAAAAGAGAGATCAAAGGAGGGTAAAGAGGCAATGCATCATGTCTAGACTCCCGATAATGAAACGGGGTGGGTTTGCAATGCATGGGGCATGACCCTATCAGGTTTATATGAACATTTCTTCATTCCTCTTTTGCTGAAATGTTTTGTTGGGCTCGTATGTTTAATTAGGTTCATTAGCCATTTTCCAGTTTGCTATTTTGTAGCCTTTTATCGTCTAGTTCTGTTCGACTAATTATTCATAGAAATAAAAATAAGACAGAATTCATAATATATTCTGGAATCTTAATTCTTTTTTCTTCTCAAATCATTGTGTTGGAGCAAATAAGTCACCTTATATCATAGATTTAGAATCATTGGAGCAAATAAAAAAAAATTTGATAAAAAATTCATATATTAAAAAATAACAGTTTATATAATAAAAAATATTTTTAAATTTATATCATAGCTTTTTATCTATTTTAATTGTAAGAAAGTCTAAGTAATAATAAATTTTGAAAACTATCCCACGACATCGTGGGGTAAGTGCCTAGTTCATAAAGGAATCTTACTTTATTTGGTGAAAGGCGCTGCTTACAATCATTAGACTTCACCTAATCATGTCGATCTAGCGGTACAGTAGATTTCTATAACATGCTAATACCTCTTGTGGTTAAAGAGAGAAAGGATATGTCATAGTAAGCAGGAGCAAAGCTACAAATTTTAGTTTCAAAGGGCAAAATTAGAGAAAACTTTTTAAAGGAGGTCTAAATTTAAGATTTTTTCTTTTTATAACTAAAATCTTAATTTATTAAAGGACGGGGATGGAAACAAAATTTCCTTGCAGGGTCTGCCTCTGCCAGCCCTCCTAATTCCACCCCTGATAGTAAGACTTTTGGTTAAGGAGAATAAATCTTGATTATGTATATTTCCCATGAAAAACACAGGTATTGAAAACAAAAGGAGTGGTTGTAGATTAATTTAGGAAGAACATAAATTTCTGATCTAAACCAAGAAGGCAGGTGTACAGCAGAAGATGCTCTCATCTGTTGACACTCGAAGCTGACATCGATTTGATGAAAAATATCATTATATAAACTTGGTTCAAGCGTATCAATCAAATTACAAGAATCCATCGCAACCAAATCAAGAACTACTCATAAAATATACTAGAGAGCTGGAAATTGTAAAGAGAAGATACGTACATTCATATATATATGGATTGTATTGCAGCAGTTTGAAAGTTATTCTGAACATAAATATAGAATCAAGCTGATAGCTCCATCATCTCCCTGGCGGTCATCAGGGAAAAAACATTTTAGGCGCCGTGCTAGCCGTCTCCCTATTTGCCTCTCATAATTTGAAATGAGACCAGGCATATTTTATGCACGATGCAGATGCAGTGTCCCTATGTATTTCTATGCTGGTTGCTGGGTTGTCTTGGACTCCATAGATTGATGCATCAAATGCCCTTCTGATCTAATCTGACCCTTGAATTTGGAAATTGTAAAATTCCTTGGCGAAATAAGCTCCGATTGGGTGACTTTTGAGGCATCCTTTAACCGCTTTGCACACGCAAGGTAGAGGATAAACAGAAAAAATGAAGTGAAAAGCAAGAGTAGAACTAGCATCATAATCTCACCGTGGACAGCAAAGTTACGGTCACCGGATACAAGAAGCTCATCGTTTTGAATATGATCATCAGGGGCCAATGTAACTGATGGTAAATCACTAACATTTGCCATAGAAATGACTGGTGACTTGTTTCTTGATAGCTAGCTAAAAGTTGCAAAGGTCGGCTAGAGAAAGGTTCCAGAGTTTCAATTTACTTGGATGGTGCCACCAAAACGAGGAGTTACTTGTTATGGGTTCGACGGTGACAACAGGATAGAGCCGCCAGTAATTTTTTATATATATAAATGTGCTCCTTTAAAAATATTTTTAAAAAATTTAAAAACTATCAAATTATTTTTTTATATTATAATGTTATTTTGATATGCTGTTAAAATAATTTTTTTTAAAAAAAATATTTAAATATATTTTTAAATTAAAAATACTTTAAAAATAACCATTACCACCACAATAAAAAAAAAAACGAGATATTAATTTTTTCTTGAACCGTAGATAAGCATCTTCTCTCAATCACATAATTAATTGGTCATTATGGAAAGAAGACAATGAGCAGGTCTTTTTCATGTTTGGCAAAGCTTAATTATTTGTCATTTCAACAAGGGAATTACGCAAGATTTGGATGTCCTTTGTTTTTTTCAATAAAATGCGAGTCGAAGAATGCCCCACTCCTTCGAAATTAAGCTTGCTTTGTCGTTCTCAAGAATTGATACAAGAAATTGTCCATTCTGTGTTTTTCCAATCCCTGATTTCGCAAGATCCCTTGTTCTCCTTTCAAGTTACTTATCCTTATCTAGTCAAATAGTAAGCCCAAGGCTCCATGTTCTATGAACCCAAACCATTTGATTGAATAAAATAGTGCATTAAGCTGTCCACAAGGGCCGGCTTCATCCCTCTCTCGCAGGAATCTCAGATATGGAAACCTCTTACAGAGCCGCCAGCTCTGACTATCATCCATGTATGAAGAGCATTGGAATGAGTTGTCCCAGAAAGAATTACAAGAATTAACACATGAAAAATTCTAAAACTCTACACTTGCACTGCTTTTGCGATAGCTTGTAGCATCACATGTTTACAGAAGAGCTTAAAACCACCATTAATCAATGGAGGAATGGGCAACGTTAATATACCTCATTGATTGAAAATTCGCATCTGTTAATAAAAGGGAGGAAACCCTCGATAAAAAGGAGGGATATCAGAAAAATGCATGATCAAATAGCTTCACACAAATATCTATATCCTCCTATGATATAAAAAGGATCTAATCTAAATTGGATATCTTTATTACAACAAATCTAGAAAAAATGAACTCTAGATTTCCAAAACAAAACAAAAGAGCAAGAGGTAGAGAAGGAAAAATTATGAAAAATTAAGTTGTGCATTTTCTTACCTAAAAACTTAAATTTTAACTTATTTTCACAAAAAAAAAACCTAAAAAAACTCTTATAACCTCAAGAAATTAATTCCCCAACTCAAAAGTCCCTCAAGTCTGTTAAAAAATACAAAATCAAATCATAAAAAAGTCTCTCCAAATCCTTATCTATTTTTTCAAGTGACATGGAAGTCATAAAATACCTTAACAACACTTGTCTCGCCAAGAGTCTTTGAAATGTTGCTATTTTTGTTAATAGAATCATACTAATAGACCTCTTTCGCTTCTCTTTACTGTTTTCTAACGACTTATTTCTCATCTCTCATGTTTAGGGAGTAAAATGTAAATAAAATAAAATTTTGAACTAAATCGTGTAATTTTCAAACTAAAAGGATCAAAATAGAAATTGGACAAAATACTAAGGCTAATTTAAAAAAAAATGATGTCAACATCAATTTTTTTCATAAAAAAAAAAACAATTGCTATTTTACCAAACTTTTAATTTTGATCCATTCATTTTTAATTTTTCACAAACAAAAAAATTAAATTTAGACCTAGCCTGGTGGCTAGCCCGGGTTCCGGGTTTTGACCGGGTCGCCCGGGTTAAATTTTTTTTAAATCAAAACAACGTCGTTTTAGTAAAAAAAAAAAGTCAACTGGTTGCAACCAGGTTTTTGAGCGGGTCTTGCCAGGTCAACCCGCCAAGTCAGCCGGGTCATACCGAGTTTTTCCTTCCCCTGTTTTTTCTTCAACCCGGCCCGGTTCTAGCCCCAGGTCGACCTGTCGAGCCGGACCGAGTTTTAAAATTATGGTTTTTGCACTCGCAGGCTATAGTAAAACACTAAAGGCCTAACCATCTAGGTGGTGACCCAGTGGTAAGAGCTTGGGACCAAGAGGTTTGCTCTCTTTGTGGTCTCAGGTTCGAGCCCTGTGGTTACTCATATGATGGCCACTGGAGGCTTACATGGTCGTTAACTTCAGAGCCCGTGGGATTAGTCGAGGTGCGCGCAAACTGACCCAGACACCCACGTTAAAAAAAAAACACTAAAGACCTTTTAGTTTTTCTTTTAATTTATCAAAAAGAAATATCCATCATAGTCATATAATATTATTATATATTTCAGTTAACTATACCTCCACTTCTTTTTAATATATTTTTTATTTTAAATTAATATTGTTTTGGTGTTTTTAGATAATTTTGATGCACTAATCTTAAAAATAATTTTTAAAAAATAAAAAATAATTTATTTTAATACATTTTCAAATAAAAAATATTTTAAAAAATAACCGCAACTACACTCCAGTATAAATATTTTATACTCTTCATATTTGTTTCATTCCGTTTCAACTTCTCTTTATACTCAATTGATGACAAGATGCTTCATTATGTCCTCCTCACAGTCACATTCTTGTAGCCCACATAAACTATGTTTCTCTCTCCTTCATTGTCAATTCAATTTCTTCTATGTATCCACCATTTTGAGTAGCGTTTAGCTTGCTCGATGAGCTTGGCAAAGTAGACGAAGTTTTCATGATCTTTTAATGAATCTATGGCTAATGTTGATCTCTCTCCTAATTTTAGATATCAAAATCAATCACAAAATCAAATTCGGATGACTATTTCAAAAAGCTATGAATTTTTTAGATTTCTTTATCTTTTTCTTATAGAAAATCACACACAAACATAATATATTTCTCTCAAGATATCAAAGAGAGAATGATTTGTTATGTTTGTTTATTTTTTTATTTTTCTTTACAGATGATACAAAAGACTTTAAAAAAACCAGACAATAATAGAGGAAAATCAGGGGTCTCAAGGATTTCAAAAACCTGACATTGATACCATGTTTCAAAATAGAAAGAAAATACTCTCTTGATTTTCTTATTGAAAGAATGAGAAAGGTATAGTATACATACAGTACTAATTAAGCTTGCTTAAGAACTAATTATATAAAAAAATATGAAAATAATTATTAAAAGAAATGGCTCTAAATTTGGAAACCATACAACCTATAAAATCTCCAAGAAATCTCAATATTCAAGAAAGTCAAGATTCTCGTATACCTTCAGTAGCTTTTGTTAAATCAAAGCACGCGGTTCATAACTGCTGCAATTATTATTCGACTTGAAATGCAGTGTACAGAGAGCCTCATCACAGAGATGTCCTGTCCTTCGACTCTTGTCATTTTAGTCATAAAGTCTTGTGAGCCTCATCTGCTACAATTTGCAAGAGGTTACTGTGCCTGTACAATATTGTGTTGGGAAACAAAATTATGGAAAATAATGTGATCAATGAGTAATGTTTTGTTTGCTTTAGGTCATCTTGCTACTCCTTGAAACATTCTTTATACGTAGAAGTGGACTGCAAGTCCTTCCACTTCAAAGATTGATGAGAAAGAAAAGAAACCATAGCTTTAGATCAGAAAGTCGAAGGAAAATAAACCTGCAGAATTCATTAAATCATGAAATCCGTTGGCCCCAGAAGCTCAGTTTATACAAGCTAAAATGATTATAAGCTAATAGCATTAATAGTACTATTCCTTGTCCCTGTCAAGTTCATTTGTAATTCGAAAAGGATAGGGAAAATACAAAAATCTTAAACATTAAAATTGATGGTCATTTGTCTTTTAGGAAAGCATGGATATGAGTTTAATTAAGGGCATTGTTGTCGGTTTACCATCGTCAAAATTACCACCCTTTTATAAGTTGACACACTGGAAAAGCATCTATATATGTGCTATGCTTACAAAAATGGCTTCTGGGAAACTAGTATTCTCTTTCATCATTACTCTCCTGTTGATCTTCCTTCTACCTCCATCTCATGCTGCTTCTCATTCAGATCCTAGTGATATCAAGGATTCATCATCTATCAATCGTCAAAAGGTTAACCTCTCGGTTTATTATGAAGCTTTATGCCTATCCTGTGCAAACTTCATTGTCCAAAGTCTTGCTAGGGTCTTCAACGATGATCTTATCAACATCATCAATCTCAGGATGGTACCATGGGGTAATGCTCATGTCAACAAAACTGACAACACCATCATCTGTCAGGTGACATCCTTCTTCTACATCTTCATTTGCTTTTGAAATGTCATCTGCCCTCACCACACACACACACACACACACACAAAGAGCCAAAAGCTGCTAGATCATCCACTAAAAACGAGGGCCCATTTTCTCTTTTTTCAGTGTTAAGTATCTGATCTTGTCGAGTCTATAATTAGCAAAGAATACTCTCTTAACTCTGTATTAGCTATGATCTTTTAAGTTTTCGATTGTGTGTTTTTTAATTATCTGCTTTAGGCCTTCATATTGTTCCATTGAAGAACGGCAACCGGTAATTCCAGGCTATCTAATGTCAGAATGATATTGACAAAGAAGTGCTACTACCATACAAATTTTCAACTCTCTTCTTTTCTAGTAGAGTATTTAGTTTTTTTTTTTTTTTTTTTTTTTGTCTTATGCAACTATGAATTTTCCAAAAATTGCAGAATGGTCTTGATGAATGTGTTCTGAATACAATACAAGCCTGCGCCATCAATGTCTGGCATGATGTGGTAGGACCTCCTTTTTATTCTTCCATAAGCTATAATCACCGTATGCATATATTCATATTAACTAGAAGCAAAATTATTGCCATGTGTTTTTATAATAAATTATTTTAATATAGACTTATTCATCTATATATTCTGTAATGCAGAACAAATATTATGCACTGATTTACTGCATTGAGTTCCTCACTATTGAGGGAAGGCATTCAAATTGGCAATCTTGTTTCAGCTCACTTGGATTGCCTGAAAAACCTATTTTGGACTGTTACAACAGTGGAACGGGAGCGAAGGTAGCACCAAAATACCTTTTAACATTCTGATTTCCCAATTCTAACATTTCTTCTATAGTATTCCGTAATTCGACACTATGAATTGTTCTTTGCTTTGATTATACCTTATCATTTGAAGAAAATTCATATGCAGCTTCAAGCTCTATATGGTTATGAAACTGCACATCTTAGTCCGCCTCAGACGTTTGTGCCTTGGGTTGTCGTGGATAATAAACAACTCGGAAATGTCAGTCCCTAATCCTTGGTTTCTATCTTCTTTTCTCGTGTGCTAGTGATAACCGTACTTTCAATGCAGGACTATGAAAAATTTACCACCTACATCTGCAATGCATACAAAAGCAATGTCATACCAAATGCCTGCAAATCACTTCCACCGAATAATGTCAGCTCAAGTAAGGAGGAAGATCCTATCCATCCAGTTTGCTACCGAGGTGAAGCTAAGAACTTGACATCTCTGGGACCAATAAAGAGAATTCTAGTGCATTTTGGCTAACTGACTGTGGTATTAATATGCGAACACTTTCCTAGCTTATACCGAATGGTGCTATTGAAATGTTCCAGTTTTCAATGCCTGAGTTTTGCAATGTTGGACTGTTGGCTCTTTTTTTGTCACATTAATCTGGCATTGGCAATCATTCTGATTGTGAGCTCCAAAACCAGCATTGACACGGATGGCCTGACCACAGTAATTTCCAGTGTAAAGGGGAGAAATTTGGATAAGATGTTATAAATCTGATGGTGTTAGTGTCCATTATTCAATCAATTTACTCAATCCTTTTATTCTGATAGTGCAAATTTAGGCCTAGAGGGGCATTTAGGAGTGTTAGCTGCCTTAAACTTGGCCTGTTAACCCCTCAACCTTGTCCTAAAAGCTCTGTAGGACTCTGAAGATGATTATAGAAACAGAAAAGGGAATCAAGTTCCCACTGAAATACAGCTTCAGCGCCAAGCTTTATAATCTCATACCGTGATTATGTCATTCTAACATTATTCCGTTTTCAAACTCTACTGCTTATTTCTGTAACATAATTATAGATCAAGAAAATGATCTGTATAAACCTTGCTTCCAAAAATTCATCATTAGTGGCAGTAAATATTTTCTGAAGTTTGCGGTCACAATTCACACTACGCCAGCACCAATGATTAAATACTTCACAGCACTCCAGCTTGGAATCACTTTACCTTAAACATCTTTTTTTTCTCCCGCAAAGATATGATTTTACGGATAGACTTGATGTTGAAAGGAACAATTTCCAGGATTTGGCAGTCATATTAGAGGATAATTTACATGTTCCTGGTGTCATCACAAATTTACCATCTTCTTAAATGGGTCAGACATTGAGCTTCATAAAGTTCATCCAGCTAATTTCTGTATCGAAGTACAAGAAAGTGGTTACCAAAATGGATGGAAGTTAGATTCCTTTGTCATGGTTCTTACATTAACATGGCAGGCCATCCTCTCAAACAACTAAGGTTCCTGTGGAATAAATTTCAGGATATTTTGTTTGAGAGTCAATATTAGCCCAGAAAGGCTTTTCCTCTAAGTATTGTCATGGGGTTTGCATTAACATGTCAGGCCACTAACACAAGTAAAGGCAGCAGGTCTGATATAGAAATGGCTTTTCTTCTATCACCATCCTTCAATGATCTCATTTCCTTGCTTTTCATGTTCATATCCTCATCACAATCATATGACATCCATTACAGTGAAAAGATTAATGCATCTATCTATTAGGAAACAGGATGCCCAGCTTCTGCTGATTTCATTGTAAATGAACAAGGACGCGTGCTCCTCAACAAGTCTCTCATCAGCATAGTCAACCTCAGGATGGTCTCCTGGGGAAATTCTCGAATCGCAGAGCCTAACCAAACCTTTTTTTGCCAGGTCCACCTCCATCTTCATTATATTCATCACCGGCCATCAACGATTTAAATTCTCTGTTTCTTTCCTTCTTTCTTGTTTAACTAAACATGCATACATTTTGGTTCTTTTAGTGCTTCCATTGTAATTTTTATCACAATAAGTTTCTTCTCTGAGTATATTTTAATTATCACTGCAACATTTTGCAGCATGGCCCTCATGAAATCTACTTCAACACGATACATGCCTGTGCCATCAAGTCCTATGGTTATTCTGTCCTGGTAAATATTTCAAGTTTTAATCACTTTATAAGACAAAAAAAAATAAGAAAAAGTACAAGAGAGATGAAAGAAATGAGCTTTCTTTTCTAGCTATTTAAACGATTAGGGATGATATTTAAACTATAGAAAACTTTTAAACTATAGTGGTCAAGGTGTAAAATTACTGAATCTATAGGGATAAAAATGAATTTTACCCTAAAATCCCAATTCTGAGTTAAAAGTGGGAAATTTTAAACCAAAGTAAAAGAAAAGATTAAGGAAAGAAAAAGACCACGACTAGAGCCGATAAAAGTGGGTTCTTACCATTGAAAGGGGGGGATAAAATAAACGAGAAGGAGAGAACTAGAAGAAAACAGACACTATAGATAGTGGAGTGTTTCTTCAATCGATTTCAAGGAAAAGAGTTTTTATTTTTTTCCTTTATTTTTCTTTGATGTAGTCTAGTTTTAATTATACAATTTAAATTCTAGTTTTTTTTCTTTTTTTATATGTAGAATATTTATCTTTGATCTTATTGCTTACAACTTTCTAAATAATTATTGTTCGTCTCTTCATTTAATAGTTGATAGTTGCGTTGGAGATGCTCTTAGCACAATTGGAAGTGCATGAGAAAAGCCACGAGGACATGTGTTTGAATCAGGTTGCTAGCATTATTTTTCAACAAATAACATGCTATCTATTTTTTTTTTAATAAGAGAAAACAATGGGAAAAAGAAAAGGGAAAAGTACAATAAGGCTAGGCATATGACTGACCTACTATTATGGTCACTAGGTCTGACCCTTTTTTTATCTTTTTCTTTCTTGTTTTTTTTTTTTTGCACTCCAAAAAAAATATTACCATGATATTTAAATATTATTATAAATTTGTATTTAAGTTTTAATAAAAAAAAAAATAGTTATTATATATCTGATAGAAAAATACTAATACTAATAATAAATTATTCATGAAAAATCAATTCAAGTCTCCTTTTGTGCTTAAGATCTTTAAATAGATTTTAAACTCTAACTATAGCTCCGACCACCACTACATCATTCTAATTACTTGAGCCACTAGTTGAAGATCTCTATCTAAATCTCCTCAAATACTACAGACTCGTCTCGAGTTAGATAAGTTAGGGTGGCTCTCAAACCATTCCACAATCTGAAACGATTATTAGATGTAATTACATTATATTTTATGAGAATTATGAAAATATAAGTACATGTAATTAGTTTAATTTTAATAAAATATTACGTTATATTCATCATTTGTATAATTATATTAATTATAACTGAAGTTATATGTTAGTTATCTGAATTATGTCTTAAGATTGGAAAAACTAATTATATGAATTGTGAATTTCTTTTGTAGAGAGTTAATGGCTGGAAAAATCAAGTCATTAAATATTTTTTAATCAAGTCAGAGATATTATTTACGACTCACTTGTCACATATGTTAAGTGTGACATGAGAGTCACAGGTAATTTATGTAATTCAAACAAGTATTATAAAACCCTAAGTAATTTTTGGGTTGTGCTATTTTACCCTCTCTTTTTTTTTTTTTTACTGTATTAGGGTTCATTATTATTATGTATTGCTTATACCAAATTTATTTTTGAAATGGTTCCAATAATGGGCCTAACCCTAAGTTGTGTATTGCCATATCCCGAACCTAGGGAAATATTATGGTTTCAAAATGACAAATATAAAGCCTAGCCTTGGCCCTTGGGATCTAGCCCAAAGTTTCTACGCGTTTCAGGGTTGTTAATTGCTCAGCATTTTCTTGGTTAAGGTCAACGTCTAATGATGACGCTGATATTGACATCATACTTATCGATTATCATCATTATTATTATTATAATAATAATAATACTAAGTAATTTGATTATAAGACCGTGACAGCTGGACTAATTAAAAGCTAGAATAGTGTCATTGTAATGATTGCTTTTAAATTATTTTTTATAAATTATATTAAAATAATATTTTTTTTATTTTTAAAACCGACCCATTAAAATGATTAAAAAATAATTTAAAGTAAAATAAAAAAATTAAAAACACAAAAAAAGATTTAAAGAAAAAAATGTTTGACAGTAACCTTCAATTAATCACTTATTCATTTACCCTGTCAATATATCGAAATAAAGAATCTCAACTTATCATATTGCTGCTCCATGTAATTTAATTAGCAGAGCTACTGTGTCCCAATTCAAAACGCTAAACAATATTTTAAGAAAGAAATCAAGATAATTAGGCTTAATCCAATTTTGATTTATCATAATTCAACGCTGTACGACGTCATTCTCGTCAAATATATTGCTAGGAATTGATTCTATTGGGACCACAAATAAATAAATAAAAAATTAAGAAGAAAAAAAGAGTCAAAGATAGGAGGATGATTGTACAAGCTAGCTAGGAAACGTAGCCCGACAATGCTAATCGATGAAAGGGAAGTAAGCGATAACTAATAATATCTTTGCATTAGCGGTCAAATAGGCTCACAGAAACATATTTATTTCCTACGAAGACTTTATGCCGTGGCTAATATGTAAAGCCTATATAAAAACAAAACCTAAAACAGTACACATTTTATTGGGATTCCCACATTAAAATTACTATTTTGTCTTTGGTTTGCAAATTTATTTAGCTTTGTTTTAGGGTATAGAGGTATTTTACAAGGACCTGTTAGTCATTACAATAATAAACTGGTCAAATAATCTTTTTATATTTTTTTTTCATTCTTCAGTTACTTTGTTACCTTTGAAAACAAGGGAAAGTAAACTTTGGTTAGGGAGTTTTTAGTGCTTGATTTTATTTTATAACAGTTAAATTATTTTATTGTCCTTTGAGTTTAAAATGCTTTGCTTTTGATTAAAGGGCTCTTTTGTTTTTTATATTTGATTATTTAATAGTTATTAAATATCATTAAATATAATAGAGTAATTTTATAAATAAATAAATAAAAACTAGAACTGCATGAATAGTATTTACTAGGTTTGGACAACACATATGGCTTCATCTGATATCCAAAACCTTACTTCGAGGACATCGGTTGAAGCATCTTAGCCTCCCTTTCATGTAAAAGCTACGTGTATGGCATAATTGTTGCCAATTTAGTGCATGTAGATTTATTTTTTTTGCTTTTTTTCCTCTCTCCTACTCAATTTTCTTGTTGGCATTCAAAAAATCAATTCAATCCCTAAGGTTTGTTATCCTTAAGATTTCATATCTATTCTCTTTATTATAATTTTTTTTATTTCATCCCCAATAGATTTTTTATCATGTCAGATTTAGTTTCTATTATTTTAATTACTATTTGTTTTATTTAAGATGGGTTTTAAAAAAAAAATTACAATTTCATTCTTTTTGAGTTTTTTTCCTAACAAATATATTCCTTTTTTTATTATCGTTAATTTTTTACCTTGCAATATTTTTTTTTTAGATTTATTCTTTTATTGTTTAATCCTAAAATATTTAATTGGTCGGGTGTTTAGCTTATTGTTGAACCCAGATCTAGAGTCTAATGAATTGCGGGTTTGATTAACCTCGGTTTACGAAATTGACACGGACTTCCTTGGTTTTTTTCTTTTAAAAAACTTTTTGTTCATCCTCCATTATTTTTTTTATTTTTTATTCATTTTGTATGGGATTTTTTAGTCGTTTAGAAAATAACATAGATTATCTTGGTTTTTTTTGTTGTTGTTAAATTTAGCTTTTTAAAAGGAACTTTGTTTTTAAATTAAATTAATTGATATCATCTTCCAACATTTAATTATTCACGTGTTGAGCTTCTAAATTGAGTCTGAGTCAAGAATTTAATGGATTGCGGGTTTTAGAGTTTAACTAGGGTTTACAAGGTTCACTCGGGCTTACTTGGTATTTTTTTTCCTTTTCTAAGCTTTGTTTTGTGATTTCATCCACCAATATTATTTCTTGTGTTGGGTTTTTTTCCAGACTTTGTTAAATTTATCTTTTTTAAAAGGAATTTTTTTAGTTGAAATAAATTTATTGATTTCATCCGTTGGCATTTAATTTGGCAGGTGTTGAGCTTCTCAATTTATCTTAGGTCTATAATTTAATGGGTTATGGGTTTGAAAGATTAACCTGAGTTTATAAGGTTCACCCAAGCTTGCTTTGCTTTTTTTTTTTCTTTTTTTTAAGTTTTTTTTAATTTCATCCACCAATATTTTGATAATTTTTTATTCACTTTTTATGAGATTTTACTATGGTTTTGAAAGTAACAAGGGTTAACTCAGATATTTTTTTTACCTATGTTAAATCTAGCTTTTTTTAAAAGGAATTTTATTTTTTAATGAAATTAAATTAATTGCGTGAGAGTAAGAATGAGATGATCGATTCATGGTATTTTGTATTTTTTTTCTTTCCTGATCATTGCTCTAACAGCAAGTGTGACCTCTTTCAGTTACTAAATTCTTAGATTTTTCGTACTCCTTTTCAAACATTAATATTGTATGACATCTTTTTTTATGTTGGCGAGAATTAACCCTATCTGCAGCATGGCACGAACCAATTATCTAGTTATAACTCTAGAAAGAATCATAGTTATTAAACTCGGTCTAGGGTTGACCCAGGAAAGTGGCTAGGTCTCGAGTCACATGGGTTGACCTGAATCAACTCGAATCAACCCAGAAAAATAGAAAAAAAAATTATGTTTGAGGTTTTAATATCCCACATGAAAAAGTTTTGAAATAATTCATGTGAATGTAGGTTATAAAAAAAGAAATTTAAAGCATGAAGTGTAATATAGTTATATCATATCGAAAAGTTAAGAAACAATCTATGTAAATATAAGCTATAAAAGATAAATGTGAAGCATGAAGTATAGTATATATAATTATCCCCACATCGAAAAGCTATAAAACAATCCATATGAATGTAAACTCTATACATACATACATACATACATACATACATACATACATACATATATATATATATATAGAGAGAGAGAGAGAGAGTTAAACAAACAATTCATGAATTGTAGTCTATAAAAAATTAAAATGTGAGACTAAGTATTTATAAATTAATATTATATTTTTAGAATTTATTAAATAATTAAAATATATATATATATATATATGTCAAAAAAAAATCAACTATCGCCCAGATTAGATTACCTGGGTTTCAAGTTATTCGATCGAATCATCCAGATTTGATCAACCAATTACATCTAGTTTTTTTGGATTCATATCTCTGAAAAGGATGATTGATTTTTCCTGTACGAAAGGAAAGAAAAAAAATCAAAATTACGGGCATCTAGAAACCATGCAATAAATTAAGCATTAAGTCCACAACTATATATTCTTAGGTGTAATATTAGCGAGTCAACCAGCCATGAAAAGCTTTTTATAGAGTATCTTCACAGGTCTCAACATCACTATGCATTTCCTACACTACCTCGCCTGTCCTAATTAAGATTGACTTTGACAATTTCAAGTCTTTCCAGGAATAATTCTCTTTGGGGTTTGTACATTGCATCATCTTGTTTAGGCAATATAAGACTTGTTTTTATTCCTTGCACTTGCTACACCACATGCTCTTGAGATAAGATAGAATTGAAAACTGTTTAGCCTTTCTAGCCAAACTTCTTGGGGGTTTTACGTCCCATCTCTTTGTTTAAGCAATATACTTGTTTAAATTAATTATTTTCGAGTTGCAAGTTCTTAGCTCTCAAAATTCCATGGCCTCGACGATCTATTTAGTTTTGTTGTTCTTATTCTTTTCTATGGTTGCTGAGGCTCAAGATGTAGAATTCCTCTTCAATGGATTCAATGGAAGTGAAGCGAACCTCACACTTGATAATGTTTCCATTATCAAGCCTAGTGGTTTACTAAGGCTCACCAACAAAACGCAAAATGCTGTAGGACATGCATTTTATTCCGAAAAAGTACAAATGCTTAACAGAAGTTCATCTTCGTCTCCGAATGCTTCTTCTTTCAGCACAGCTTTTGTCTTTCAGATAATCTCTCCATCCAAAGGTGAGGGAGGATTCGGCTTTGCTTTCACCTTATCTCCCTCCGATCGGCTTCCTGGGGCTGAGGCGGGGCATTACCTTGGTCTTTTCAACTCTATGAACGATGGTTCGTCCTCCAACTATATTTTTGCTGTTGAATTCGACACAGTTAATGGATTCAACAAGAGTACAGACTCTGTAGGCAATCATGTCGGAATCAACATCAACAGCATGGATTCAAAAGCAGGAAAACCAGCTTCTTATAACGGCAACGTAAACCGGCTTGGTTCATTTGAAGAATTGGTGTTGGAGAGTGGTCAACCTATTCAAGCTTGGGTCGAATATAATGGTGTGACTAAATGTATTAACGTAACAATAGCTCCCATGGACCATGGCAAACCGATTGAACCACTCATTTCCTTCCCACAAGATCTAAGCACTTCTGTAAAGGAGGATATGTATGTTGGTTTCTCCGCCTCTACTGGAAATAAGGCGAGCTCTCATTACATACTGGGATGGAGTTTTTCAACCAAGGGAGCAGCCCCTCCACTAAATCTTTCTCTGCTTCCTATCGCACTGCAGGAGAAAAATTCATCGTCTTTCCGACCCTCAGTAATTGCTATTATAGCATCTTTATGCGGTGTGACCACTCTTCTGTTTGTAATACTGTTCTTTCTTACGGTGTATAAAATAAAGTGGCAGCAATCTGAGGCTCTTGAAGACTGGGAATTGGAGTGTCCACACAGGTTTCGCTATCAAGATCTTTACACAGCAACTAAGGGTTTTAAAAAGAGTGAGATCATCGGAGTTGGTGGGTTTGGCGCAGTGTACAAAGGTAGATTGCCTGCAAATGGAAATGAAGTTGCTGTTAAGAAGATCAATCACAACTCAATCCAGGGTTTGAGAGAATTCACAGCGGAGATTGAAAGCCTGGGACGTTTACGGCACAAGAACTTGGTGAATCTCCAAGGATGGTGCAAGACAAATAATGACCTCCTCCTAGTTTATGACTTCATCCCAAATGGAAGCCTGGCCGGTCTCCTCTTCAGTCGGAGAAATAACTTTGTATTGAGCTGGGAGCAAAGATTCAATATTGTTAAAGGTGTTGCAGCAGGGCTTTTGTATTTGCATGAGGAATGGGAGCAAGTGGTGATTCACAGAGATGTCAAGTCAGGCAATGTCTTGATAGATGCAGAAATGAACGGGCGGCTAGGAGACTTTGGTCTAGCCAGGTTGTATGATCATGGCACGATGTCGCACACCACAAATATTGTTGGCACGATAGGGTATCTTGCACCTGAATTGACACGCACTGGTCAGTCTTCTACCAGCTCCGATGTGTATGCATACGGTATTTTGCTTCTTGAAGTGGCTTGTGGCAGAAAACCCGTTGAAACTAGTAACTTCATTCTGATAGATTCAGTGATTGAATACCATCGAATGGATAGAATTATTGATGCAGCTGATCCAAAGCTGAACTCTGCATTCGTGGTCAAAGAAATGGAGTTGGTACTAGGGTTGGGTCTTCTTTGTTCTCATCGCAAACCTAAAGCCAGGCCAACCATGAGACAAGTTATACGGTATCTTAACTGGGAAGATAAGCTTCCTGTAATTGATGATTTGGGCTCTCCTGATTCTCTGCGTGGGAGCACAAAATTTAAAGAAGTTTCGGTTTCCAGTAACACGATCACAGGATCATATCCTTCATCTTCCATCGGTTACATGACTTCAAGTTCTATGGATGCAGGCAGATAGCAGAATCCATCTTCCTTTTATTTCTTCATCATCATCGGCTTTTTTAGCTTATAGTTTGTATAAGTTCCATACTAGCAGCTTATATATATATAGTTCTAGTTCCATTATACCAAAAGTAGATTATGTACACTGAAAAGGGTTATTTAATTTTCTTTCATTTCCCAATCATGCAGAACAGGAAATTGATTCTTGACCGTGTTATGCATCAATCTCATGATTTTTGTTCTGAACTGAACTTGCAAGGCTTTACCAAAAGTGCTAGATGTGGTTATCTCTATCTGATAAAAGCAAATGAGAAATGAGCATGTAATAGTCAAATGCTAAGAAATTAATAGGCGAGAGTAGGGGTGTGCAAAAAAACCAGAAAACCGAATAAACCGAGAAAACCGAGAAAAAATTAACCGAAAAAACCGAACCGAGAAAAAAAACCAATTAAACCGATTAAAATAGTTAGAAAAAATCCCGGTTCGGTTCGGTTTTCGGTTTTGTAATGCAGGAACCGGTTAACCCGGACCAAACCGAACCGGTTCAAAAAAAGACACTATAAATAGAAAAAACTACCCCCCCAGTAACCCTAGCCGCAGCCCCCTCTCACTCTTTCTCTCCCTTTCCCTCTCACTCTCTCTCCAGTAACCCTAGCCACAGCCCCCTCTCCCTCTCCCTCCCCCTAGACTTAGAAGCAGCCCCCTCCCCCCTTCCCCCTCGACTCCTCACACCTCTTGATCCTAGGATGAATCCGGATGTAGAGGATCTTGCTAGGCTTGGGTACGAGAGGATGTTGATCTTTGTAGCTGAGGAAAACTATTTGACTGTTGCATCTAAGAATTATTATGAGAAGTTGAAAAGGAGTGGATGGAAGGGAACTGTTGAACTTGTCGAGAATGAAAAGGAAGACCACTGCTTCCATTTGCTTGATCTCGATGGTGACAAGGCTCAGGAAATGAGGCACAAGTTTGTTTCGTTTCTCAAACAAGACCAGTTCAATCTTTTGTAAAACTTTGTTGTCTATTGTTGTATCCTCTTTTCATTGAATAATTTCATGCAAGACGCTTAATTACAGTTTATATGATTGATTTAATCCATATAAAACTAAGGTTTTATGTTTCCTGTTGATTTTTAGTGTTGTTTGGGTTTGGGTTTTGATATTTTTTATATAAAAAAACATGGGTTTTGTTTTTCAGCTTCTGGGTTTTCTTTTAAATGCAGGGAAGATAAGATTTATCTGTATAAGAAGATATGGGGTTTTGATTTTAAAAAATCGGGTTTGGATTTTTGGCATTTGGGTATTTGAAAAATATAGGAAAAACCATGTTTATTTTGCAAGAAATTTAGGGTTTTGATTTATAGCAGAGTTTTGGATTTGGGATGAAATCAGTGGTGTTGATTTTTGGCTTTTAATTCATTTGCACAATGCAGGGAAAACCATAGTTGTGAAAAGGCATCTTACTGGCGAGTACGAGAAGAAATATGAGCATATAGGTTTTCTTGGTTTTTTGAAATCAAGAACCGGACCGGACCGAAACCGATCGGTTTGACTCGGTTTCGGTTCGGTTTTGGTTTTTTTTTTCAAAAAAAAACCGGTTTGGTTGTTTTTTATAGTTAAAAACCGAATCGAACCGAAAATGATCACCTCTAGGCGAGAGAATATTCAGTTTCGGGTGTTTGGAAGTGTAATTATAATTATTTTTAAAATATTTTTTATTTAAAAATATATTAAAATAATATTTTTTTAATTTTTAAAAATTATTTTTAATACAGGGCATTAAAATAATCTAAAAATATTAAAAATATATTAATTTAAAATAAATAGATAAATTCAATTTTTTAAAAAATAATCTTGACAGAATTTTTTTATTTCATGGTTTAACTTTTAAAAATAACCGCATGTGAATTGCATCCATAAATGTGTATTTATGATATTAAAAAAAAATACAAAGTAGAACGTCACTTAAACTTGCCATACCACATAAATTAACAGCACTAACGTTCATGGCTAAAGGAAGGCCCCTAGCTCCATGATTTTAATTTATCCCATTTGATTCTGCCCTACCAAATACTGCACTGGTCGATGTTGTGAATTATTCAGTGTTTTACAATCACTGAAAACCGAACATATATATGTTCACCAAATGAAATTTCAATTTGAAAATAACCCTGAAATCTCAATTTTAAGTAATTTTTAGAGATTGCTGAAACCCACAACACCACGTTGATTCAAATTCGGAGTTCATTACATACAAGAATGAAGCAATTAAAGAATGATTCGTGAGCATGTAGCTAGAGAAAAAGGACTTTAAAATGACTCAATAGACCACCGATTAGTGGATACATTAAAGGAACCAGAGTTCTACCATGCTTGCACATGGATAGATGACCTCATTTCTTTCTGGGATCCCTCACAGCCTACCAAAACTAGAAGAGGAGAGAGCGGGGAAAAAAGGTGCCTATTCTCTAGATGAAGCAATCAATGACCATAAACAACTTTAGCTCCGTCTCATGAAACAACACGAGCAATCATCACTTGGGTCCAATTTGCAGTCTCTTTGAGATGTTCATCTTCAGATTGAAGACACTCGCCGAGGAATTGAACGCAGAATGCTTTGTCTTTAAACAGTATTTTCGTGTTTGGACCAAGGGCATCTGCCAGATCACCCATCACCGCAACTGCTGCTTTTGTAACACTCTCATCCCTGCACAACAAGGAACAGAATATTAGATGTGAACAAATAAATGCAGTGTGTGTGTGTGTGTGTGTGTGTCAGAGTGAAGGGGAAGGAAGCAGCGGAAGCAAAGAAATGAAAGAGGACAAGATACCTATATTTCTCTCTGAAAACCAATTCTATGAACTGGAAAAGGTGACCAGCATGTGGCAGCATCAACTCAGGCTTGGAATCTTTGAATCCCTGAAGAATACCAGAATAAGCTTCAAATATGCTACGCTTAAGCTGGTTGCCATAATCCATCAACTCCTCATCACTATTATCCATCTGAGCACAGACCTCAGCAGCACTCCGCATCATTGCTACTGTAGGCTCAATGTACTTAGAGAATTGCTCGCCTATAGCAAGAGCAATGTCCCCAAAGCAGGAGAATATGGGAGGCTTGACCGACCGGTTGAGTTCAGCACTTTGGAGATTGCAGACAAGGTGGTTCATGATCCCATCACAGTATGGTAAAACCTTGTCCTCCAGTGCGCGGCAAATGTCACCAATCACCCCAACTGTGATGGCACAAACCTCGTACTCCTCAAAATTCTGTAGTCCCATCTCCAGGTATTTGTATAACTCAGGCATATACTTCTCGAATTCTGGACCAGAGGCATGAGCCAGTGCACCGATTGCAAGCATTGCTTCCTCATGCACAGTAGAGCTGCGGCAAGCAAAAACCCTGAGGAGCAGAATCATAATTGGATCTGCTGCCTGAAGTATACTGGGCTTAGTCTCATCAGTGCTGCTAAGCTTTTGGATGATCACCTGGATAACAGCACAAAGGGAAGCTTGCAAGTCCCCTTGCTTCTCTCTATCATCTGATGAGACAATTTGAAGCTCTAGAGTCTGCCCCAACTTATGCAAGATGCTTTTGAGCAGCTCCAAAATAATTAGTGATGTTTCCACAACATTGGAAGACCTAACAACCTCGTTCAATGTCTCATAAGCAGAAGTCCTGAGCTTAAAGTCGCTCCCATCTGTCCGCTCAGCAGTTTTGAGAAGTTCAGAGATAATCCTAGGGATGTGTTGAGTTAGAAGCGAGGAACTTGTTCCAGAATCTTCATATCCCTGTGCAAGGTAATAGATTGCCCCACAAACCTTTTCAGCTACATTTGGAGCATCATTAAAACTCTCCAGCAAGACAGTTACAATTCTTTCCAGCTTCTCCGGGGAAATCACAGAAAATCCACTGGCAGGACAGTGCAAAAACTCAAATATACGACTAAGCGTCCAGGCAGTTGTGTCCTTGACATTATTATTTTCATCCCTCATTGCATTAAGCAGAAAATCCAAGCCATTAGTAACAAGTGGACCCAATGTTTCAACGCTAGGGCCTTCTAGAATTGAGCCAAATGCATATGTGGCTGCCTCGCGACAATGCCAATCTGGGTTAAGAATATTACCCTCGACAAAGGGCATTACAAGTTTCACAATAGAATCCCCAACAGTTCTAGCAACAAGACCAAGACAGGTTCCCCCTGCCATGGATATATTCCAAATGCTATCATCCTGATCCTCCTGTTTCAACATAGTATCCAACAACAAAGGAACAAGATATGGGAGGGCCTTTTCTATGAAGCGTGAATGAGCAGACCCAGAATCCCCACCTTCAACAGTCCCATATTCTTGAAGCTCTATCTCTTCATCGCAGATGGAGCTCCAGAATTCAATTGCTTGAAGAGCAACACTCTCTTCATCCCCTTTTACAGCATTTGATGTTAGCTGGAAGAGGGTCTGCATATAAGGTTCAAGCACCTCATAGTATGTTGATGCTATAGAAACAAGACACTCGAAAGCAGCCTGCCTGATATCCGCCTCTTTGGAAATTGCTGTTTCACATACCACCTTCATGATGTAATTGCGCTCCATTTCATTGTCAAAGTTGGTCTGGGCAAAATCTAAGGCATTATACAAGGCCTTTGTTGCTGCAATACGTACTTCATGACTGTGTTCAGCAAGGTTCATGCCTTGGACAACAGCAGTGAGAACAGAGTTAACTTCATCCTGCACAAGATCCTGATGCGATATCACCTCACAAACATATCCAAGAGTTTCCAGGGTCGCCTGTTTCAAAGCTGCCGGGCTATCTTGCTGGGTCATATTATTAAGCAATGATCCGATGAGCTCAGGCCACTGCTTCCGTGGAATCTCAATGGAAGCAACTTTTGCAATTACTTGGGCAGAAGTGTGCCTTGCTTCTGATGCAGATGACCCAAGAGTTCTCAAGAGTGAGTCTTTGATTTGTGATTTGATAGAAATTTCAATTGTCATCCATTGTTGAACAAGATGTTCCTTTCTCACAGAATCTTTAGCATCTAAAGAGTTTTTAAGAACAATACCAGCCAATCTACGTGATTCTAAAGGCTTTACATTGTTTGCAAGCTCCACTGACAAGGATAGAAGGAAAAGGGGCAAGTTCTGCTCTTGGAACTGCCTAAGACTGGCCTCTGCCTGAGTACGGATATTTGCATCCGGTGATTGGGCAGCCAATAGAAACTGAGTGATCTCCAATGCCATTGCTTTCAACACTGCAAGAGAAAACAACACAAAGTCCTATCAGTGAAAGTAGTAACAATAAATCAAACAGCAGCAAAATGAATAATTGAAGAACTTGGTAAACAACAGAATGGAATGAGAAAAGAAAGATGAAAACATTAAATACAATCAAACCCTAAGAGTCATAAAAACGGGTGAAACCAAATTATTGTGTACCATGACAGTATATGCACATGGTAGAATCTACATCAATAAACATCAACGGATCCATCAACAAGATAACACATTCAGTTCCATCTATATGATACCATAATAATTTCAATAACTTATAAATTATATTGAAAATCGAGCTAATAAACAGATAAAATCATAACCAGAATCAAACCATAAACAAATGAAATGTTTAGGAGAGATTTAGAGAAACAGATTAAAAAAACATTAATTACAGGAATGCCCCATAACCTATAAAAACAAAGGCAGTACAAAATCCTAAATCCATTACAAAATATGAACGCATTCATTACATATAAAATATGATATGTAGATCCTACATATCTAAATATCAACAAGATTAATCAAGCAGTCCCAACAATATCTTACTTCAATTACCACAGAAAAAAAATAGATTCTAGCAGATTTAGGTAACTAATCATGACAGTCCAGACGAACTGATTTGGCAAAATCAGATCAAATAACAGAAAGTCACAGCCTTCTTCCACCATATACAATTCATAAACTGGGTTTTTTATTAAAAAACAAATATGCTAAATCGACAATCTTCTTCGAACAGCAAATGCTTGATCAAATAATAAAATTACTCAACAAAAAAAACTCCAACTACTTTTTTAATCTCATTCACTCAATTAAAACAATAAAAATGAAACAACATTGATTTCCTTCCAAAATTACACACTCAAATACTGCAAAAAAAAAAATGCACGAAACAAGAAAAAATGTACAGTCGACTAACGAAAAACAGAAAAGGAGCCCTCACAGTAAAACCATAAAAAATCCCTCACAGAAGATCTAGTGATTAGAATAAAAAAGCAGAAATAAAAATAAAGTAATACCTTAAATCAGAGGGAAACCGTCGGCACTAAAAAAGCGTGACCTGCTCTTTCGTTGTTGAAGCTGGAGAGAAGTGGAAACGGAGAGAGGGAAGGGAGAGACGGACTTCAATGAAGAAACTGTTCGATTGATTGATTTCAGGGTTTTGGAAGAAATGTTATCGCTGTTGTCGTTGTTATTTTCGAATGGAATGAAGAAGCGGGAGCCAGGAGGTAATGATAGCGTGGAAAAAGGAAAAAACGGGTTTTTTTGGCTGCCCCAGTGCTGCCCGACTTCAAAAACCCTAGCTTTTTTGAATTCTCTCATGTGTGAGTCATGTCGCACGCGTGTCAACGTTTAAAATTCAATGGGCTTGATTGGGCTTTCCTTTTGGGGATGGAAAGTGGCCACCTCATGAACTGCTTTACATTTTTTTTTGGGTTTCTATATGATTTGGAGATTATTATTTTTTTCTTTTTTGGGTTAGTACCCTCTCTATTTTATTTTGTAGAACAATATTGAGGATGAACTTTTGGTGAGACTCGTCTCAAGAAACTCTTTACACCACAGAGCTTGTGCTCCATGCACCATGGGAGTAGAACTTCTAGGCCACAGCTTATATGTGAAGGATATGATCGTCCGACTGTTCTTGAAACGTACTCCTCTGAATAATTGTATGGATAGGGAAGCTTCTTATCAGAATTATTCAACGCGCAAAGCGCAGATGATGCAGTGATATCTGGAAGAAACCGCTCCATCGTGAAATTTAGAGACCGGTTTTCAGTTGAGTCCACACTCTCTAAATTTAGCCTGTCTAATCCGTGCCCTTCCACGGATTTCTGTGCAATATCTATTGCTTCTGTCAATGATAATAGCATTCGAAAACACATCAACCTCTCCACCATCATTGTCGTCGTCAACATCAGCATCACAACCATCGTCATGATCATCAAGTTGACGATACAATTGTGATCACCGTTTTTTGCTGCTGCTTTTTGTAGATGACAACTGCATGGTGGGAGCGTCCGCAGAGGAGTTTCTGCTTCATGGATATCATTTTTATCCCTATCCTTGGGGTTGCCAGGAGATTGTTCCCACCAAAATCGGATCCTATCAATCGTATCCTGCAAGGCAGCCTGTGAATTTGTTGCGCAATAAATTTCTCCATTACCAGTGTGACCTCCTAGTCGATAAGAGTGGCAGGTTTAAGTTCAGCTTTCTTGGACGATTAACATCAATACGTTGCTCCCTAATCTCCACCTTATGAAAGGCTCACAGGCAAGAGGTAAGTGATTAAAGTAGTAGTTCAGCATCATTTGTGTTAATTTCAACAATTAAAGATCCTAACTGGCATATCAAACTTTTGGCTACTGAGTTTTGAGAAATAATTTATCTTGCAATTATTTCTAGATGTTCTAGAGTCTAAAAACTGATATATGCCATGAAAAGTATAAAGAAAAGGAAGTAAATAAATACTGAAACGGAGACGTGGAAAATTGGGCATGAATTTTATGAGAAAATTGTGAAGCACAAAGAACAATAGACACTACAGTATGACTTCAGCAAAAATCTGTTAATCCGTAAGCCTCTTAACAAGGCAGACTTCAGCATAAGCTGCCATTCATATACATGTTTCTTCCAACAATGATACATTCATTTCAATCTTTGCTGAAGTGAAATATGGGGCAGTGGCAGGATATCACATACATTTACAAGCTATCCCACTTTCTACAATCCCTTTCTTGTTAACTTCAAATTATCCCTTTCTTCCTCTGCTGAAATTCCTTTCACAAAAAGGCCACCAGGATGTCTGCGTCTCTATGGAGAAAATCCAAAAAAAAATTCCTAGGAAAACTGGCCTTTCTAGTACCAAATATAAGAAAATGTGGTGGCAATGATGTGATTGCCCAGATACTAAAGATAACAAGCATGAACTTCTGGCTCTCATTTTTCTTGTTCATTACCCCGCCATATTCTCTTATAGAGCTCGATGGTACCTTTGTGATTGGGGTTGAGACAGAGAGCTGCTTCACAGTCTCGAAGGGTGGAGCCATTATCACCCATTGAATCATAAAATGCTGCTCGAAGATGCAGCAGCTGTAAGTCTGGCTTGAAAGCTATGACCCTTGTAAGCTCTTTTATGGCTTCCACTTCTTTGTGGTCATCCATTAAAACTGAAATGGCACAGAATTAGTCTTAGTAGTTTAAAATTAAATGTGTATTCACTCACATAATCCACACTGAATTCCGACTACACAAAATGCAATGATAATCCCAATAGTTTAATATAGAAGCGTTTTTCAGTTAGATCATTAGCCTGAAGCCAAAATATGACCAGCTAAACTTTGAAGTCTACAGAAAACATGTATTCTGAAAGAAGAAGAAACAAAAACCAAACTAACTTTCTTCTAATAACTTCGAAGCAAAAATCAAGTGCTTTTCATCTGATTATGCTAATATTAATCAAGACAACCTGAAACTGTAGCATGGAATAAACAAAAAACAAGGAACATGGTCATGCATACTTCAGAAGCATATCAGAGCAGCAGCCAAGAGCATGCATTCATCAATACAAACAAATAGTGTACTTCCGTTGCCTAGAAGAAGTCCATCATTCAATTAATCTGACGTTTAATAATGAGACAACTTTGAACCCCAGTCATTCTAGTCAAGCACCCTACAGTTAGATCAATAAGCACAATTTAGGCAGGAGGATTTGGGGGCGCTTTGAAGCCAACCATTTATTAAAGCTCAGAGTAGGAGACTAGATTTTAAATAATTAAGGTGCCACAAAGTTCTATTTATATGACAATATCATAGATAAAACAAATGTCTCCAACAAGGTGAAAACAGTTTTTTAGTTGAAAAAGCTCTTCACTAAGGATCTCGAGATGCAGATCTCTTCAAACAAAAATTGAGAGCTATTAAACCCCTAGCAAACTACACAAGCAACTGATCTTTTGTCAAATGCCAACATCTTTCTACAACGAAATCAGCCTAACAGTGGTGCCTATTTCTCTGTTCTTTCTTCTTTTTTAATGAAAACTAGTTTCAAGATGACCAGAGGGAATACTTCAACAGAAGGCTGGAAGGATACCATTAAGACCACTCTATCAGGCAAAGAATCTCCAACAGGACTACATTCAGTCCTCCAGTCAATGATGTTTAACAATTTGCAGTTCAGAATTAGAATATCTCTGCAACTTCAACACCCAAAGTTTCATAGTTTCAGTGGTTAGTTCACATTTCCAAGATTTATAGCATAATCATTGATGAATGATTGTGAATAACAATCTCAAAGAAAGTAGATGTTGTCATGGAGCTTACCTGCTGCCCTGTGTCTGTATGGATATGTTCTTAGTGGATCTAGTTGTGTTGCCATGCTAAGATCACTTTTTGCCATGTCACGATCACAATACTCTGAACGCTTCTCATAAGCTGAAGCATTATTCCTAGCTTTTTCTATCAGTTTTGTCATCTCATCATATGCTGCTTTCCTTTGATTTTTTAGATGATGTACACGTGCCAGACCCTGATGTGCTCTTGTATGCTTGATCTCTAGTGCACTCATGTAACAGTCAGCAGCAAGATCCAACTTCTCACAATCAACATATACACTCCCAAGATTGTTCAGTGCCTGGAGAATGGCAAAATTACCCAACTTAAATAATATTGAGGTGCATTCAGAGCAATAGAATTGCATCAAAGTTGTTACTCACTTGTCCTTTCCGAAGGCCATCTGAAGGGCACCTAAGAGCTTCCTCCAAAAGTTGAATAACATACTTTGAGGACTCAGGATCAAGACTTGAATCTGCTAAAGCATATGCTTTAAGGAAAAAAGCTTCAAACGATCTCTGAATTGAAATAGACTCCTCGGCCTTGGATAGTGCTTCTTCATGATTTCCAGTGTCATACAAGATCCATCCTTCATAGACAAGTCTTTCATGGTCGGAAGTAGAATAATTTCTAGCTAGCCGCAAACTACGCATTGCAGCCTTTTGACAATTTAGCCTATACCATTGAGAAACAAAAGGTTCCATTAATATAGATATAATAAAATATTTAGAATGGTCCAAAAAGAATAAGGTTTGGGGGATAAGAAACTCTTCTGTATCCTGGACTCAGTTATCCACAATAATAGCAATTGTGAATATATCACAGAGGCATTGTCTTTTCTATTTCCTTTTTTCCTAGATACTTAGCATCCATGACAAAGGGACCAGGAGATGGAAAAAAGTGACAAAGCAAAAGGACCAGAAGAGCACTCAACACTTGAATACGAAAACATCAACTTGTAACTAAACCATTAATATCATTAGCATGAAAACCTTACTAATGAAAAGTAATGATTAATGCTTTAGATGTCAAGAAAAAGGAAAAGTTTCCATCACATTGTTACAGGTTCTAAACTCTGACGATAGATTTTATTACAACCTTTCATGACAAAGAAATACTTCTTTCCATAAATCTTCTGTCTATGCTTTTGCAGTTTAAGCACAAATTTGGAATCCTTTCCTAGCTTCTAACCGAGGTCAGTGGTCCAAGACCAATGCATTAAAAACAAAGTCACACAGATAAGGATTTCGATAATGAAATTATGAAAATATTAAATTGATTTTGGACGGTATGCAGGAGTAGAGCGTTTTCACTTCTCTTTTCTCTAAGTTGTCTTTTCTTGTTTTTCCTTCACTACAGCACTTCAGTTATTGTTCTTGTTCATAGGGAATCAGAATAGCCACCAATTTCCCTTCTTTTTTCTCTTTAATTAGCCTCTAAACTCGTCCCCTCATTAAATCAGTGTTAACCTATATTCCTACATATTTTTCGAACTATTTCCATGCTAATTAAACCATTTAAGGAAAACCTCGATCTCTGCGTCTGCCCAGAAATTCCAAAAATGTTATTACCGTCCTAGACCCCTTTCTCTTATGAACTCTGAGCTCCAGAATCCTACACTTTTTAAATGTTGGCTCATCACAAAGTGCTTCTTTGAACAGAAATTCAATCTTCCCTACATCAACAGACAACTGAGTGCACATCATAAGATGATAGAATAAAATATTAAGCAAGAGCTTCCAGTGGCAACCACTGTTGCATTAGTTGTGTCCTCCTCCATGACCACAATTACTTGTAAACATTATCTATATTTTTTTCTTCATTGCTTTTCCACCTTATATACACCTACTTTATGTTGTGTTGGACTGTAGGGGAGTCATGGAAGGAAAGCAGGTATGGGAGGAGATGGGACAGTGGTTGATGTTTTGAATTACATCTACCAATTATATCATCTCAGTTCCATGCATGACCATTGGAGTCCATTCTATGGATATGAATGCTAGACCACCTTGATCCTTGTGTGTAAAGTTCGCAGTACAATGTTTCAATTATTTAATTAAAAAAAATGTTGCATCAAACAATTTAAGTCAATATAAGTTCTGCACATATGCAATACAAGTCTACCAACAATTTCTGTAATTGCAAGATTGAATACAAGTATTATGGAAATATAAGATGGAATTAAGTTCAAGGCCAGTGCATTGACATGAACTTGTAGCTAGAATGATGAAAGTAAATGATGTCAATTAGAAAACTTCAAATAGCATGTCTTACTAGGGCACAAAATGCATTATGAACAGAAAGAATTAGAAGTGATTAATACAGTTAAGCAAAGCATTGGTAAGATTTATGAATTATCACCGTAAAAGGAGGAGAGATTGTCGGAACCGTAGAAGGCTCTTCCAGGGGCCATTTGCCAACATTTGGTGTACGACAGCTAGGGAGCCTATATCATCAACAGAGGACCATCTATCATACAGTTGCATCCAGCAGTCTGCCTGACTGCATTGCTGAACAAGGGGACGGAGGAGTTCTACTAGTTGGTCACCATGCTTCTTCCCATAAAACATCATGTGATTTGGATCCAACGTCAAAAGTGCCCTGACATCTCTGAGAGCCCCTTCAAAATCCTCCAATGCCATAGAAATCCAGGCCCGTAATTCAAGGCAATCAGGAGAGACCTTGAAACCAATAATTTTATTGAGTTCTGAGATGGCTGATTCAAGTTTGTTCTCCTGCACCAACAAAACAGCCCGACACATGTATGGGAATGGAAGTGTTGGATCCAATTCAGTTGCTGTGTTCAAATCCATCAATTTTTCCTTCCCAGTACAAAACAAAGACCTCTCTTGATACATCCAACCAACTGGTGAATGATCAGATATCAGCGAGATCATCATCTTGTATGCTGAATACTTGTGGCCACGATGGTATTTAGCCCTTGCAACACCCACCGACGAGTATATATGACCTGCTTCAACTGCTTCTTCAAACCAGTTCTGGGCATCTTTGTACTCTTTTCTTTCGAGCATAACAACACCTAAGAGGTGATAGGCAAGCTGTTTCTGCCAATCTTCGGTTGCACACTCTCCCAGTCTCTCCAAAAGCATCACAGTGTTGTTAGATTTCATATCTTCCTCCATAGCAATCTGGCTCAGAAAATAATACAACAAAAATGAAGCATGGCCAACCGAAGCCAATCTCTCCCTACCCTCAGATCCACACAACAGTCGCATCACATAAGGATTGTTCATTGAAAATGGAAGCTCTCTCAAAAACACCTGTAAACAAGCTGCCACCAAAAGGTTTGCACCTTCCTCCAATCCATACTCAATTAGAATCACGGCACTCTCCATATCACAAACCAAGGATGCCAAATGAGCATCGCAAGCTGACTTCAATTCCTCACAGCAAAACCTGTTTGCCAAAGAAAGAAGCTCCAAAACAATCTTTGGATCAAACGTGCCCAATCTTTTCGTCTGGCTAAACACCATCGCCCCTCTCATTCCCTCTGCCGATATCCCATTCTGCGTAAAATTTATCTTCTCCCTCCTGGATTCCTTAAACTCCCCATACAACATTGCTCTAAAAGGTCTAGAAAGTGATGCCACATTATATCTTACACACCTAATTTCATCATCACCAATGCAAAATGACATATCACAATCATCATCACCACCACCACCCTCATCAGCATCAAAAGTCAAGTATTCTTCATCCCCCATCAAAACATCCTCCTCCGGCTGCCCTCTCAAACACACGCAGGGATCCTTCACTGAGTCGGGATCATATCCCGACATCAAACAGGCCCTAGGACATTCTAAATTTCTTCCACAGCAATCCATAGCCGACAAACCAATCAATTCATCCTCCCTCCTCTCAAACTTCAACCACGAAGCCAAAACAACCTTGGAATGCACATCCACAGCATGCTGCCTCGCACTCCTTAGACTATTCCGAAACAATTTCGGATCAGACAAACCCTTGAACACCGCACATTGCTCAAGAAATCTGTCTGATTTCTCCAGTTGCGAAGAATTCTCGACTTTTGTATAGACATCAGCTAATGATTCGACGAAATCCACAGATTTAAGACAAGGCTCAATCTTTGGCTCGATGAGATCAACGGTCGGAAGACCAGCTGGCAATAAACTTTCGACAGAGACATTTGTTCTTGTCGTTTGGTTATGGTTAGTCGGTGGATGGGAATTTCGACTCGATTTCGTCCGAATTGAATTAGCTCTTAGATCTTGTAGATGTTGTAAGAACTTCCCTCCAACTTTACCGCCATAACCACCGCCACCGGCTTCTCCGCCGGTTGGATTGAAAGCATAAACTTGAGTTACTTTACATCCTTCCGAGAGTTTTACGCTACGCATTGTTGTGAATATATTGTGTTGCATTTTTAAAAAAAATTCACCATAAAATTGCCAAGAATATCAAAAATAAATTAAGAAATAAAAGATGAGGGAATTTAAGAGCAAAATTGTATCTAGATTACCTCGTTTTAGCCTGCAAAACCACCGTATATACAGAAAATGGATGCCCAAAAAAATGTGAAAAAAGGAAAGACGATGGTAGATGCAGGCTAATGGGATTTGATTTTCCCAATAAAGTGGAATTAGAACCCAAAAAAAATTTGTGTAATTGAATTGGATTTTCTTTTTCTTTTTTGTGTTCTTCTATATGATACGATGATAGTGTTGGCGGCCTGCCAGATTTTGATGAGGTGGGGGAAACGGTCACTCTCTATTTTTTTATTTTTTATTTTTCTATTCAATGTGCAAACCTCTGTGTGTTTTATGTTGTTTACTAGTGCCACGTGTTTTTGTTTTTTTTCTAATTTTGTACTTGTTTTTATCTTGACCCCGAGAATGGCAAGAAGAGAGTGGCCTTGTTTGGCTTGGTCTTTTCTTTTTTCTTTTCTTTTTTTCATCACCGTTGATTGTTGTATCTCTAATTAATTTTAGAGTGGTATACAAGAATCTGGTTATTTTTTAAATTATTTTTTTATTTTAAAATATATTAAAATAATATTTTTTTATTTTTTAAAAATTATTTTTAATATTAGTACATTAAAATAATCTACAAACATTAAAAAAATATAAATTTAAATAAAATAAATAAATAAATTTTAAATTTTTTTTAAATACTTTCAAAATACAATGTCAAACATACCTTGAGATTATTTCCCATCTTAATACAGTTGAATCAAATCGATGAATTTTACTTCTAAAAAGCAATTCTATAAAGTATTGATATCTGAAAAAATAAGAAATAAAAATAAACCATTTAGTAAATTTAACTAGCTTGCTTCGTTTAATTCATCTTTTTTTAATAATAGTTAATTTTTAATTTTTATTTATTTTTATAATATCTCAAAAATATTATCACAATTTATCTTTAAGTTTTTTTTATTTTATATTTGATATAAATAAACTATGATATATTTATAAAAATAAAAATTATTTATTCTTAATAAGAAAAAATAACCTCCAAGATAAAATAAAAATAAAAATGTATAAACTAAAAAGAAAATTTGAGATTAAGTATTTACATACTTATATTTTTTAGGAAAGAGATTAGTTTTTCATTTAACATTTAATTAGTATTAATAACTCTTTCTTGATTTATTGATTCATATATTTTTATATTTACTGCATTAAGAGTAAACAACATCTTTATATTTTTCTATTTAAAAAATTATAATATAATAAAACATATTTATAATATTAATATATTCTTTTACTGCATTAAAAATTTACTTAAAATTATATACATTGTCTAGCCCGCTAGCCAAGGACTAAATTAAAAAAAAAATTATTAAATAAATATAAATCAAAATATATGATCTCTCATCCAAGGAGAGGTTTTTATCAATTATATAATGATAAATTTTGTTTAAGAAAAGCATTATTTAAATTCTATAAAAAAATAGTTTTTCATTATATTTCTCATTTTTTTATTAATCTATTTCCCTCAACCTATTTTTAAACATTTCCCATTAACTTTTTTACCGATTACTATCACTTAAATGAATTTTTGCGAAAGAAAACCTATAAATAAAAGAATGAACAAAAGAATTCCAGCTGAAGAGTCCTACTTTGTTCAATCTCCAAGCATGGATAAAATAATCCCCATATTTATAGTTATTAAATTGTTGTCATCACCTCCACCATATTTATAGTCAAGCTACAGCTCCCGAATTGCAAGGTTCTTTCGAAAAAATCAATATGCATGAGCCGACATGTGTCAGCTAAGCTTTTAATTTGTGTGTTTTTTTTATATAAAAAAATTTAAGTTCTGATTGTCAAAAAATCATCTCAATTCAAGAATTATCTCAATCTAATAACTTAAACTATTAAGTGGGGCTCTAAAATATGATTTATATTATTACTAGTTACATGACCCGCGCGATGTTGCGGGTCAATTTATTTTGCATAAAAAATATCAAAAAAAAATTAAAATTTAAAAGTGTTAGATCTTTCTGCAAAGCTATACCCAAGAGTCTTGGGTTTGGCTGTAACGTCTGACCTAAGAGTAATATTTATAATATTAATAATAACATTAAACTTGCATGACTCAAGTTTAAGTGGGTTTGACTGCAATACCAGACCTAATAGCATTGGATGTAGGTCTGGCTGCAAGGTCGTGTCATAAAAATGTGATAATTAAATAGATTAATTAAAAAGAAAAAAACCAACAAAAAGAAAAAAAAATTGAATCAACTGGGTTAACCCGCCAAATCAGGTTAACCCGTCAAACCTGGGATCCGTGTCATGAAAGTATGATAACTAAATAGAAAAAAGATTTAATATTAATGAACTAAATTTAAAAGAAAAAGATTAATTAAAAAGGAAAAAGCAAAGAGAAAAATACCTACAGGAAGGAAAAAACTAATGAAGAAAAAGAAAAAAAATCTGAATCAACTGGGTTAAACCATCAAACCTAGGATCCGTGTCATGAAAGCCTGATAATTAAACAGAAAAAATTTAATATTAAGAACTATAGAAAAAAAATAAACTAAAGGCATAAGCTTTTTCACTGTAGATTGCACCGTGCTATTCAAAATAAAAGGTTTAAAAAGGAAAAAAAAAACAAAGGCATACGCCACAAGTTATTTTTTTTTCTTGCATAAAAAATATCAAAAAATACTAAGATCTAAGAGTGTTAGGTCTTTCTGCAAAGATATACCAAAAAGCCTTGGGTCTAGCTGCAACGCTTGACCCAAGAATATTATTTATAATACTAATAATAACATTAAACTTACATGACTTAAGTTTAATTGAGCCTGGTTGCAACACCGGACCCTAGAGCATTTGATATGGGTCTGGCTATAAGGTCGTGTCATAAAAGTGTGATAATTAAATAGATTAATTACAAAAAAAAAACAAAGGAAAAAAAACCAATAGGAAGAAAAAAACTAATAAAGAAAAAGAAAAAAACCTGAATTAATTGGGTTAACCCTTCAAATCAGGTTAACCTTTCAAACCTAGGATTCGCGTCATGAAAGTTTGATAACTAAATAGAAAAAAACAATTGACGGGTTTACCCAAAATTAACTGGGTTAGCCCGTCAAACCAAGTTAACCCCTCAAATCCGGGATACGTGTCATGAAAGTTTGATAATTAAATATAAAAAAAAATTAGCATTAACAAACTAAACTAAATGAAAAAAATTAATTAAAAAGAAAAAAAATCCGGGTTAACTCGTCAGATCAGACTAACCCATCAAACTCGGGATCAAACAAAAAAATTCATTAAAAAAACAAAAAAATTAAAAAAAACAATTTAGCATTTCATTTAATTTTTTAGTATATAATATAATATATTATAATATAATATAATAATTATAATAATATAATATATTAAAGAAGGGAAAGTGAAAGGCGTGGGAAAACTACAGTAGTTTGTAGTTTTCTCACGCCTTTTAGAGTATTACTTCATCTAACACACCCCCTCAAGTGAAAGCTTTTGATCTTAAAACTTGTACAGGCTCACATTACCTTGTGCTTAATTTTTATTAAATAAATAGGGATGGTGAGATTCGAACTCGTGACCGCTTGGTCATTAAGGTTCAGATACTATGTCAAAAAAATCATCTCAGGCTAAAAGATTAAGATGTTAGGTAAGATCTCAATATATGATCTATATTATTTTCTATCACTGATATCAAAAATAATTTTTAAAAAATAAAAAAAAATATTATTTTAATATATTTTTAAACAAAAAACATTTTAAACCATAACTATTACCACATTTTCAAACACGACATAAAAATGGTTTCATTAAACATCACACTAATGGTTCTTTTTGCCTTCTTGACTCATATGCATAAACTAGAAGCAAAATTGATAGCTTTTTAATCTCCAACATGAAATCATGTAAAAGGATTTATTAATTTAGGTTATCTCAGCTACTAAAATTGCTTTAATGACTTCATATAAACACCATTTTATTTGGAAGATCAAATATTGTTTGTGAGAATATACATTATCTCGTAAGCCGGCATCAAGAGCTAAGATCAGAACTCATCTCCAAACTTAATTCTAATCATTTTTGTGACAAGCTTAACTATTACTCACTGTTTAAGATGCAAAACCAAGAAGCTTATGAAAAATAAATAATAATAAAAAAGAGACAAAACTAATATTAAAGAGTCTTTTGTTCTTTTCTACATAGCTAGCTAAAAATGACACCCATATATGTGCAATAAAAAGTACAAAATCACTTATTAAATGCAAAAAAATACTGAAAATAAAAATAACAACAACCATATACAACTGAGTAGAAAGTCTTAGATGTGCATCTCCAATCTCTTGTCACTACCAACATTATGATTCAGATGTCTACTAATATATTCCATTCATTTAAGATGTTGTAAATCCATATTTTATAGAAATTTGTGGAATGATTTATAAATATTTAAATTTTTTATATGATAAATAATGAATAAGGTATGAATATCAAAAAATTTGATCTATGAGTATCCATTTCTATCCCTATTCAATATTTGATTTCAATTTATTTTTATATCAGATTTTATCCCTTTTATTTTTTTGCGCTTTGTGTTGTTTTAGTTTCCTTTTTGTTTGTCTTTTTTTTTCAATTTTATCACTGAATGTTTTATGATTGAGAATTTTACTTCAATATTTTTTGGGGTTTGACTTTAATGTAGTTAGTCTCGGGCTCACGACTAGGTTCACGAGTTTCGAATATTAACATGGATTTACTTCAATATTGTTTTTGTTCTTTATTAAATTTGATTTTTTTTTTCAATCTCATCCTTCAATGTTTATTATTTGGAATTGGTCTTTGCTTCTTCTTTTTTCCTGTTTTCCTTTCTACAGGATTATTCCAATCATATGCTCATTGTGGGGTTAATAAGTTAATCTAGTTTGACTAAGATCTATTTTCCATTGCTTTTTTTTAATTTAATTTTTTTTTCCAGTTTCTCCTTTCTCCTTTCGACTTTAGGTTTTTGAGTTTTTAATTTTTTTTATTCCAATCATATGCCTATGCAGATTTTGCATGCTAACTCATATTGGTTCAAGTTATTTTTTTATATTTTTTCTTTTCCATTCTTTTGCATTTTTTTATTTATATTATCGAAATTATGTTGGCTTATTAAACCGGATCAAGTCAATGACCTGATTCTCGATTTTGTTTTTTTTCTTTTTCTTTTTCAGGAATGCATGCGCTTTCAATTTTATGATGGAAAAAAATTAGATTAGCTCATAATATTGCGCAGACCACTCATTTAGTATTCAACCATCTAGAGATTTCATGATTTATGGACATGATATATTCTATTTCATTGGTAATCATTCTTATATTTTCTTGTAGTAAGACTATCAACAATTGAATGCTTTTCTTTTTATCAACAACTTAATATATTCAATGACATAGTATCGTTTTTTTTTTCTTACAAGAGACTTGAACTCAAGTCTCTCAAAGAAAGATGCAATGGGCATGAGACTATTAATTAATAATATAGTAAAAGGGAACAGTGCCTTTATTACTGTTTACCTACACTTAAAACACTGTGGATTGGAGTAGTGCAATGGCAGTTCAGCCTTTGTCACAAAGAATTGCAAGGACAGCAGGGGAGGGGTGGGGTTGTCTTTTAGCGAGAGTGCATTTGGCATTGAAAAGATAGTTGAGGAAACAATGGTCAACACAAGTTTTGGTGGGGTTGCAGGCCATGGGGAGCGGGCACCTGGCGCTGCCCATGCAAAGACAGCTAGCGTTAAGGCTGTCCGGCCCTTACATGAGGCAAACCGAGCGCCACATGATGCATGGGCGGCCCTGTCCTTGTGCGGGGCAGACACGAGAGCCACCTGGTGCTTAGGCGGCTCCACTGCCTGAGGCAGACCCCAACGCCACCTGGCGCTTGTGTCTTGGCAAAAGGCCCGATTGGCTGTGGCAGCCCCACCGCCACGTGACGCTTAGGAAAACTCGAGCGCCACCTGGCGCTTGGGCAGCTCCAATGTGAGGGGTAGGCACAAGTGCCACTTAGCGCTTGGTCTTGGCAAAAAGCCTGATTGGCTAAGGCAGCCCAACCGCCACATGGCGCAAGGGCAGCTTAAACGCCATGTGCCGTTTTCCATTGTTATTATAATATTATTACTTATAATTAAAATAGTATTATTTATACCACAACTGATAATATTTTTAGTATTCATACTATTAATTATAAATAAAATAATAATATTTATAGCACAAATAATGCTATTTTTTATACAAATATTTTAAATTTTAATAAAAATAATAATATTTAAAATAAAACTATTTTTGATATCAATACTTTTAATTAAAATAAAAATAAAAATATTTATAACACAAATAATACTATTTTTTATAGTAATATTTTTAATTATAATAAAAATTAAAATATTTATAACACAAAATAATACTATTTCTGATAGTAATACTTTTAATTATAGTAAAAATTAAAACATTTAAAACCCTTCATCAGGACCCAATAGAATTGGGTCACACCAGACCCATTGAGCTGGATACATGAAGCCGAACCCAAGACAATTGGGTCCTGTCACATACCCAAGATAATTGGGCCCTTAGCCATGACCCATGCGCCACGTGGCACTTGGGCACACCCGAGCGCCACCTGGCACTTGGGTCTTGGCAAAAGTCCCGATTGGCTATGGCAGCCCCACCGCCACATGGCGCTCGGGTCCAAACGTATCCGCGCCCAACCACATGTGTGTTTATATAATACTGTGTGTTATAAATATTATTTTTTCTCTTATAATTCAAAGTGTTCATATCAAAAATATTATTATTTGTGTTATAAATATTATTACTTTTATTATAACTCGAAGTATTGATATAAAAAATATTATTATTTGTATTGTAATCATCCTTGAAATTCTTAATATAATTATTAATGTTAAAAATATTATTATTTTTATTATAATTAACATTATTAATAAAATAATTAATAAATTTGAAAAAAAAATGATTATTAATATTTTAAAAAATATTATTTATGTTATAATTATTTTTATTTTTATTACGATTAAAAGTATTAATATTAAAAATATTATTATTATTATTATTATTATTATTAAGAGTATTAATATTACAAATAGTATTATTTGTTTTATAATTATTTTTATTTTTATTATGATTAAGAGTATTAATATTAGAAATAGTATTATTTGTGTTTTAATTATATTTATTTTTATTATGATTAAGTGTATTAATATTACAAATGGTATTATTATTTTATTTTTATTATGATTTAAAGTATTAATATTAAAATAGTATTATTTGTGTTATAATTATTTTTATTTTTATTATAATTAAAAGTCTGGGCACGTCCACGCTCATCCCCAAGTGGGGCTAGACATAGTCACGCCCTAACCCAAGTTGGGTCTGGACGCGTCCGAGCCAAACCACATGTTAATATAATAATGTGTGTTATAAATATTATTTTTTCTTTTCTAATTCAAAGTGGTTAGAAAAAAAATAGTATTATTTGTGTTATAAATATTATTATTTTTACTATAACTTAAAGTATTGATATAAAAAAATATTATTATGTGTTGTAATCATCAGTGAAATTCTTAATATAATTATTAATGTTATAAATATAATTAATTTTTATTATAATTAATATTATTAATAAAATAATTAATAAATTTGAAAAAATATTATTATTAATATTAAAAAAATATTATTTTTTATATTATAAATTTTTACAGTAGTTTTTATAAAAATAAAAAATAAGCCTGCCGCGTAGCGCGGGCATCCAACTACTGCATATTATAACTCATTGGACCGTTTTTTTCCCTCTCTAATTACAAAGGGTTTGAACTTAAAATCAATTTTTAAAAAAAGATAATTGATTGAGCTACAAATTCATTGATAGGAAATATAGTTGAGAAAAAAATTGCTACATGAGGTACTGTAACGACAAATAATTTATCTCAGTGATTTAACTATATATAATGCCACATCCATCTCATTGATAACTTATTTGCCCAGCAATTAATTAAATAATATCAATATATTCTGAAACACAATGTTAAAATATTTTAAAATAAAAATTTATTATTTTAATAAAATAAAAAAAATACACAAATGAAATTGATAACCTTACAACTAACTACATCAACAAACACTATTTATATCCTTCTTTTCCAACCACCATTTTCTTTCTCTTAACATTCAAAATCTTCAACTCTAAAATCACATCAAATTTTTCAAACTTTTTTTCTTTCTCTCATTAAAATGGCTTACGATTAACTTCAACAATTGAGTATTTTAATTTTAATTTTTCAAAAATATTTTTGAAAACATTTTAATTTTTTAATTTTTATATTTATTTTAAATTAATATTTTTTGGTGTTTTCAAATCGTTTTGATGTGCTGATGTAAAAAATAAATTTTTAAAAATAAAAAATATATTATTTCGATACATTTTCAAACGAAAAACACTTTAAAAAATAATCATTGCTTCAAATTAATATTTTTTAATGTTTTTAAATTGTTTTAATGTGCTGATGTAAAAAATATTTTTTTTAAAAAAAATTATTTTAATATATTTTCAAATAAAAATCTCTTAAAATATCTTTTTTAAAAAAAAAAACAGAATAAGTAACTTCTTTATAACTGGTTCAAGAAACCCCCAAATGCTATCCCGTCCATTAATTTTCTTTCTCTAATCTCCTTCAACAACAGCAACAAAACCCCTAATTTCTTTTCCCTCTCAGTGTCAAACCCATTTAGGAAACCCAAAATACCCGACCTCGTTCCAACCGAAGAAAATCTGGTTACCACAAACAAATGCTTGACCTTTTTTTGGAATATGAGAACATGCCCTGTTACCGTCACACCACAAGTCGAAAAGATCCTACATGAAGACTCCATTTTCAAAAAGAAAGAAAACCCCATAAGAAATTGAGGAGAGCGAGAAATGGTGGGCTAAGTTTTGGGCCAGCCCGGCTGTTAAGTTTATGAACAGAGCTCGCTCATCAAATTTCTGATAAAATTAATGAAATGGAATTGAAACCGAATTTGATTCTGTATCGATGGGAAGATCGGAAATTTTGGCAGGCATTGTACAGAAGTCATAGATAATTAGATATGTGTAAACTTAAATTTTACGGAAGGCAAAAACGGCGAAACCGAGAACAGGGGAATATTTCCCACCGGCCACCGACCTTGTACAGAAATCAACAAGAAAAACACCTCGTAGGGCTACAAGAGGTGCCACTTGTTTGCTACCAATTGGAGACAAGCTTCATCAGACAACAGCTTCGAAGTACGTGTAAAGTAACCGTAGCTTCTTTATTAAACAACTCCTTGGACGAGGACGGGTGTCCCCAAAGCCTGTACATAAATTAGTCGGTTGGAACTTGTATTGGAGCTGAACTGAAAGGGAGTCGAGTGACCGCTTAAGACAAAAAAAGAAAAATTATGGAAGATGGTGTGCCAGAAGCTGAAAGCTTGTTGCATCCTAAAGAGGAAGATGATGATGAGAAAGATAATCATCAAGAAAGTGGAGAAGAAAGGCCAAGTGGGTCGTTCATAAACCATATCTTCTCTAACTTGGTCTCTAGAGGAGAAGCTGAACATCGTGAAGAAGAAGGTAAAGAAGAAGAGAATGAAGAGAAGGGAGGTGGACTACTGGACAATATCATCCCCAACTTGATTTCTCCTTTGAGTAAAAAAGAAGAACAAAATGAAGCTTTCCAAGTTAGAGATGGTGAAGGAACAAGTGAAGATCAAGTTAAAAAGAAACAGAAGGTAACAACAGGAGTTGATGAAGCAAATGAACGAGTGAAGGCTGAAGAGGAGGGTGGTGGAGGTATCATCGATCACATTGTTTCCCACTTTCCTACATCGCTTCCAGGTATACATGTTCTTTTCACCTCCCCAGAATTTGATGGCTCCTTTGTCCTTCCCTTCCCTTCCGTTTTTTCTTCTTTTTTCTTCCTTTTCTTCTTAATCTCCGCTTAGTTTTTAATGAATTTGATGTGAATACGAGCCATAGTAATTGAAAAAGTAACACTCGTGTTGTTTAGGAGAATTAAGAAACGAGCGTTTTCAAGCTCTGTGAATACTAATTAACTAGCCTTTTACATTCTGTGCTTTTTATAAACAGATGATGCTGTTCCAACAACTGACGAAGCAGCCATCCTCATTCACTCCATCATCCATGATTAAGGAGAGTGAGCTTATGATAATCAAGGATTTGCAGAGGGGTTCTGTCACTTGATATATTTCCTAGTGATTTTTTTTTACTTTAGCTTTTCTCATTGTATAATGCGTTTTCTGCTTGTTCATGTATTAAATTAGAATTCCAACGTTTAAAACTACAGAGGTTGTTCCCCTTTTTTCTTTCTTCAGAAATGGAACAGTGTGCCTTCTAAATGAAAGATTGAAAGTCGACTTGCAAAAGGGATGTGGTATTCTTTAATGAGAAATTACTCTGAGACATTTGTTCATATGCAGTGATATAATGGAAACAAATAAAGAATAAAATCAATTGGCTTAAAGTGTGATTTATTATTTACTTGTTCCATATATATACAATATATAAGATATAGCTAAACTATTTAAAACTTCAAATAAATAAGAAAAAAAAGATGAAGAATGGAGAATACGTTGTTTTTGATGTTTTCTCTTATATTTTGAATTAAATTAAATAATTGATATTTAGTTTTATCTTAATAATTATAAATTTTAAAAAAATAAAAAAATAAAAAAAAATAGTTTTTTCAAAAAACAAGATATAATTCAACTGGAATGAATAACTCAGTTCACAGGTTTGCGTGCTAGCCCGGGTTGCCCGGTTCATAGATTTGACGAGTTCACCCACTAGTTATATATGTTTTTTCTTGTTGGTTCTTTAATTTTTTTTCTTGATTTTATTATTTAATTTTGGATTAGTTAAGAAATAAACTGCGAATATAATTTTAATTTAAAAAAAACATTATTAAATTCAATGAAGTCCATGACATGAGTTTTTTAGGAATTGAGATTGAGTCAATTTGTCATTGTCTCGATATTTTTTTTTTAAAAAAATATTATTCTATTTTAAAAGCTAAATCATATTTTTACCTATTATTAAGATTACATTTAATCTCATAAAATCAATTAATTTAATTCAGCATGTACCTCCCGCGCGGCGACATGGGGACGTAAAAAGGAAAGAGAGGGATGGGGTTTCTCTCTCTTTTGGCATAACAGGGCCCCCACGGGAGGCTCGCACGACGGGCTATTAGCTCAATGGTAGAGCGCATCCCTGATAATTGCGTTGTTGTGCTTGGGCTGTAAGGGCTCTCAGCCACATGGATAGTCAAAAATTAAGTTTTATAGAGCGATTCCCATCTCAATCGGTTTTATTCAATTCAAAGATTGACCAAAAGAAAATATTAATAAAGAATAAATTACATGAACTTAGATCAATCAAATACTTATATTTCTATGCAATGATTTAGATTAAGAAATTTGCCCATTTAGATTGATTGTATCCATGTGGGATAATGCTAAATTCTAAACTAAATAAAAGGAAGATAGGGGTTTACAAAAAATGAAATTCAAGAGAAAATGATTTCGTTAAAAGAGTGGGATCAAATTAGGTATATGTAATATATATAATCACTATAAGCCAACTTTCCTTTATAGATGTTTCGAAAAATGTTTTTAAAATACGACTGGATCCAAGATACAAATAGTTGGTTTATCTTATGAAAAAAAGACATTCCAATGATTATAAAATTCATCAAAGGAGAGTTTTTTTTGTTGTGAACAGAGACATCTTTCTTTGTATCATTTCCAAAAAAATTGACAAACTAGGTGGATATGTAAAGGATATTCTTTTTTTTCCATCACTTCGATATGTAAAAAAAAATTATTGTGACATTTTTTTTTTATAACATTTTAAAATTGATTGTTTTTAACACACATATGACATTTTTGTTATGGATTGGATTAGTATAACCAACTCATCGCTTCACATTTTGCATAATTAAAAACTTAATTTAAATAAAGAGATAAATTACAAGTTTTTTAAAATTTTATTTCAATCCGCGCCAACCAATTAACTACTAATAATTAAAAAAGAACTTTTAGGACAAAAAGTGGATAAATAGTTGGGCCCAAACCGTAGTCCATAACCCAATAAAATGACCCCGACCCGGTTAAATTAGGGACCCAATAATAATAACACTAAGAAGAAGAACCCTAATACTGTACGTAGCTATAAATTATAGTACTGTTTTTTCATCTCTCTCAACCAGTGTAGGCTTTGAAGCTCGCAACAGAGGAGGAGACTCAAGAGAGGCTCAGCTCAGCAGAGTTACTTGCCTCTTGATCTTTACGTTTATAAAATGGTTAGTTTTTTTTTTTGTATCTTGAGTTATGTGCCTTTTTGGTTTTTGATTAGGTAGCTCATAGGATGTGAGCTTGTCTCAGTGATGCTTAATTGTGTTGTGTAGTTGATGCTTTACAAGAAAACATGGGCTTACATTTTTTCTTGTTGGTTTTGATAATGTGGGATATAAATGTTTCTTTGTTTTGTAGAATGGAGTGAAAGTTGATTAACTGTTCTCATTCTGTTGGTTTTGACGATTGCTAACCTTAGCCTATGTTTTTGTTTGTTTTGTGTAAGATCTTGTGATTGATTTTTGTTACGTTGGATTTTGAAATAATGGCATTTCCTGATTTATTACACCTTTATGCCTTTGTTCATTTGTTTTCCTTCTTTTTCTTGTTGTTGTTGTTGTTTTATTCTGTGTATGATATGACGATAACATTGATATGTTTCTAGAATTTTTAGATGTTTTTCGTCTTACTCTGGCTTAACTGATCTCTGCTTTTATGATGCGTTACAGGCTAGAGGGTTGAAGAAACACTTGAAGAGGCTCAATGCTCCTAAACATTGGATGCTTGACAAACTTGGTGGTGCATTTGTATGTTTGCGATCTCTGACTCTATGCTGCAATGTCAATGTATTCCTTGTACTAGCTTCTTTCCTGTTCTTCTTCGTTGAATGTAATTAGTTTTATCTTGTGTTGTGTAGGCACCCAAACCCTCATCTGGACCCCACAAATCAAGGGAATGCTTGCCTCTGATTCTCATTCTGCGAAACAGGCTGAAGTATGCTTTGACGTACCGTGAAGTGATTGCTATTTTGATGCAGAGACATGTTCTGGTTGATGGGAAGGTTAGGACAGATAAAACTTACCCATCTGGTTTCATGGGTACGTTTAATTCTTTCTTTACCCCTACAAGTTTTATGATTTTTTCATGTGCATCTTCTAGATGGGAGTGGGAATTTTTTTTTCCAATGCTTTGGTATTGGTTCCAGATGGGTAAGTAGAAGTTTTTATCATTACTCTCTGGATGAAAGTAATGGATCAACTTGCTATTATTTTGATTTTTCACCTGTTGGTGGGCATGGTATGATTAAGAAACAGCAAAATAGGTGGTGGCAAGTGATCATATATGTGATATAGGTTATAACAGCCCTTCTCTGCCAGAAGTTAATGCTTGTTTTAAGTTGTCACTATGTGTAATGAGATCTTTTTCCTGCCAGCTTACTGTCATGCTTGATTGGAAGCGTTTATTATGTGTGATAATCTATTAGAGTTTCTGCACTTTTTCGCTTATATGACCATTTCCTTTTCATTGTTCTCCCTCAAATTCTATAATTTCATTCAGGCTGCTCACTTTGTTTTGCTTTCTGTTAAAGATGTCGTGTCAATCCCAAAGACAAATGAGAGCTTCCGTCTGCTCTATGACACCAAAGGTCGCTTCCGGCTTCACTCCCTTAGAGATGACGAGGCCAAGGTTTGTGATACATTTGGCTATGTGGTCTTGTTGCTTCTATTTGTGATATTTTTTGTTTTTCTGAACCATGCACTGATTTGATAGGTCAATGAGTTGTGTTTGTGTAATTTCATATCTTTGAATGGAATCAGTGCAGCTATTGATTTCATTTGTTGCTTAATGCTTGTGCAGTTTAAGCTTTGCAAAGTTCGGTCTATTCAGTTTGGGCAGAAAGGGATCCCTTACCTGAACACCTATGATGGACGCACCATCCGCTACCCAGATCCCCTTATTAAGGCCAATGACACCATCAAGCTGGACCTAGAGAGCAACAAAATAGTTGACTTCATCAAGTTTGATGTGGGAAATGTTGTCATGGTCACTGGAGGAAGGAACAGAGGCCGAGTTGGAGTAATTAAGAACAGGGAGAAGCATAAGGGAAGCTTTGAGACGATCCACGTTCAAGATGCCACTGGCCATGAGTTCGCCACTCGTTTGGGCAATGTGTTCACCATTGGAAAGGGCTCCAAGCCATGGATTTCTCTTCCCAAGGGCAAGGGTATTAAATTGTCTATCATTGAGGAGGCTAGAAAGAGGCAGGCAGCATCCCAAACTGCTGCATGAAGCTCATGATTTTTCCTTGAATACTGGGTTTAGTTTAACTTTTGCTAATGCTATAATGGATGTTTGTTTGTGTAATTTAGTGCACAATTTTGAACATGGTTTTTACATTTCAATTTTAACTCTTGCAATATGCATTGACAAAGTAGGCACGAGATTTTTCGGTAGCCTATTTCAGAACTCATTCTGAGGAATCTTTTTTGCCTGTTTGGTCAAGAAAAAATTCTATTAATTTTGTTACGCTCCATCAACTATACCTTGGAATTTTCTGAAGGTCTGGATTTTCAATAGGTTTTGTGCCAGGTGGTGTTTGGAATTTATTACCCATTGGGAAATGCTTTCAAAACTAGATGAATTGTTCCTTGTTTTGCTTGTAGAAGTGATGGAGTGCAATGAATTTCAGCCTTGCTTGTCCTCGCATTATCCCTTGGTGTTTACCAGCATGATTGCGAGTCGGCAACTGTAGGCATCTTGATCCTTTTGAAAGGTTTCATCCTTTCAGATTGCTGGTGTGTACTCTTTTGACCCACGTCCTGTAGTTCCTGTGCATTTGCCAACCGGTGACCTCTCTAGGTTTTGATTTAGTTAGTCGATGAATATTTAGTTAAGGTTGTCAATTCAGTTTTGGTAAGTGTTTCATTTTTTCAATTAGAATAAAATGTTTTACTTTCAGAGTGTTTCAGCGTGCTGTTTCGAGGTTGTACTATTCACTCTCTCTCTCTCTCTCTCTCTCTCTCACACACACACATATATATATATATATATATATATATATATATATATATATATATTCAACAAACATAATTCAAATTCAAGATAAATTAATTATAAATTATGCAATACAAACACAATGCCAAACAAATATAATTTTAAAATTTAAAATATTTCTAAATAGTCAAGATTAAATAGATCTTTAACTTAAAGTAATTCGACTTAAACAAAATATCAAAATATTATAAAAGTAAAATGTTTTAACACAAATATTTTAAATATAAAGTTAGGTCAATGTTATCAAGGCTAATGGAATCTAAAGCATCCCTTATTTTGCTCAAATTCCACAAAGTATAAACATGAAAAAAACAACATGAATATAAATTATATATATTAGTGATAAATCTAATTTAAAAAAATTAATATCATTGTTAATGAAAATAGTAATAATAATTTTCAATATTATTATTAATATCATTATTATTGAAAATAGTAATAAAAAAGAGCTTTTTATAATTGGGTGATTTAATTAATTAAATTGAACAAGGTTCAATTTGATTCAATAGCTTTTCAAGAGCGGAACGGAACATGTGGAATGAAACCGGAACGTTTCGGGCGGAATTTAACCGAAAAATTCAGAACGGACTGAGATTTAAAATGAGATGAAACTTATTCCGTTTTGTTTTATTTTTTAAATTGATACAGAATATTTCAGTTATTCCATACAAAACAGAATAAAATTGACAACCTTATCTAAGCCAAACTAAACAAACCCTGAAATAAAGCCGTTTTCAGGCTCTATGCCGTTCGAACACGGAACATCTGATAGATGTGGCGATGTCTCGGACTGGTTTACCAAGTGTTGCACTGAGAAAATAAAGAAGAAACATTTTTGGAGTGTACGATATACGAGAACAAGTTTGGTTGGAGGAATAGAGTTGGTAAAATGTAAATGAAGACAGTTCTAGGGACTACAATGCAAGGATTGGTTGCGATTTGCAAAGTACATTGTGACTGGTAGATTAAAACGCTCTACATTGAAAGTGATTCAAATTGTTGAAAAGAAGAAAATAAAAAACAAGAGAGCGATGCAAAGAGAACCCATTAATAATCAAAGCATATCCTAAAGTGTTTGCCTGCTTCACTGTTTCAGGGGCTGGATTTTGTGTATTTATAAAGTACCAAACTTGGTTAAAATGGCAAGTCTTGAAGGAATAAGTGAGCAAAGCCTTGCTTTAGCCAAACTTGAGAGAAACAAAAAATAAAAGGAAAGTAAGATTATAAGCTGCTAGCGAAACCATTTCATGCAGCAATTGCTAGGCCATGCTTGGTCCCTCGAGCTTAGGAGATAGGATACAGGTGAAGATATTTTGGAATGTTCTTGTCTATCTGAAAAGAAAGAAAGAAAAAGAAATAAATTCGCTTCTGTAGTGAAACAATACACAAGATAACAAGTTTGGGTAGAGGAATAGAGTTGGTAACATGTCAATGAAGGCAGTTAGGAACTACACTGCCAGGAACGGTTGCAAAGCACATGCATGCTTCAGTATTCTTACTGGTATGCGGTGAGTAAGAAAGGTCCCCAGTAGTCGGTAGATTAAGCTTAACATTGAAAGCTATACAAAGAGAACCCAATAACACCAAGCACAATATTCCAAGTACGTTCTTTCCATCAGAATTCTTTGGATACTCAAAACTTCATTAATATTCTAATAGATTCAGTAATGGACAGTGCTTTCCTGTCTCTGTGTGCGTGGGAAAGAGAGAGGGACGTGTGCAGACACAACACAAAGGAACTGAAGGAAACACCAACCAACCGTTTGACCAGGGCCCCATCACTGCCTCACTTCATTACAATAGAAATAAGAATCTTGGATGAGAGGAAAAGTGGATCGGGAAACTCCAAAATTTGTCCATTTCTTCCCAGTAAGTACTTTCATCTTTACCACATCATCATCATCATTGTTCTGCATTAGAGGGGTTAAGAATGCCAATGTTGTAGATGAAAAGTATTGCTTCATATCAAAGGCTGCCTTTTCATCTACCTTTTAGCTCTAGCTTGATTAATATCATTCGCCTAATTCCTAGATATTAAGCTATGTGATGTTGATCTTGATGGGATAAACATTATCAAGTTAAGTACTTGAGAGCAGTTGAATTAAGCTTTAAAGTAAAATAATGCAAAACACAGTATTATTTAAAAGAACCAAGAAAAGTTAGTAACCATTAGAAAAACATAAATACTACAGAGATGCCCTCATGTCTTTACAAATGTTGCTTCGTGATGTGTCGGATTCATTTCTTTGCTTGCCTCGATTTAAATTATTAGTAAGAGAGAGTAGGGACAAAAAAGTAGATATAAAATGGAGGTGAAGAATAAGCAGAACCTAAGTGAAGATGGAGAAGTGGAGGAGCTGGCTGTGGTTCAAACAAACATTTGTCTTCTCTCCCAAGTGTATTCTTTTGAAGCTTGCTTCAAGCTTAAGACACAAAACCAGAGGTAAGATTGAGTTCATTAGAATCTATCCCTTTGTCAAATGGAAGACATTTGTGTTCAGCAATCACATGGGAAGAAGGATTTTGGTTTTATCTGGTTTTCTTATATTCTTATGATGGCAGGAAACGATCATGGGCTCATGGATCTGTACAAGGACATGGAAAGTTGTGGAGAGTATACAGACATACAAGTGATGTGGAAAATGGTTCATTCTTGTCATCCAATTGCTCAAAACACTAGAAGGAAGAGACCTTGCAGGAATTTCTGTTTCAGGCCAATTTGAATCATGTCAATCCTCCAAACTATAAACTTGATGCAGCAGTAATCTTTAAGTTTTAATGTTGGTACTGTGTATTTGACAAGTACTAGTCTTTTCGTCTAGCCTATCGCATGTAGACATCCAACTCAATTCCCATTGATGCTACCTCAATAATTGAAAGGAGACGTGATGAACTTGCTAGTTTCTCTTCAAACTATTACATCCTGAATAAGGGGAAAAAATTGACTAGAAAACGACTTTTATATATGCGAATTCAAAAGACAAAAAGCATCCATTACTTAATGTTTTCTAAGAGTCCTGTTGGAGATGATGGTGTGTTAATGAATCATTGCATTACCTTGAATCTAAAAGTTGCATTAAGAATACATTGCATTTGGCCTCCTACTTCAACACCAACTAATAGGTTTCTGTTCTGCACTGCTGACATTTCTCAGAGCCATACGCTCAAAATTAGCTATAAAGGTGGCAACATCTCTCTCCCTGCCAAATAATTGCATCGTTTCACATTCACATTGAGAGAGGGGGGGGTGGAGGGGTGGTGGGTGGATTTCAATGAAGTAGCTGATAAACCTCATGCTGTTTGCGTACCTTTCCCATCTCAGGGTCACACAACCCCGATGCTAAAGCTATCTAAAGTCCTACATTTTAAAGGCTTCCAAGTAACCTTTGTCAACACTGAGTATAGCCACAAACGACTACTCAAATCCAGAGGTTCCGACTCTCTGGATGGGTTACTGGACTTCCAGTTTGAAGCTATACCTGATGGTCTCCTACAGACAGAAGATTCTGATGCCACTCGGGACATTCCTTCTGTCTCTGAATCCATTCCGCAATTTACTTCACTGGCTCAATGACAGTACTTTTGTCTTCCAAAGTCCCACCGGAGACCTGTGTTGTTTCTGATGGTGGTATGTCCTTTACACTTCTGCCAAAGAATCTGGAATTCCTGAAGTATTGTTTCATACTCATAGTGCCTGTGGTTGTTTAGGCTACACATAGTTCCAGGTTCTTGTTGAAGAAGGCTTTAACACCTCTCAAAAGGTTTAAAAACTCCTTCATGTTCAAAATTTAAGATTCATCTTGTGAGATCAGAACCGCACTAATTTTCTATGTTTTGCAGATGCGTATCTAACATTTGGGTACCTAGAAACTACAATAGATTAGATTCCAAGTAGAAAAATATTTGCCTGAAGGATCTCCCAACTTTCATTAGAACTACGTACCCCCGACGATATCATGGTCAGCTACCTCACAAGGGAAATCAAGAGCTTCTGCTATCGTTTTGAAAATGTTTACTCCTTCGTACTGGAGGTTTTGGATGCTCTTTCAACAATGTTTCCTCCTATTTCCTATCCACTTGCTTGCTAATAATCATATAACAGATAATAAACTGAACTATATTGGTTCAAATCCATGGAAAGAACAATCAGACTTCACTGATTGACTTGATTTGAAAGAACCAAATTCTGTGGTGTATGTAAATTTTGGAAGCATCACTGTGCAAACACCACAGTAAATGCTACAATTTGCCTGGGGTCTAGCTAACAGCAAACAACCTTTCCTATGGATATTAAGGCCTGCTAATGGTGGTTGCGAGTCGAAAATTTTGCCACCTGAATTCCTTGCAGAAACAAAGGATAGAGGCAATGTAGCAAGTTGGTGTCCACAAGAGCAGATTTTAGAGCACCCTTCAACAGGAGGTTTTGCAAGTCACATGGGATGGAATTCGATGCTTGAAAGCGTTAGTTGTGGAGTTCCATTTCTTTGCTGGCCATTTTTTGTGGAGCAGTAAACCAACTGTTGTTTTGCTAGCAACAATTGGGGTATTGGCATGGAGATAATAGTGATGTAAAGAGAGAGATCAAGTTGAGAAGCTTGTTAGAGAGTTAATGGAGGGAGAAAGGGCTAAAGAAATGAAAAAGAAGGCGATGGAATGGAAGACAAAAGCAGAAGAAGCTGCTTGCCCGGTGGTTCTTCTAGCTGGAACTTCGAAAAATTTCTAGTAGACATTCTTCAGGTGCAAAAAAGAACGAAATTTGAGAGTGGTAATTAAGCTACTAGTTTCGCCAGTACGCTTGTTATCGAAGAAATAAATCAATGCAGTGCTTTTTTTTTCCCTTAACAAGAAATCAATGGAATGATTGTTATTTAACAAATAAAATCAGCTCTATATTATATGATTTAACTAGGTCATCCATCTTCATATTTATAGATAAATCAATAGAAGTGGTTCTGCACTCAAATAGCACCTGGCCTGAAAGTTGGTCAAAAGGAAATACTACTACATTCCACCTCCAAGTCAATCATAAGGCAAATTTGCGCATCAAATCATAAGAGTCAATATCTGTTCTTAAATTGTTGCCTCATTTTATTGAAAGCAAAGTAGCTACCAGCTTTTCACTACATTAATTCATCTACACTGACAATTTATTATCCTCAACGCATTGAAGCTCCAGAGAAGATATCCTAGACCTGCGATAGCGACGGACTTAAACCAAGAACAGGTGCAGATTGTATTTCCACATCATGCAGCATGACCCTAATTGAGGAGCATCTGATCAAAGTGCCATACTCCTGCAAGCCAATAAAAACTAGTCTTAAAACCCAAAATTATAAATATGTGGAGAATCAAAGAGTAAGTTGGCTAACTTAGTGAAAAGTAACAAGATACTGAAAATGTGAGTTATATGCATACCATGGCCTTTCCCAACCATCCGCAGTTGAGCGACATATTCTGCTATCTTCTTAATGGATTCAACCTGATGAAAAAAAAAGTTGTATTAATCACAAAATGATGCAAAAAGTACTACAAGTTTAACATAGAATGTTACCAATTACGATATGATACTTCTTCTCCCTGTTAAATTTTTAGATTTTGTCTCAGTTTTGGACAGAACAAATGTGTAACAGGTTGAAGACAGCAGGAAAAAGGTAAAATGTGGCATCCACATCTTTTTATGGACATCAATGAATAATTATTCAAACTGTTCTTTATCAGAATTATTGGCACTTCATAAAACTCAAAGCTTTTAGATGCGTAATCTGAAAATCTTAATTTGTACCTCACAGGATTAGATATACAAGAGTTCAAAGTCTTGTGTCAAATCCAGGGGAAAGAAATAAAATTAATTTCGAGCTCACCTGTTCGGTTAAAAATTCGCTCTCGACGAAATCTGCCATTTGTGGATCATTGTTCTCGTCTGCCACCTAATATTTATCAAGAACATAGCATAGCTCATTGCAAGAAAGTGCTTAATATTTCCTATTTACAAAAGAAAAAACTAGGAAACATCACCTTGTGCAAGCTCAGCAGTTTCTCATTTGTCAACTTCTCCAAAGACAATGCTAATTCCATTGCTGGATCAAGGGATCAAAGACAGCCCAAGTTAATTATCTCAAAAGAACTGTAATCATCATCCATTACAGAAGCATGCCTTGACACGGTGACACCTCTATATAACGGAAAGCATAACAAAGATCCCAGAAGTAAAAGAAATGGCAAACAAGATTATACTCTTACAATGTCATTTGTCACTACATTAAAATATGGATGGAATTGTAGGCAAAATCCATAAAAAAAAAAGTAGTAGCAATTTCTAACAATGAACACGAGTCTAGACACACACCATATAATGCATCTCCTTTCTCAACATGCTCAAATTCAGAAGGGGGTGTCAGTATAGAGTGAAGTACTACTTTCCCTCCTCGTATATTCTGATTACATATAAATGGAGAATGATTAGACAAAATAATAAAAAATACCCAAAATGAAAGAGATAAACCAAGATATTTTAATCAGGGAATATTTGAATTTCAAAGTAAGTGGTACCTGATATTCCATGAGCTTTTCAGCATGTTCTCTTTCTTCTTCACTCGACTCCTTGAAGAATCTGGTTACAAGTCACAATTACCATACCATACTCAGTTCATATAATTCAAAACTTAAAATTAAAAGAAAGAAAAGAAAATACTCAAGAATAAACTGATGGATTTTGTGTGTTTACTTGGCTAGGCCTTTGAGAGCAATGTTATCCCTGTCAAAGTAGGCAAACATGGCATGGTATACATAGGAAGCTGTGTACTCCACACTGTTAACACAAAAAAAAAACACATATCAATAACACTAATCTGCAATGAGTCCACAAGATTCTATCTTTTATGAAAAAATGGAAAGAGAAAAGTTATCACTGACTTGATCTGCTCATTAATGGCAGCTTCACACTCATCCACAAAGTACTGACGAGCAAGAGAAACTTGAGGAGAATTAGGTACAACAAAGACCTCTTTCTTCACCTCTTCAAATGGCTGGAAAACAACACCAGTAAGAGTTTCTCCAGTGGCAGAAACTACAAGACTGGTGTTTCTTTTCTTTCTTGAAGCCGAAGTTAAGGCTGAAACAGAAGAACAAGAAATGCCATGCCCATCACTTGTAGGACTAGTGATGGGGACACGAGCAGTATCCCCTTGCTTTGCTGCAAGAGAAAAGGCTGGAACAGGGCTCAAAAACGTTGCTGACATAGCCTTAATAAGAGAAAAACAGAGATGGGTTTCGGAATTCAGAGAGGTTTTTGCAATGGAAATGGAGATTGGTGGCTGCTGAAGTTGGAGTTGCAGAGGATAGCTTAAATACAGAGAGGAGGGTGTTCCAGGCTGGATGGGCTTTTTTTATACCGTTGGATTAAGTTGGATATGGAGGGTTTAGATTTAGCCACATGTTTAGGGCGTGTGGAAGGCTCGTGGTCTATCCAGTGTGAATGGAATCTAACCTAATAATTCGTCCCACGTTGCCAACTTACAATCCTCAAAAAGTTATCTTTTCATCGCACTCGCTTGACTGTGTTATTTGACTCTACTCGCGGTCTGAGATCGAGAATGGTATGAATTTTGACTTTCCCTTTAGATTTGAAAACTCGAATAGTCTCGTGTCCTAACAAGAGAGGTATGAGAGAGTAGGTTATTGTTCTCGCACACTGCCCAGAAACTTTGAATTTGGACCTGTTTTGTTGTCTTTAGTGCCGGCAACTCTTTTTGGGAGAAATCCCCCAATTTAGTTCCTATGTTTGTGTCAATGCTTCAAAAAAGCCCCTGTTAAAATCATTTGATCAATTTCACCCTTAATCGTCACATTTTGTTGATTCACCGAATTGAAAACATTTGATACTCCCTTTTTTTCTCAGTAAAATAATTAAAATATCATTAAAGCCAAAAAAATTAAAAAGAAATTCAAGGGTTGTTCAGACTTTTTATTTACAAACTTAATTATCATTGATTTCAAATTTTCTTAAGCTTATGTAGGTTTCTTTCATCTTTTCCCTTCTTTTTTTTTTTTGCAATTTTGCAGTTAGACTAGGATAAATTTGATATTTCAATAGAGATAAAATATTATTTAATATTAAAAAACAATATATATACTTTTTCAAAACATTCCTCCAGTAATCAAATATACCTTTTCACTGTGGCATTTCAATCTCCATGATAGCCCCTCTATTATTGAGCAACACTTATGACCAAATTCCCTCTAGTTTGTTTTGCATTGGTGGCCTTTTTTTTCATTTTCTTTTCTCTTCCACTCCTTAATTTTCATGCATGTCCCTACAAAGTTTGAAAACAATCCTTTGATTTTATTACTATGTGTTTTATTCTAAATAATTCATAGAATTTAAATTCTCTTTCAATTTCATCACTTTTTGATTTTTTTTAATTTGTCAGATTTGGTACCTATTCTTTTAATTGCTCTTTTTTTTTTATCATTTTCTTAATTGAATTTGTTTGTATTATTAAAGCTTCTTTTTTTGTTTTAGATCTTTTTTTATTGAAACTTGTTTTTTCAATTTCATCACTTAGTATTTTATTGATCAGGAATCTAGCCTCATGATTTCTTCATGTTTGTCTTTTATAGGATAATTCTGACCTCATAACCCGGGTTACAGGTTTGAAATGTTAGCTTGAGTTAACCAATGTTTTTTTAGATAATTTTTTATAATTTTTTTTATTTCATCCTTTTATAGGGTTATCTCAATCTCTTGTGTCGAGTTGCGAGTTTCGCGACATAACCTAAGTTAACTCGGGTCAAGTTTGTTTTGTTTGATTTATCTATTATTGTCTAGGGCCAAATTTGTTTTATTTGAGATGGTTTTATATAGTCTTGATGTCATATAGAGTGTATAGAGCTAACACATAGCCCTAGTAGGCATATATAACGGGGAATGAGGTCTTTTATTTATATGTTCAAATAAAGATACTCCTTTCTTCTGTCATGGTTTGCACAAAGTTTATTTCATCATTATAATCTATATGTTAATCAGCTACACTCAAATGAGTACGCCATCTTGGTTGCTTTCTAGTAGAACTATATGAGGCAACATGAGGAAGAACCATCTCCAATGTTGTTCACATATTCTTACAAGTTATCTAATTATAGATGAAGTTTTAAGAAACTATCAAGTAGAATCGCTTAAAGAGATAATTACAATGTTAGAAGAGTTTCAAAATAGTTGTCTTTCTAAACTCCGTAATTTTATGCCCTCCATGTTTGACATTCAACATGTCATAGATTTTGAGCAACCTCTTAAGCCTTTTGATTCCTCATCCTTTATGCTCAACATCCAACATATCATAGATTTTGAGTAATCTACTATGCTTCATGAATCCTTACAGCTTATTTGTAATAAAGAAGGTAATGATAGTTCTAATTTACTAGGTTATATCTGATCTACATCAAATCAAGTTTTGAATAGTGTTTGTTTCATTATACACCCTCAGTTATATAATGTTTATGATCATAAACCTAAAATGCATATAAATTGTGTCTCCTCACTCTCAAATGTCTAAGTTATCTGAGTTTTTTGCATATAGAGTTCATGATTTGAATGTTGAGATTATAAAATGAATTTCAGCAAATAATGAACAATACAAACTTCAAGCTAATTTATATAAGTATTATGATGCATTTAATATTGAAAATTATTTTATAATATAGATTAGACCTGAACAATATCTTTTGAAAACCAATCAAAAATTACATGTGACTAGTTCTAAAACATCTAAAGTGTTGCAAATAGTTGAGTCAAATATTTATGTTATTAACCTACTATCAAACTTTGGTATTGGCTCTACTTCTAATATAAAGAACTTGGTTATATATAAATGGCAAGAACATATCCATTATGATCCTTTTAAAACCTCAACCCTGTCACCTTTTTATTTGCACAAAAGGAAAATGTTAATGTTATTTTGGATATACAAGTTATTACCAGAGATGATAATGTTTAGCAAATCTAATTTCGTGGGCGGGATGACATGCTTCAAACTATAGTTTGATTACTAGAAAAACATCATAATAGCTTCATCTTTAAGAGCATTATTGAAGTTGCCTTGAACAACACTCAGCGAGATCAAGTTCTCCCCAACATCAGGAGAGTTGATGGTGACACTTCCTGTACGAGTGTAGTTCAACATGACAACCCCTATTTATTTGAATTTATTTATTAAGCTTGATTTAATTATTATTAAATATTTTTTTAGAAAGCTATACAAGCACAGTTGCAAGTTGTGCAGGGTTTGCTCTGTGTTTCTTTTTACTTTGTGGATAGCTTCTTGTTGAATTAAAGAAAAATTGCAGAGTAGCAATCCCCCCCTCTTCCCTAGCTTTTCTCGGATGAGGAGAAACTCCTTTTTCAGAGACTCTAAGCACCTTGCAGAAAGCCTTTTGTACAGATAACAGGTCACCAGAATGCTTTTCAGTAGCAATTTCAATGAGCCTTGCCAGTTGCCACTCGTTGTACAGAAACAGGCCACCAGAATGCTCTGCGGAGAGGCATTTGAACTATAAGTTTTGCCTAGGTCAGGTCTGGATGCTGGCCATCCATACGAATCACGAATGCAAGTTGCGAAGCCCATCATGCATGATTTGTACCGATGGTTAGAATCCATGACATGCAGCTGCAGTAGCCTGTAGCAAACCTTTTACAATATCTAGCTGTGTGAGCGGCACGAGTGGCAGGTTTGTGAACTGTAACATCTGTCTTGACTGTTCAAAGAATTTTTCTATCGTGTCAATGCTGCCAGATGATAAGCTTTTAGCTTAGACAATAACAGCTCATTTTTCAAAAAACAGAAACATTCAACTCAAAATTTATAGAATGTCGAATGTGCAAACAGATAATTCACATACCCTATAGCCTCTCGCACCCCCTGTTTAGGAAAATATCTCCATATGCAAGGCTCCAAGCCTAATTTCAGCATATGATACGCCATGGCTAGTATCTTAGCTCAAGGGCTACAACTCCATATTACAATAAACGAGCAATTATTGGATTTACCAAAGCGACATTTTTAGTTTTGACGACAGCAATTCCTTCTCAAACCTTTGCTTCATCAAGAAAGGAATACATAAAAGGTAAGGGTGGCTACGATTAATCAATCATAGAACAAAGAAAATTCACGTATCACATCTATGACCAAAGGAAGCACATGAAATTTAATTCAACCAGTCATTGTAATTACAGTAGATGAAGGCAAGGGGGGTCTAGCAGCAATGACAAAGGAGTAACAGCTCATAAAAGTATAATACCTTAGGAGTATTATGACCAATTCAGAACTTATCTACGCCCACTCCATCTCGAAGAACCTCATAAGCCCCTCTATCTCTGGTTTTCTTCATCCCAGCTGTGAAGTTGAGCTTTGATCCAGTAGATGCAATACAGGTCACTTTAACCCAAATCATCACTTTAGTCTTCATCCCCTCTATATCAGCTATTTTTCCTTTCTCCAAATACCCAGTTACGGTGGTCGAAAAACGCACAACAGATGAGTCCTTGTAGCCGACTTCACAGATTGAGGGAATAAAGACAGTAAGCTTTCTTGTCTCTTCATTGAACTCATAGTTGGTGGCATCACGAGGGAAGATTCCTATTGGCAAGTCATACTCCTTAAGCAAATCTGGTAACGGCTTTTGCATTTTTCCTATATAAATAGTGGCATAATGATCAAGGTAGCAGATAAAGATGCATTTAAGAGTTCTAAGTAGGAGATTGCTGCAAAACAAGAAGTTTCAACAAAAGGGATCTTCAGAAAATTATAATTTAGATAACAATGGCTCTGCATGATGATGGGCTCTAGATTGGAAACTTCCTGGACATCTACTCAATTTTATCAACCGACTCATTCTGAATTCCAGCAGATTAAAGCAACATCACAGCAGAATTTTAACTTAGCCTTCAATCAGTAGTAAATAATTCATATTAACCAGAACAGTCACAAATTTACTTACATTCAAGTTATAGATGTGTCATTTTGATGAGCTTCTAAATTCTAGTCAAGCTATTAAATCAGAGTTTTTCTCATTGCATTAATTGGCCTCCAACTTCAAGGTCCCAAGTAGTTAGAAAACTTCAGAACTTCCCAAAAGGGAATTGGATTTAAATCTATGGGAACATTTTTGACCGGGAATCTAGAGAGAAACTTGGAGCTATATTGCATTTGTTTGAGCACAAATGCATTACAGAACTGCAGAATCATTAGGAATGTGGGAAAGAAATATGAAGAAAAAAAACAAACTAACTACAAAACACCATGTGGCAAAACAGGAAAAATAAAGCAAATGAACAAGTCAACAAACCTTTGAGTTTGTTTACCAACCATTTGGTTCCACCTTCAATGCTCGTTGACAATGACTGGTTAAGAAGAGAAGGTTATCAGCACGCAAAATGTGTTAGTAACTGAGGTAATGACAGCAGAGTTCAGAGGAAAGCAGAACGCACAAAAGGAAATAAGCTCATATGAATCAATGATTGTTATGAAGGATAAACTTAATTAGATTACGGTCCCACCTAGGAGTAAAATGAAAAATCATTTCCAGTATGTCTAACTAAAACCTGATAAAAACCCATATTCCATTTCATTCTGCAAAATATTATAAACATACAAGATCATTTAACACTTCATAAAGTCCAACTTCTACTCATGAACTCTAGTCAATATTCCAGCTCTAGTAACTTTGAGAATCGCAATGATACAAGTCATGCTGTCAGTTGCTAAGTACAAATGTGATAAGATTAGACATATTTGCCTAGACGAGTTCTTCGATCTTTAATTCAGCAACATCATTGAGAATCCCACATACTCGATCATTCCTTTAGCTGCTAATCCAAACATTAAGAGCAATTATCAGTAATCTCAAGCATTATAAAAACAGGAACTAGACCAACTCAGCCATCTTCAATTTCCATCAAAAGCTACCATTCTTAATCTGCTCTAGTAAAAAACCAAAACTCTTTATTTCTTCTATTAAAATATTTCCAAACAAACCCTAAATTCTTTTTTTATATTTCTGATAATTAATTGCAACAATCATTATCTTAATTCCATTTTCACACCTGGAAATTATAATTAATTTTCAAATCATAACCTAATCAACAAAGCAAGCAACTTGGTCGAGCTTGTTAATCATCAAAATGAATTTAAGAAAACAAGAGGGAAAACGTATACGTTGATGTCGTCGCCGACAGAATTGAACTCCTTGCTAGCTTTCTTACCGAGCCAATAAGAGCCAACCTTGTTCAATACCGCATCCATTTGTGCTTTATCTGTTCTTAGGATCTCACTCTGTTTTACGATATCTATTAGAGACCGAAGCCGAGACTTCTCCCCCCCTCTCTCTCTGAAAAGCGGGAATTTTTCTAGAGAGCAGGAATTAAAGAGAGAGACGTGCTGTTATCGTTGTTGCGAAGTAATCTATTATCTTTTAGCCGCTAAGAGTTTGCCACGTCAACATCGTGCCATTCTTCCAACTGCCTAGTGTTGTCAAAGTATTTTACCACATCGCCCTTTTGATTTAGGTTGATTGATTTTACTGTTTAACCGTGCTTTTTTAAAAAATATTTTTTTATTTAAATTATTTTTTATATATTTTTGAATTATTTTTATATGTAAATATTAAAAAAATATCAAAATTATGTTTATTTAAAAAAAAAGAGATTTATTCGCTAACCTACCCTGGGCAAAGGTTATCAAATTGATCCGTAGAGCATGGCGAGGTCTCATAACTAGGGATAAAAGTATAGTTATTAAAGTCAAGCCAGTAATCCACCAGCAAGGCTAGGTTTTATAACCAGGGATAAAAGAATGGTTATCAAAGTTGGCCTAGTAATGTCGACTAGGGGTCTAATTTGAGCCGGGTTTGCTTTTATGTTGCCTATAAAATTGACCTAGTCACAATTAAGATGAGATTTGACCAAAAAATTTTTGTTTAAAATAAAAAGGTTTTAGTTTCTTAAAAAACGTTATTCAAAACAACTTTATTTTATTAAAAAAAAAAATCTTGAATAAACTTGTGACAAACATTACTTGTTTAATCTGCTGCTATTGAGATTTTAAACCGAATTAGATTTTATAATTATAAATAAAAATATTTATAAAAATCAATAAGTTTGAGAACAAGATTTGATGGCATGAATTGCATGAAAAAAAAAAATTAACTAAACATGTAAATTTTAAGTTAAATTGAACCGGCACATATCTATAAAACTAGTGATATTTGATAATATAAACTTATATATTCTTAAAGCATGTAAATTATTCAAGTATGAAAACAAAACACGCGGCACATGAATTCTTGTTTTAATTTTTTTTCAAATGCAAATTTGTGAGGTACTTCTTGAAATTCAAAAGGATGTAAGCTTTAATTACCCATATTGAAAATATACCCATATAGAAAAAACTACAACCCTAAAAGGTAGAAAAAGGCCTCGCATCTTCTGCTTCTGTCTAGTTACTCTCCATTCCTAGCTATATCAAGGTTTATGCTTTGGACATAGATAATATATACTCGAAGATGTGACAAAAAGAAAGGAAGCTACTTGGAATTTATAATTTTCTCATCGATAATTCTATCCTGTACGTACCCAGAAATACTTTTGATATTAAAAATCATCAGAAGTTCTTAATTTCATATACAAGCTGGTTAGGGCTAGGTTGCCTCTTGCTAAACCATGTTGAAAGGCATGCATGCATGCATAAAGGTTAGATTCCATGAAAGAGAAATGTTGATTTTATGATTTTTTTTTTTTAATTTAACGTGGGTTTCCGGACCAGCTTGCGCGCACCTCGACTAATCTCACGAACCCTGAAGTTAACGACCATGTAAACCTCAAGTGGCCATCATATGAGAACCACAGGACTCGAACCTGAGATCACAGAGGAAGAAAAAATTTATCATATGATTTTTTATTATTATTAATATGGGTATTGGTTAGTTTTTATATATCTTAATTAATTTTATGAGTTATAAAATTAATAATTAAATTTTTAACAGTACTGAAAGATCTCAAACTTATAATTAATAGAAAATAAATTTTAAATGGTTAGAAATTTTTCTACTCAAGTAAGAGCATCCATTATAATATTAAGCTGCCGGGCCCTTTCACTTTTGCCTGTCCTACATCAAATTTCATTTGTGACAAACGGCATATAATATCAGTCACATGCCTTCCCCCCCTACCTTTTCAATAATGGATATTCACACATATGATTAAAAGTTGAAATGATAAATTAATGTTTGAACCTATTTGATATTTACTGTGTTATTATTCGATGGTGTGCTAATACACGCATTGTATCAAGATTTAACATTAAACATTACAAGACTTGTCCCAGTTCCCAAATAGAAGCCCAATGAGCTAAGTTTAACGTGAGCATGTCCCACTTCATATCATTGGAAAATTTGTGTTTTTATTTATGAAAAATCAAATATAGTACAATTACTTGTAAGCTTATTAAAAAATATCTGACTTAATTATCTAGTAGATGTCCAGTGATAATAATTTAGGATTAAGGGGGTTGCTTCCTTTATGATATCAAGTTCGAGTCATGTGGTTGTTAATATAATGACCACTAGAGGCTTACATGGTCGTTAACTTCAGGGGCTGTGGGATTAGTCGAGGTGCGTGCAAACTGACCCAGACACTCATGTTAATAAAAAAAAATGTCTAAATTAATGTTATCAAAACTTGAAAATAAATAAATTATAAGCACTATATCTCATCTCAATCTTATTATATTTGTGTAAAACTTTATCCAAATCTAAGAAAACATGTGTTATAGTGTAGTGCTGAATTAGATAAAAAGAATTGGCACTGCAAAATTAAAAAAATAAAAACTTACGCTTTGTTTGTTTCATATAAAATAACTTGTTTTTGAAAAAATATTTTACATGACATCCTATGGACTCAGGGTCTCTATCCTGGTGTGGGCTATAGTTTGTATGGACCTTGTCTCGTGTCTCATGCTTGTGTCGAGACCATATGAAGGACAAATCATATCATGGGCCTGATCATGGACCCCAACCTGGGCCTACTTTTGGGTTGAACAATAGTATGCATGGGATGGCCCAAACATTAAGGGTGCTGGAACATGGACCCGTCAAGTGGTATAAAAAGTAGTTGGTGGGTGGGGCCCATGATTTAAAACACAAAGATTGTCTTGTAAAATATATTTTTATCTCTTGAAAATCGCAAGTTGTTTTTCATGTTAGGAATAAAAAGAGGTAAGTATTTAGGTGGTGATCCAGTGTTAAGAGCTTGGGATTAAGAGGTTTGTTTTCTTTGTGGTCTCAGGTTCGAGTCCTGTGGTTGCTCATATGATGGCCACTGGAGGCTTACATAATCGTTAACTTCAGGGCCCGTGGGATTAGTCGAGGTGCGCGCAAGCTGGCCCGAACACCCACATTAAACTAATAATAATAAAAAAAAAGGTTGTTGTAATCTAATGCAAAGAATAAGCACGTGGGTTATTCTCCATAAGGAAACTATTCATTCTCTAGGAAAGAACCAACCATGCTATTCTACTGGAGTCATTCTGCAGTACGTAGTCCTAGTTATTAATTAGAGAGTTGTTTTAGTTAATGGAATTGTGAATATTCCTATTTTCTTGTAATATTTACTTTATTATTTCCAAGCATTGAAAGATATAATTCAGTTGAATAAATGTAATTAAACATTTTCTTTGCTAATTCTCGACAGATTAGCTTGCTTCTTGTTTATGTTCTAGCTAGAACTATTTTATTGTTTGAAACTCTTTTTTCCCTTCTATATATCCTACGTACCATGTTTCCATCAACTAAATCTTTTTATAATTATCAAATATCAAATATATATTCCTTTTTTTGTTAATCACATGTTGAAATATAAACAATAATGACGTGTATTGCATGTTCATGACTGTACGTAGAGACTGTAGAATACCTGGGAAATTGAATTTGACGGATAAATAATTTTACATTAAGTTGGTATTTACATAAATGAATTAATATAATTAAAACCATAAAATGTTAAATACATAACATAAATTAATAAAAGAAAGGATATTAGTTATTTAGAAAAAAAAATAAAGGAAATACATTTCTCAAGGTGTAGAACTGCCATCATCATGACCGCGTTGACCATGTTATAATATTTTTCTAAAAACCATATTTTATTGAAACATCTTGTATATGAAATCCTGAATTATGAGATTGAAGAGATTAGGTTATAGGTTTTCAAAAATAAAGGTCTGAGTTATAAGTGCTGAATTTAAAATATAGGGACTAAATAAAAATAATTTGCTCACAATTAGCAGCGACTCCTCGTCGACATTTAACAAAATCACCGGTTATGTGGTCCATTTATATATACCGAGCATCGATCATCGTACCTTCTCTTCAATGATGCTATTTAATGTCATAGTATATATGGTTAATTTATTCTCCTCTTTTTTGTTTGTTTCCGGGAGAAAGAAATCCACGCATTCTCCTTTCAATACTACTGGATACGTACAATGTATCCAATGCCAAACATATAATAAATAAGTATACATACCAATAAATTATAATCATTATTAGATTCAATTTTCTTAACTAAGTTGTATGATTGATCTCTAATTACGTGGTATAAATACTTCTTCTATATATTTAATTTATTGATATTACGTACACCACTTATGTAAACTTTTTGTATGATTCTCTGAAAAGAAATATTTCATAATATATATTGCTTCTCGATCCACGCGAAAATGAAATGAAAAACAGTTTGAAGGCACGCCCAAATTAATCTAATATATAGTTTTCATTGGAGCTTATATCCCCATAATTAATTAATTAACGTGTCAAACAATGAATAAATATGTCTAGGCAGTGGACTTCTCAGGTTGTTTATTGATTAGAATATAATTAATTTTGATTATAACAAACTAGCTAGCTAGACTTTGAAGTGGTCTCATCGTTATATATACAACAACAACTAGCTAGCAACCACCATAGTTGCAGGTGTTTTATAAATACCAAGTGGAAAGAAGCCGGTGAGATTAGGGAATATCTAGAGAGGAATAAGATTAAATAACCCTAGAAGAAACAAATCTTGATACTTGGTCGGAAAGAAAAATAAGAGAAAAGAAAAGAAAAAACAAGTGGGCTAAATTTAATTTGGAAGAAAGTGAAGTGGGGAGATAATTAAGAAGGTTCAAATTAATCTCTAATTAATAATCAACCCATGATCAGGCATTCAACAAAGGCATTAATTAATGCCACTATGCTAATCCCACGACCCAGATATTCATGGGTCCCAGACCACTAGCATGCATGGCATGGTAGCTGAGGATCATGTGCTAAAGGGGTCCAACTTGTTCTTGTTTACCAGCAGAAAAAGGCGTCCAAGTTTGGTTCTTTTAGAGTTTGAAAACAAGACACAAGACAGACAGGGTCACGTTAAAGCATCATAAAGTGATAAAAGAAACGGTAAAACATATTTGGCGGGGCATGGAATAGTAAGCGTAGCTGGGAAGCAAGCAGATTCGGGTTTGGAATTCGGTTGTATTTTAAAATAATATTTTTGAGAATGTATTAAAAAATATTTTTTTATTTTTAAAAATATATATTTTATATCAACACATCAAAATAATCTAAAAAAATTAATTTAAAAAAAATTTAAAAAATAAAAAACCCATGAATAATATAAACAGTAAAACATCCCCCAGCTTACTGGCGCCGTAGTCTGTATCTGTAGTTCTGTACAAAAGAAAAGGGCATATCCTATCCTCGCAGCAAGTGGATCGTCCATTTGAAGCGAGTTTGTCAATTTGTACTTGAATATCTACTGGCTAGATTCACAAAGCTTTCATATTCTTTGGCGAGAATAAAAATGAGCGAGGGAGTGAAAATGACTAGAGCCCTTGTGCATGGAAAGATGGATATTTGCTTGCCCAATCGCCTGGGCATTGTTAGCAGAGCTAGCTAGCTGGTAGGGCTCTTTTTTCTATACGGAGAAACAGCATCCTGAACCAGCTTGAAACTTTTGATCAACTATCAGTTTTCAATTGGACCGCTTACCACTTAAAAGCTCTTCATGGCATTGGTTTCGATTAAAAACTATGGCTATCTTGTTGCCCCTATTGGTGCCAAATGGACCATTTCATCGGTTAATGAGACACAAGGGCTAGGCCAATTTGAGACAAATAATCGCATTGCCATGTTAAGTTTGTACTCTTTCTTCTTCTTTTTTTTAATTCCTCATTACCATTTAATATAGATGTTCGGGTGTTGTATATATCTCTTGATTAATTTTATGGGCTCTAAAGTTAACAATTATATAAATTTTTAGTGATTATCATATTAATAATCATATAACTCAAATCTGAGACTATATAAAAAATAAATCTTTTAATTCTAAATTTTTACTACTTAAACATCTACTAGAAGGTATCATCTTATCAATTACATTGAAATCCAATTAAAATTCACGACATATCCCATATTTTCATCATACCCATATGCCATCAAGCAATTATTGTTAAAAAAGAAAAAAAACATACATGTATTAATTTGGATTTGCTGGAAAGTCTTCATAAAATGTTTTATCGTAATTTTAGGACATGCTAGTGATTCGATTCAATTCAATTCAAAATTATGGTTACTTTAGTAATTTAAACACACCAAGTAGGCACTATTTTATTTCTCACAACATGACATTTTTTATTAAACTACCTTCTCCATAAGAAAATCAAACGCAATCAGCCCTTCAACTCTCCCGAACCATTTGCATAACATCACCAGTACCCTCCCGCCTCTCTCAGAGTTGGAAAAGTGATCGATAACTTCTCCTTCTCCATCTCCTCTCTCCCTCCCTCTCTCAATATATACACACACAAACCCTCCAAAAGTCATTAAACCCTCCAAGAAACCAAAAACCTAAAAACCACAGTACCTCTCACAAATCATCACTACAAAAACTTCAAACAAGAAATCAAAAAATGCCTGCTAATCCTCCAAAATCATCTCTTTTAATCCACAGAATCAACAACACCACCATAACTAACACAACCCTAAACACAACGAATACAACCACCTCAACTTCATTCCAAAAACGGTGGTCCCCTCTAACATGCGCCACCACCCCGGTTCCAGAAACCGTTTCACGCTACCACGCCCACGCTGTAGGCCCCAACCAGTGCTGCTCTGCCGTGGTACAACAAATCGCTGCCCCGGTCTCCACTGTATGGTCTGTCGTTCGCCACTTCGACAACCCACAAGCTTATAAACATTTCGTCAAGAGCTGCCACGTTATCCTCGGAGACGGTGACGTGGGTACTCTCCGTGAGGTCCACGTCATCTCGGGTCTCCCAGCTGCTAAAAGCACCGAACGCCTCGAGATCCTTGACCATGAACGGCATGTCATTAGTTTTAGTGTTGTGGGTGGGGACCATAGACTTGCGAACTACAGGTCGGTTACAACTCTCCATGCGTCACCCACAGGTAACGGCACCGTCGTCGTGGAGTCTTACGTGGTAGATATTCCGCCGGGAAATACTAAAGAGGACACGTGTGTGTTTATAGATACCATAGTTCGGTGCAACCTCCAGTCACTGGCACAGATCGCGGAGAGCAAGAATAGACGCAATAATAAATCATCATCGTGAGTGATGATAAAATATTTACTGTTACTCTTGTTGCTATAAATACATTTAGGGTTTTTTTTTTTTTCACAAATGGAAATGTATGATATGGTGAAAACACCTTTTTTTTTTGTGAGAATCCGATGTGGGCTTGCCAATGATAATTTCAACACCCCCAGTTTGTTGATCTGTATTATTATTATTATTATTATTATTATTATTATTATTATTATTGCTGTTGGTATTGTTAATCATAGATTTAATTTTTGTTTAGCCCTGAAATAATATTTTTTTTAATAATGCATTTCATGAAATAATCTATCAATGTTGACATAATCACCGATATTAGCTCCGTCATCAATATCGGTGCTTGTGTTAAGTATCCTTATAAAAAATAAAATAAAACAAATAATAAATAAAATTTGCTTTCATTGGATGTTTTTTTTTGGCTGCCATTAACGCCGATGATAGTTGTGTGATAATTAAATATCGTTGTTGTTTTTGGTGGGATTAGTATAATAGTGAAAATGGCTTTGGTGCGTGCAGAGATAATGTTTCTTCAATCCTGATCAGGTGGATCGTGATTGTGATGTGCAAAATCCGATAAAAAATATATATATCACTTGTAAAAGATAATGTAGAGAGATGACAATAGTGCTGGACAATTTTATTCGGGTATGGATTACGACCCGGAGACTGTAAAATCTGTCAGGGATTAGAGAAGAAATAAAATAGCTTGCTTTGTTTAGAACAGATTAATAAGAAACAAAGAACCGGAAATCTGAATTCCCATTTGCCGACGGCCGTAAAAGGTGCAGCAACTTCCTTTATATATTATTATAGTACTGTAGATGCTAAACCTCGTATGAGCAGCAAAAACAAGTTGCTAGTTGTGATAGCACGCATGATTCTGTTCCAAGAGATTTTTAATTATGAAGATGCGTTTACATGGTACATGGCGCACACATGCTTAGCTGGGATTCTTATTGTTTAAACTTGGAAAATGGGGTGGTTTTAGTTAATACGAGGGACACCATTTTAGCAAAAATGGGATTAGAGCTTGATGAAGATCTAATTTACGGGGAAAACGTGCATGGTGCCAGCTAACCAAGGAAAGGGACCAGCAAGTGGCATGGGGTAAGTTAAAAATATATGGGATATTAATTAGGATAAGCTTTCCTTTGTAATAATTACAAGTTTAAATTCTTTAAGAATTACTAAAAATTTATATAATTTTTAATTTTAAAATTTATAAAATTTGATTAAGATAAATACAAGCTGATTTAGCTATCCATATTAATTTAAAAAATTATATATATATGCAACAAGAACTGACACGCTCGTGCGGGATCACATCGCTTTCATTCGACTCGTTCACTAAATCCCAAGTAGTTTATCAAACTTAATACCTTAATTAATAGTTAATTGGGGATCCAATGAGCAAATTAACCAATTTCTCGGGGTTGATTTCTGTGTCTTTTCGAAAGAAATCGAAGGGTTTTGAGAGAGAGAGAGAGAGAGGATCTTGATGGGTTCTGTATCCATTGTTATCTAGGATAGAAATCTCCATTTCCAAGGGTGTGGAAGCATATGCATGATGCATTAAAATAATAGTAACTTGAAGCAGGGAATCAACCATCATGAGCTGCTGCCCTGTCAAGCTGCAACTTGACTTTGATAACTCAACAAAATGTTCAAAGATTCAAGCAAGTTGCAAATTTTTTTTGCTGAGAGAGAGAGAGATGGGTACAGCTTGCATGTGGTCTCACTTTGAATGAGAAAGGTTTTTTTTCTTTCTGTTTTTTTTTTCCTGCAAGTTGGAATGCAAGTGGGGGCCGGGAGGGGCTTGCTTTTAATGTTCTCATGTACTATTGTCTACTTTTGAATGGCCTCACGCCAACCTCTCTCCCCCTCCTTTGCTTAACTGATCGCATCACCACTCCAGAAAAACCTTGTTGGGCTGTTAAAGTCTGTCCATTCATTTACTGGACTTTTCCATCACTGTTGCTATCGAACGATGGACCAAAAGAAATTGTTTAGGGACACGTCGTCCTTATTACGGATCCATGTGTTATTTATGCTAGTTTGTATGTACATATGCTAGGATCAATTTTTTAAAAGACAAAAAAAATATATAGGTATTGAAGAATTATTTAGTATTATTATTAAACCAGAAAAAAAATATATAGTTTTCATGAAAAAAAATTTATCAAGATAAATCTTTTTATTAATGTACCTCTAATTTATCTAAAATGATTGGAAGATTTTTTTAATAAAATCATTGTTTATGTTAAAAAACATATTTTATGATTGTTTTTGCAATTTAACAACAAAAAATATCATTGTAGCTTGTCCATATTTATTTTGTGTGATTGAATGTTAAAAAAAACATAAATGTAATAAAATTATATTCAAAATCTATTTAGAAATTTTAAAAATAAAAAAAACGATTTGAAACCAAACTTCGTGAATAATTTATTATTAGTATTATTATTCCCATATCATATCTAATAATTAAAAAATATTAAAACATAAAAAATTATAATATTATTTAAGAATCATGTCAAAACTAAAAAGTAAATGAATATATATTATTTTTTTGAAGTGCCAAAGCTTCATTCTGTCTGGGATAGGGGGAGTCGAAGTGCATTCCCCGCTACGAAAGCACCAATCAGGTCAGCCAAAGACTACAAGAGGTGCTCCGCAGCATCGTGTAGAGATCGGGTGACTATAGAACCTCCTTATGGAGAGAACAAGATTCCAGCGAAGCGGGCGAAAAGGGAAGAAAGAATGAGAAACTTTGAAGGGGGAGAGCGCAAAGAATAGAAGACTAGCCAGCTTCGGGAAAAGAAAGAACTGCTTATGATCTTTCTATATAGAGTCCCAGCCGCTCCTCCTTACACATAGGAATCAGGTTCTGGGATAATTGATCACCCTCACCCCTAAAATAACCAAAGAAAAGAAGAAAGAAAAGTGTTATGCCGTTCATCCGCCTTTTTTTAAAAAAATAAAATAATAATACATCATTTATTATTTTAACAAAAATATTATCTCTCGACTCTCAAACCTGCTGCGATCTCTAAACTTATATATATGTGTTAACTAACTGAGTTCCGATATGAAAATATTATTATATGAATTAAACAAATATATTAAACTGTTTTATTATTTAAAATATATAAAAAATATTAATTTGAAAGAAAAAAATTTTAAAAATTTTAAAGTTTGTTTTTTATATATATATATAAAAAAAACCCATTCTAATATGGTTTCCATGAGATTTTCAGGGAAACAATTAAGAGAACAAAACAGCTCCTTTCCTCGAATCAAACTCAGATCCATTCCGACCATAGAAAACCCATTTCCTAGAAGACCCATAAATAGAATCTGAGAAAAAAGCAATTTCTTAGATGAACAATATGACAGCCCCAACAACAACATAATTAGGTTTCTTACGCACAACTTAATTACGATTATGGGGAAGGAGAAATAAGCACAAGTGGAGCATTGCAATGAGGGCTGGTTTATGAAACCACCACCATCTTATGCTGTCACGGGTGCAACCACCTCCACAATTAAAATTATTTTTAAAAATAATGAGGGGGTATAGCTTAACTGGTCAGGTATTGGGTTTGCTTCCTGGAGGTCACCAGGTCGAGTTCCACAAACTTCAGGGATATTGAAAACTTACATGGTCATTAATTTTAGGACCCGTAAAATTATTCAAGACACCCGTGTTAATAATAATATAAAAATTATTTCCAAGACTTTCCAGACAGTTTTACCTGTTCGAAGGAATCAAGCTGTCAACCTCATTTCCAGCACCTTGCAGAGTAGAAATATTACCAGAAACCTCTATGCCTGCATGATAAAGCTAATAATGATGATGTTCTTGGTGCTGATAGATTTTACATGAATGAATATATAATTAAAAATATTTTACAAGTACATGGCCAAAAATGAGAGGGGTATTTTGGCAATCAAGGGAGACCACTCTTCTGTCTATTGCTTTCAGGAAACTACCCAAAAATCAGATCGACCCACTTCCCCTAATATTTGAAAAAGATTCATGACATTCGATTTTCAACAGCCCTGCCGTTAAAAAACTTCAAAAAGGAGAAGGGGAAAAGAGAGAGATTCTAAAACGAAGCTGAAGATGGAAAAGAAGCAGCTGAATGTTGTTTTTCTTTGTCTCATGTTATAAGCTAGGTTCCATGCAAGTATGCAACAGTATTGCTGGAAAGGCTAAGGAACAAAAGGCATACTCGTAGGGGATTCAGGCCGGCCAATGGGTTCTGTCTTGTGGACTCAGTGATTCCTTCAGGGCTCAAATCCACGCACCGCTATCTTCAAAGCTACTGTGAGTCTCTCTGTATTTTTGTAAATTACAGGTACCCTGACAACAACGGTTGAGATGGCCGAGTTGGTCTAAGGCGCCAGATTAAGGTTCTGGTCCGAAAGGGCGTGGGTTCAAATCCCACTCTCAACAAACACATAAATTTTAAAAGAGCCAGGCAGTCTTTTTGGGCTTCAGAAGTTTGGTTTTATTATTGATCAGAATGGGCTTGGGCTGGATTTAAAAGAGTCCTTTGTTTTTAATTTCAAAATTCTTGTTCTGTTTTTTGGATTAATGGATGACTGGACATGGTTTGCAGATGATTTAGGAGGCGAGATGAAAGTTCTTGAGATATGTTTACTCTCTGAGGCGCTCTAGTATGGGTGAAAGCAGAGTAAAAATCATTTTCCTTGTTTGATGAAGCATCACCAAATCTACCATCTTCAAAAACTGAGAGGCCCTGATCAACTGCATCTCCCTCGTTTAAGAAAGTTCCTATGTCTTCTGGGTCGCCAAGAAGACTCCTTGCTCGTTCCGTCTCCTCGCTGGAAACAGTTAAGCATCTTCTGGCACATCATCACCAATAACCCCAGTATTTTTCATACCCACTTTCGTCCCTGAAAGCAATAAATCCTGCCACCCAAGTTCCCCAGATTTTAGGTATGAAACAAAGCGGTTGGGGTTTATAAATAATTATGGAGAAAGACGCTCCTTCATCGTCTCCGAGGACAGATAACGCTTTCGCAATCGAAGATTGTTTTAACGCAACAGATTTCCCTAATCCTGTGCGGAAAATCGGTGCATTTCCTTTGTATAGAATCTTCGAACATCCTTCACGCACACAAAAACACAGTCATGTAATGTACGCGTGTTTATACACATGCTGATACAGGTATATATATCCATATCGAAATACCTTGGGAGTAGGAGATCGATCGGCCATGGAAGGGGGGTGAGTTTTGGAGCTGGGAGAGGGGGTTAGGGCTCCGCTTGGTTTAGGTTCGAGTTTCGCGTTGATGATTTGAAGGGAGACTTCCCATCGGTAATCTTTCCGGCGTGGGAGAGTATTTGCCACGTCGAGATTTTCAGTGTGAAATTAGGGATTCTGCTTTTTCCCTGTTGGGAGAAATGATGGTTTTTAGTGTGTGCGTATGTTAAGAAGGCGGGAAAAAAAGAAAGTGAATTTGCATTGATGACACACTTGGGCTTGGGTTTCTTAGACTGAGGTGTAGTGGGCTTAGGTTGCTGACTAGGGCTGAATTTCGGAGCAATTTCTTGATACAGAGATATAATTATCAATATTTATAGCATAAGAAAGAGATAAATTCTGAGAGAAAACGAGAGGGAATTACAAAAATAATTTTTAAAAAATATATTTTTTTTATTAAATTTAATGGGTCCTAAATGTGATTTTCTTTTTTCCTTCCTGTGTTTACCTTTCATCCATGTTATAAATATTAGTAACTATAGCATGAAAATCATTATTTATTTATTTATTTGAAATTTTAGTAACAAGGAAAATGAGTTCTACTTTTCATTCCTTTTCTTTTTCTTTTTCATTTTTTCTTTTTTTTTGAAGAGAGTGGTTTTATTTTGTTTCAACTTTCATATTATAAATTTCAAAATTATGTTACATACAGAGCTTACTACAATGTTGGGTAAACATGAGGGGTATAACCTGTGACAACATTGTGTTAATCTCATCATTCTAGACTTATTGTATAAAATAACATTTTATCTTTTATGTCTTTTTTTTAAGTAACTAATGTCCTTTTAAATTTAAAAACTACAAAATTTATTAAAGGAGGGAAATCACTATAGCAATTCACAACACTTTCTTTTTCATTTTTGGTCTTGAATATTTTTTTTTAATTACAATCTTCCATCCCTAATTTTATTATTGATTTGTCAAAACCTATTAAAAAATAGTAATATTTAGCAATAAAGAACTAAAGTGTAAAATAAGAAGAAATTCATGGCTAATCTTAATTCAGAAGAAAATTTTCTCTTTAGTCTATCTACTTTTCTTTATCTTACTCTACGACCCTTTTAGTTTTTATAATTTTAATTTTCTCCCAAAAGTGCAATTTATTAACCTTTTAGTCCCTAAACTTGAGAAATAAGAGAAAAAATGATAAAGGAAAGAAACAAATTGGCAAATGATCATTTTTTGGCAATGCAAATTAATGTTTTTAGTGTTAACGAGTTTTATTTGACGAGAGAAGTTTGATGATGGTGGTTTTTCTCTATGCCTGAAAAACTAGACCGAGCTTGATTTAGATTTTTTTTGGTTAATTTTTTTTTTTAGTAACTTTATGGTGATTTAGGGTTGCTATGTTGTTTATGGAGTGTTTACATGGTGTTTTTGGGTAAAAATAACTTGAAAATAAAATTTTAGACAACTAAACCCCTCCCCTTAATGGTGACTAATTTTCATGTTAACACCTAAAAGAAAACAGGTCACCTGTTATTGCAAGTGGCCTGTCAACTATTTAAAAAAACAAAATTAGAAATAGATGATGCATTGTTAGCTCATGAGATAAAAATTCAAAAACCTAAGTGCGTATATGGACTTCTAGGCCCAAACATTCTTAGTTTTTTTATTGATGTAAGGTGCATGGGCCTAGCCCATTAGCATCTGACCTATTTTTTATTATTTTTTCAATTTCATCCTTTAATATTTGTTTGGATTTTGAATTAAACTCCATAATTTATTTTGGTTTTTTTATAAGTTTATTATGAATTCTAACAAACAACCTGATATTTGATTGGTGCTCAATTTGGATTTTTTTTATATTCTCTTTTTTTTTTAAAAAAAAAAAAGGTTAAATTGCTCCAACCTTCTTTAAACTTAGATTTATTTGAGAATTAGTTCATGTATTCTTAATTTAAATTTTTACATTTTTATACTTTATTAGATTTGAAATTAAGTTATTTTATTACTTTTTTTCAACCATCCCTCCTTGTTTTCCATATAAAACTAACAAGATGATTTAAATACCCTTGACTTCAATAACCTTTAATCTAACTAATCAATTTTAATTTTTTTTTATTGAATTAATTAAATTTTAGAATTAAATTTAATATCATAGTTTTAATTCTCCATCTAGAAAATTTGTTTTTTAAAAAAAAAACAAAAAACAAAGAGATTTTAAGGCTTCTAGGGTTTTTTAGACAAAGAAAAAAAGGGTGTTTAAGCTACTAGTTTTAAAACTAGTTAAAATCAAAATATTTGAAAGGAGAATTAAAATCATGATATTAAATTCTAAATTTATTTATTTTATTTTAGTTAATCAAAATTAGTTCTATTTAAAAAATAAAAATAATTAATTAGATCGGATATTATTGATGTTGAGGATATTTAGTTTATTTCATTAGTTTAAGTTTAAGGGAAAATATTTATGTTAGTTTTATATTGAGAATCTAATAAAATGATAAATAGGATACACAAGAACTTCTTAAAGATAGATTTAATGGAAGCATTTAAGGATAAATTGAATATGTGTGAGTCAATGCCTCAGTATCATGGCTTGATTTCAAATATGTTATAAAAAATTGTAGATTAATATTATAGTCATTAAAAATCTAACTGGTTAATAAAAAAAATTTGGTACGAGATTGATTATATATATAAAAAAATATTATTAACCCTTAAACGTTTTATATGAGATAAGCTGCATTTCTAATTTTTATCTTAAAATTGCTAAGAATTTATTGTGTTTTGTTTTTGAAGGTCTGCCTATAATATTACAGACTCTAGTGTCATTCAAATATTTAACTATAAATTTTTTCAATCCTAATGTTGTTAAATATTACATGAAAAAATATGGTATTCCTGATTTTGACTTCAGTGAATATTAGGGTTCAGAATTATTTTCAATTCTAATGTTCTAATTTTTAATTCTGGTATTAGTGAACATCAAAGGCATTCTAAATTCTGATATTAGTAAATATAAATATTTCTAATTTTAAAATAAATTAAAAAACAAGTAAAATTTGAATTGAAAGCAAAACATATTTTTTTTGTATTTTTGCAATGAGGGAGCCTTCCTATTTTTTTTTAATTTCATAGAATAAAAAATAAAAAACAGGTATATTTTATATAAATTCATATTTCATAGTATAAATCTACAACCCAACAAAAAAAATCATAAAAAAAGGACCTCTGAATTTTTTTAAAATTTTCTGATATCTTAAAAAATCTATTTTACTAGATATTGAAATAAAAAAAATAAAAAAAGTATAAAGGTATATTTACCTAACAACCTTAGCTCAAGAAAATGCATTGGTTGGGCTTGAGGCTCAGGTTCAGCCCGGTCTCAACATTTTTATTTTTGATAGGGACCGATCTAGCCCAGTCATACAGGCTGGGATTGATCAGCCTAACCATCTCGGTCACTGGCCCGGCCAGTGACCAAGCTGGCAGTGGGTAATACCTAGCGTATCAGCTGGAGATGAAGACGGGAGGCGATCATGCCTGGTTAGGCAATCCTCCTCTCATCCCCTCTGTTTCTGTCAGCTTTGTCTCTCTTTGGTCTCTCTCCTCTCCTATGGTTTCTGTTTCTCTGGTTTGTCCTCTGTTTTCTCATGGTTTTTCGTCTCTGTTTTTTCTTCGGTTGGATCGGGCGAGTCAATACGAGATCCTTGCTTCTGTTTTGTTGCTGTTTTCTATTCTTTCCATCTCTGGTTTTTAGGTTGTCTTCCTCTGCTCTCTGGGTTTTCTTCCTTTTCTGTCTCTCCGTTTTTTCTCTATTTTTTTTCACCCCCCCGCTCCTTGGGTTCCTCTGCTTTTATAGGCCACCCTGAGTGAAATTCGATCCTTATCTTCGTGGGATCATGATCTTGTATGAAGATGAAATTGGCCCTGTGTTTGGTGGGATTAGGACACCAACAGTCTTGCCATTGTTGGACTGTTAGTGATGGGTTTCCTTAATGCCAGAGGCGCATTGTGGGGGCGAAGGAGACTGAATCAATTTTGGGATTTGTGGTAGACCATTTGGTATACATTCTGGCTTGGATTTGGTGAGTTGATGGGGTCTAACAAAGGCCATCGTTTTTTTGTCCAGACAACTTCCTCTGTTCCAGAGGAGGAACAGGATGAACAATCCTCCATGGAACGACGTCATTTCTTAAGCTGAAATGGGCATCTTCAATTTGCCCCCTGAAGTTCTGATGTTTTGCAATCAAGTTCTTGCTTTTGAAAATCTTCTGTTTTTTCTTTTAATTTCACCCCGATCAATGAAATTGGACCTATCATTTACAAAATGATTCAAAGTTTTAAATTTAATCAATTCAGTACTTAATTGTACTTAATTGATTTCTCAAGCTTTTCAAATCAATTAACCTTTTATAATATCATTTCTATTTATTTTGATCTCTAAAATTTAATTTCTTATAATTTTAACTTGAACTGACATTATATTTTGATATTTATTTAATTAAACTTTTAATTGCATTAATTAAACTAATTTAAAATTTAATTAAGTTTCTAAATTTATTAATTCTTCTGATTTTTTTTTTATTAAATTAACTTCTAATTTTATAATTTCATTCTCATTAGATCTCGAACCTTTAATCTATATTGTCTTGATTAATTTCTCAAATTATTTTATTATTTTATTTATTTTTATTAATTTTTGAAAATTCAAAATTGGTTCGGACAAAGATATCCAATTGTACATCTGTACAATAATAATAATTTAAGTGCCTTATCTTTATATTATAACTTCATTCCTCAGCTTTATCTAACAAATCTATTAAGATATTAAATTAAAGTATTAGTCTAACTAGGAATCCTTGATAAAAAAAACATTAATATTAGAATTCTTATTTAACTAATAAATTAGATTTTTTAATAAAATTATAATAGTTAGAGATTGTAATCTTTTTTTATAAATATAAGGGACAATGTATATGTGTGTTTTGAAAGGTGTGTGATCAATCACTAAGAGCTTGGGACGTTCAAATGTTTTAGTTTCTAACAATTGATACCAAAGCTTAAATTGATTAAATGATAAAAGAAGCCAGAAAAATTCTCTGCAACATCAAGAAAAAGAGTTCTTTTGCAGTTGCAGAATTTCAGCAAAGGCAACATGTTCGCTTCCAATATAGCAAAATAGCCACAAATTGTCGTGGTAGCAACTTCAAAATCACAGCAAAAATTCCTCCCTTTACTGAGGCAATAGTAATGGGAAATTTTTTAAGATCGATAAAGTATTAATAAAAAAAAATTTAATAAATAATTGAATCATCATTCAGATCAACAATAATAAATATGTAAAAAAATTATATAAAAACACAATGATTGAAAGATTTTAAAATAAAAAATTATCTTTTCTAATTGATTCACTAATCAATCTTGAAAATTATTTTTTGCAAGGAAAAGTCTAAGGATAATTGGAATCCAGTGAAAAAAAATTGCAATAAATAACTAAAGAGACACTTCAAATGAAATTTGAATTGTTTTGAGATGATAAGAGAAACTTAACCACATATTATTTCTCATGAATAACGACAATCACTTTGAACTTTGTGATCGATGACCAATATGAAAAGATTATTCATTTTTCTAACACCAATCAAATCATTTTTTGAAAGTAAAGTTCTTGATACATTTCTCTCAAATACATAGAAAATTCATGGATTGAAATACTTTCATATTCACATGATGTATCATGTTTTTTGAACTTAAACACTTGATTTCTAAAGCTTTTATTCATGCTAGTTAAAAAGGTAGTCAATATAGGTAATAAGTAGCTAGATGGTCCGCACTACATCTCAGGCGAAGCCAATACTTTTCACAATATAAGAAAAAGATATTCGTATGACATTAATATTTTCAAATAAGTACAAAAATCTAAGATTAAGATAATTGAAAAAAACTATCCGTATTGTCATAACAACAATCCGGAAAGCAAGCTAAAAAACTACCATAAAACAAGTATCTCATGTTTATATTCAATCAACTAATTTAATTTAATTCAAAAACAAAATCCTTATAAAAAAGCTAAAGGTTACATGTATTTTTTTCAGAACAAATGGAAAATTTCATAAGAAGCTCAAAAAAAAAAAAAGAAGAAAACATTTGAGGATGAGACCAAAACAAAAAGGAAAAAAATCAAGCAAATTTTAGTGAACCTTCTAAACCCATGTTAATCTCTCAAACCTATAACCCGTTAAATTCCACATCTAGTCTCAACCAAGAAACTCAATATCCGACCAATTTAATATTAAATGATAGAATTAATTAATTTAATTAAAAAACAAAATTTCTTTAAAAAAAAAAGATTTAACAAATACAAAAAAAACCCAATGCAATACCAAACTAATTTAATGTTAAATGATGAAATAAATTAATATAATCTAATTAAAAAGAATTACTTTTAAAAAAACTAGATATAGAAAAGATAGAAAAACTAAGGCACCTGAGTGTTATTTTCAAAACGACTGAAAAATCCTGTAGAAAGGAAAAGAAAATATTGGGGGATGAAACAAAAACTTGAAAACCTAATTGATATCTCAAACTTGTAACCTTTTGAGCTCTAAATTAATATTAAATTAAGAAGCTCAACCTTTGATAAATTTAATATCAAAGGATAAAATTAAAAAAAGAAATTAAACTAAAAAACTTTTAAAGTACAAAAATAGTAATAAAAAAATAAGGACCAAATTCTATAAAAAAAAATTAACGAATTATGAAATAAAAAAAATCAATTTTTAAAATCATTTGAAATAAAAAAAATAACAATTAAAAGAATAAGAACCATATTTAACATATGATAAAAACTCATAGGAAATGAAATTATAATTTAATAATTTTTTTTAAATGAAACAAATACTAATAAAGAAAACAGAAACCAAACCCCAAGAAAAAGCTAATTGAAGGGTTGTATTGATTATTTTTATGATCAGCGTAATTTTCTAGGATGAAAAAGAAAAAAAAATAATAATAAAGAAATGGTTATTGACTGCGAATCGAAGATGATGAAGTTACAAATGTTGTATGGGCAGGTAAGAACCATTGAGAGGATTTTATCACAGGCTTGAAAGCCACTATTTAGCCAGGTAAACTCGCCCCACGCGCCACCACAACATTCCTAGATCTCCCACGCGCCTCCTTATAATTTATGTAAATAATATTATGTATTTGGCAAAAGACTCACGCTTTGCAAGGAAGGACAAAGACGTTACTTAAAACATTGTTTCAATCTTGAGTATTTTGAATCTTGTCGAACGTAAATAGCAGATCTCTTTTAGTTTTTTTTTTTTTTAATTTTGTTGTTCAATAAAATACAATCGTTAATTATGATTTCAACGTTTTCAAGTGAATGATCATGAGACTTTGTTTTTAATTAGTAACATTAGTAGAGCCAGACGACCCGTCACAATATACAATGGATATCACGACTAGAGGAGAGAAAAAGGAATACACTTGAGGATCCGTTTCAATAATTTGTTTTCCCAATTAGAATCGGTGGCTTAGTCACAATCAGTGAGAGGTCCATTACAACACAAGGACAGTAGGTAGACCATATAATCACAAGATTCCGTGCGCTGATTAAAGATTTGGGCGTCTGGGATTACTCCTACTGGGACAAGATGAAAATAAAAATGAAAGATATGTCGGGGCCTACGGACAAATCATATCTACACAGTAAGACGACACATCACCTTGACTTTTCTACTCTTCAGGCATGGTCAGCTTGACTTACTAGTTTTGTCCCGTTGGTCAGGGAATAAATTATATCAGACGGTCGAAATTCGGGAATTCTTTATTGTTCGAGCCATTTTTTTTTTAATGCTGCCACCCACTTGTCTAGTGCCATTTTTATTTCTCAAGGCATCAATCAGCTGTCCAATTTCCGATTTGTGCTGTTCGTTTTTTATTTATTTGTATAAATGTTATGAAGAAACAAATGATTACTGGTTAATTAACTGGTGATTATTAGATCACGAGATGAATTACGTTGTACATTGAACATAAGTTAACAAATTGTAATGTTTTTCAAAATGCTGAATGCATGCTGTCCAAACAATCAGATTTCGCTTGTTTTAACCTTTTTCGTTTGTTGAGCTTATATAATTAGTATTTAAACATTGCATCTAGCATAGATTGGTGCCGTAGGTGCTAGCCAATAGCCATTAAGCGTGCAGCTAAGGCCTGAGAGGCAAACCTCCGGCCCCCACGTGGTGTATTTAGAATGAATCAAAGGAGCTGTGATGTGACCACCACGATCGCATAATAATCTTTCACAGAGACTGGCCTTGCCGTCTCCGGCTGGGCTTCGGCTTGCCCATCATCACAAATGCTTGGTTTCCTTCTTTTTATAATTCTCACCCAACTCCACTATTATAATTTATGTTATTGAATAACGAAAAAGGAGGAATCTCTCCTTCATGATAATGGAAGAACATGGGAGCAACAAAACTTTTTCTCAACTTAATAGGAGGCAAGAAACATGTGAACAATGGGTGTTTAACAGCGGCACTGGCTTCGGTCCTCCAAGATTATCGAATAAGCTAGTGTACAAGAAAAGGATTCGAGATCAATCATGGCGGATTTGCAACTTCCAACCAAGACAGAAATACTGGCGAGAAACATGTTTTTGTGTAAATTTTAATTTTAATCTGTCCGATTGAAACCGGGACGGTGTTGATTGATTGTTTCCAAATGCCGCCGCGAAATTATGATCATTTCTTGCATTATGCTTGTCATCAATATTATTATGTCAATTCTTTTATGGGTTTAAAATTAGTTGGCAGTAGTTAAGATTTATTTTATTATCTAATACATTTTCTCATCTAAAATTTTTTTGTACTTAAAACTTACACATGTTTATAGACTACTTGACTACCCAGCAAGCTCCGGCTAACAAGCAACTCCTTGAGCTTAGGCCCTCATTCCATGCTTTTGTATGCGGGGCGAGGAAAGATACCCGATGTAATCAACCTCCTTTTAACACATAGAAGACGTAGAACACTTAGCGAATGCGGTGCAGGCGGAAAAACAAATATTTTTATCAAATAATTAGGGATAATGAGATTTAAATTTGTGACTGCTTAGTCATTAAAGTTCTGATATCATGTCAATGAACCATCTCAACCCAATATTTTAAGTTGTTAGGTGAGGTCTTAAGATATGATTTATATTATTCTTTAATATACCTTCTCAAATGAAAGCCCTTTGAGCTTGAAACTTGCACAAGCTCACATTACCTTGTGCTTAATTTTTATCAAAGAAATGGGATGGTAAAATTCGAACTTGTGACCGCTTGGTCATCAAGGCTCTGAAATCATGTTAAAAAACCATCTCAACCAAAAAAATTTAAACTATTAAATAATGTTAAATATATAATTTTTATTATTCCATGACAATAAATATTTTATAATTGTATACCATAGAAATCATGCTAGTTAATGATAACATGGTTGCAATAAACTGTGCAACAGAGAAAAGAGCGAAGGCAACATGACCACAAACATGAAAATAAAAAACTTAAAGGATCAAATTGAACTTCTACATAACCTTCAAGGACCATCATGCTTGTTTTGCAGGTGTTTTAGTGAGCTCGATCATCATTCTTCATTGTCAATCACCTCAATTCAACCTTTTGAATAGTCATTTCATCATAGTAGATTTTCCAACCGCTTCAAACCAATTTCCTTTTAAAAAATATTTTATAAACTCACTTGAGTTTAGGCTAATATATTATTAAAGAAAATTAGCTTCGTGTAGTGACATTAAAAGCTTCACTCTCGTATGGAGTTTGTGTGTTAATTGCAAAAAAAAAAAAAAAAAAAAAGCAATTATGGAAGCTTAATTTAAACAATTAAATAGCAAAATAAATATTGCTTAAATAATATTTAAAAAACAAAATAAAAAACTTGTTGTATGCATCTTAGCATGACTAAAAAAATCCCTTCTAATTGCAAGTTTCTTGAAAATATGTATACGAAAAAGAGAGGTATCGGAACTTTTTCCAGGTTTTTCTTAAGTAAATTCCAAGCCTTCAAGTAAAAACAAATATTACGAGGTTTGATGTATACTAGTTTGATTATCAATCTATGGTGTGGGATGAAACTTTTTTTTTTCCAGACACAAAAAAAGTGTTGGCACTATTAACAGTTTTTTTTGCCACCAAGAAAAAATTTAACTACAAACTGAAAAGTTTATATATGTATTTAATAAAATAAATTAAAAATTATATATATCAATAAATGATAATAAATCTACTAATTCCAACTAAAGAATGAGTCGAGAAGATTAAATAAAGATGCTATCTGTTTAAAAAATAGATTAAATATTTGTTTTGGTTTAAATCAGATACTTAAAGTTTTAATTAATTTAAATTAATAAAATTGAGTTTTATCTTGTCAAATCAAACATCAACTAATGCTGCGTTTATTTGCTGAAAAATAGTTTCTTTTTGGAAAGTGAATTATTTTCCGATGTTTGCTAGTGTAATAGAAAATAAATTGAAAAACACTTTCCAATATTTGATTATGTCATGAAAAATGAGCTGAAAAATAACTTATTAATGTTTTATTTTTTCCAAGTTTATTAAAATAATGAGGAACAAATACAAATTAAAAAGTTGAATGAGAATGAAATTGAAAAAAAATATAATTTCATAAATTATCTCAAATAAAATAAATAATAATAAAAACAATAGAGATCAAATCTAAAAAATAAAAAAATTAAAATATGAAGAAATTAAAATAATAACAATTAAAATTTCATAAATTATTTCAAATAAAATAAGTAACAATCAAAAGAATGAGGATCAAATTTGATAGATAAAAAATTTTAATTAAAAAATGATAAGAAAAAAGTAAATAACAATTATAAAAATAAGGACCAAAATTAATATAAAGATTAAATTCTAAGAGATGAAATTGAAAAAAAAATATTCAAAACAAAATATATATAACAATCACAAGTTTGAGGATCAAATTAATATTATCAACAAATAATATGACATTTCTAAATTTTTCACAACTTTTGAAAAGCGTTTTCCGCCCAAAATAAAAGAAAAACACTTTCCTGGAAACCAAGCCAAATTTTTCTTTGACCGGAAAGTGTTTTCCGTTGACCAACTTTTTTAATTGTAAATGAACATAGAAAAGTTTGGAAAATAGTTTCTCGAAAACCAGTTTCTGAGAAACAAACACAACTTAAATATCAAAACTTGATTTTAACATTGTGAGAGCTCCTTATAACGCCGACCAAAATAAAACATTAGATTCAATTCCAAGTCAATTTAACATGAAAGGATTAAATTGAAAAAAAAAATTAAAAAAAAAACACTATAAATAACTATTGCAATCTACATAGGGTTTTCTTTTTTCGTATGTTACATTTTTTTTTTTAATATTTTTGTTGTTTCATATCATCTTGTCTTGTGTTCATGATTTCAAATACTATTACATGGTTGATTAGACATCAAATATGTAAAATTAAATTACAATTATTAAATGAAAAGAAAATAAAATCAATGAAAACAAAGGATATGAATGAAAAAAAAAGACTCAACAAAAAAAATATAAATATAAATAAAAAAATATAAAGATTCGAAGTGATATAATGTTCACATGAAAAGTGTTTTCACCTCAAATTTTTTAATGTTTTTGTTATAATAATTTATAATAATACCAATTATAAATATTACTTCCCAGTTCCGAACCTGATCAATATTGTACTATACATTAAATATTATCCGGTCCAATTGAAACCGGGATGGTGTAATGTTTGTTTTCAACTATGGTGTCGTGCATAATGCGTATCTTGATTGAGTTTTTTATTATATTCTTTTGAAAATTGAAAATAGGTAATATATATATATATATATAATCGTGGCTCCAGCAATTGTTAATTTCATCCCCTTCACGACCGACATTGTTGAACAACCAGGCTTCTTATATTTGCTGTAACAGTAACCAAAATCCTATAATATCATGTATTAAATATTGCTAACGTGCAATGAAATAAATATAAAATAAATTTTGTACTGGAAAATATTATGAGATTTTAATTTTGTTTTACAATATAAAATCTTACGTTGTTAAATTTGTCCAAACAAGATTAGTTTTTATTTGCTCATTTTTCTATAATATTTTTTTATTATTTTTATTTAGATATCCTCACACCTTTTTAAAGGATGAAACTAGTCTCGTTTAGAATTCATGCCTGCCCTTTTCAATAAGTACATTTTCTAGATATTAAATTTGTGTTTTCATCCTTGCAGGTATATAACAGTAACTTAACCGCTAGACCAATATTTCATTTTACTTACTTGTTTTTCTATAATATGAGATACTGTATATAATTTAATTTAAGAAAAATAATAATATAAAAAGATTATCGTAACAGAATACGGTACGTACAGGAAGTACAGGAGGAAATATTACGTGTGAATTTTTCTTATAACAGTACTTGAGTGTTATTATTACTGAAGAATGATTTTTATATGATATGAATTCTAAACTATTTATTTACTTATAAACTTTAGTATATTAAACACTTAGTATAATTAAGAAGAAATGGAATGACGAGTAAGAGTTTTATTATAAAATCAATATTAAAGGAATGTTTGATAATCCCTTCTACCAACCTGATAGCTGTTACCCTAGAGATGGGTTTTGCCGTCAGACTTTTCTTTCAAGTTAGCATTCCAAATTAATTCTCTCTCTCTCAGGATTTGCTAGCTAGCAAGTGGCAATCTTTCTTTCTTTTTTATTTTTTATTTCTTGTCCTTTTATATGAAAAAGCAAATGGTAGTAGGATCTTCATTTGAAGTTGAAAGAGAAGTGCAATGATCTGGATCCCATGGCCAAGAATTCTCTAACGCATGCCCCAGGAATCATTGCCCAGGGGTGCGAAAGAGTTCTGCAAATTCAGCTACCATTTGTGCGTCATTAATCGGTTTGGCAGATCGTGTCATAAATATGAAGCCCTAGCTAGAGGCATGATGGCTCCAGCTTGGATTGGATTGGATTGGATTGGATTTTCATGGGAGATCAGGAGGAAGATGCACCCTGATAACCTTTCGGCCTAATATGCCACCAATGTCCTTTCTTTCTTTCTTTCTTTAAGAAAAAATTTATACATTTTTACCTTTTAGACGTAAATATTACAACACATGCAAAGTAATTAAATTTTCAACAACACACGTATGCATGTGTGTATTATACTCTACATCATGGTGGTGAGGCTGAGCTTCTGCATCAATTGACTATCACAATCTTCGCTTCTACAATAATTTATTACACTTTAGCAATCTTAATATTTCACTAAAAATGTGATTACACTGAAAATTAAAGTATTGCCTTTAGAAAATATATACTTTAGCATCCATCTACCAAAAAAGGACAATTACAAAGGCAAGAATGAGAAAGCCTTTGTATCACCGAGCCTGCAGGTGCCCACCTCGAGCTCCTTCACCACCCACACGGACGTGATCCTTGGTCTGTGTTGATTAATCTGGCATCTTGCAAACTCTTAACAGAGTCGAAAACTATCACTTAAAATATCAATTTTTAGTACTTTCAATAATCATATGCACTTAGTTTCCCAGGGCTTGTAATAAGAGGACGAACCACACCTCAATGACAAACGGCATCACCCAACCGATTGGTTTGTCTCACATATATATATATATATATATATATATATATATATATATATATATTAACAATATACTAAAAGGCGTGGGAAAAGCACTGTAGCTTCCCCACGCCTTTTAATTATACTTATATATAATAATAATAATAATAATTATAGCCTTTTAATTATACTTATATATAATAATAATTATTATTATAATTATATAATTATATTATAGTATTTTTTTTCGTTTTCATTTTGTTTTGTTTTTTTATGCTTTTATGGGTTTTTTTTTGCTTTTGCTTTGTTTTTTTTCTTTTAATGAATTTTTTTGTTTAATTTAGTTTGTTAATGGTAAAATTTTTTATTTAGTTATCAGACTTTCGTGATACGGATCCCGATTTTGACGGGTTAACTTGGTTTGACGAGTCCCAGAATTTTATTTTTTTTGCTTTTTGATTAATTTTTTTCATTTAGTTTAATTTGTTAATGTTAAATTTCTTTTTATTTAATTATCAGACTTTCATGACACGTATCCCGAGCTTGACAGGTTAACCCAGTTAATTATATCAAACTTTCATGACGTGAATTTAAGGTTTGATGAGTTAACCTGATTTGAAAGGTTAACCCGATTAATTCAGATTTTTTTTCTTTATTAGTTTTTTTCTTTCCGTTGATTTTTTTTCTTTGTTTTTTTCTTTTTAATTAATCTATTTAATTATCACACTTTTATGACACGACCTTACAGCCAGACCCACATCCAAGGCTCTTGGGTCCAATATTGCAACCAGGCTCACTTAAACTTGAGTAATGTAAGTTTAATATTATTTTAAATATTATAAATAGTACTCTTGGGTCAAGTGTTGCAACTAGACCAAAGGCTCCTGGGTATATCTTTGCAGAAAGACATAACACTCTTAGATTTTAGTCTTTTTTGATATTTTTTATGCAAGAAAAAAAAATAACCCGTGGCGTATGTCTTTGTTTTGTTTTTTTCTCTTCTTTTCCTTTTTAAGCCTTTTACTGTGAACTACACAGTGCAGCCCACAGTGAAAAAGATGATGCCTTAAGTTTTTTTTTTTTATCTTTTTTTCTTCTTTTGTAATTATTCTTTTAATTTAGTTTCTTAATATTAAATTTTTTCTGTTTAATTATTAGACTTTCATGATACGGATCCCAGGTTTGACAGGTTAACATGGTTTGTCGGGTTAACCCAGTTGATTCAGATTGTTTTTCTTTTTCCTCATTAGTTTTGTTCTTTCGATTTCATCTTTTAATATTGTATGCAGTCCACGGTGAAAAGGCTGATGCCTTTAGTTTTTTTTTTCTTTTTTTTGTGCCTTTCACTGTGAACTGCATAGTCCAGTCCACGGTGAAAAGGTTGATGCTTTTTTTTTTCTTTTTAATTAAATTTTTTTTATTTAGTTTGTT